>CM028676.1:43002514-43354047 GCA_016760335.1 Gastrodia elata
TTATCATCCATATGACTATTAAATGATTGAGGAGATGAATGATCATTTAGCTAGAAGGCTGATGTATTTATTCGATGTTGCAATGAGGGGGGGAGGGGGGATTAGAACAAAAATGAGAAAAATTATACTTGTAACATTATATACATATAATCATATCTACTATCAATCAAATATATTTTTTCCTTTTTTTTATTAAATATTGATCAAAGTAAAAAGTAATTGCATCAATCATATATTTACATATAGAATTATCACGTTATCCTAATTTTAGTGTGTTTATGCTAATGTGAGTATAACAAAGTTCAAATAATTGTCATTTTGAACATCTTGCTCGTGTATGTATGCTACCCTGTTTGCATGACTAGGCATGACAAGATGAGATCATTTGGAAAAAAGGTCAATGAGGACCCATTGAGGGCAAAAAATCTCTTTGTCATGAGAACAACACTTTTTATGCAGAATGACACGAGGCACCTGGACCAATCGATGACATGATTGTGCTTATTGGTTGGCTAATAAGCATGCACCTAACTTTGCAACTCTCTCGTCGAGCTCAATGTCTCCTAGTATTTACAGCCACCTGCTCCGATGTTCATAAAATGCTCAAGTGAAACTATAAGTCGTTAGTTAAAAAGCTTGATCATTGCACCTGGAAAATATTCTACGTCAATGATGACACAAATGAATCAACGACACCTGCATAAATAGAATGGTGATACTGCTAAAATAATTATCAATCATACGACTATTAAATGATTGAGGACATGTGTGGCGCCCCACCTCTTAATCCACAAGAATTAAGTCAAGGGGTGGCGTGTCACTCTAACTAACCATTCACTTATAATTGGATTAGGAAGAATTCCACAATCCACTTAATAAGGGAAGGAGTAAGCATAGAATAAAGCATTCAATCACATCTAAGTAAACATACAGAGTGCGGAAGCGATTTAAAAATGAGAAATATCTAAGTATCACTGTATGAATAGTAGAAATAGAACTCAGAATATAAGCATACAATCCA
Organism: Gastrodia elata; assembly: GCA_016760335.1. Taxonomy (NCBI): domain Eukaryota; kingdom Viridiplantae; phylum Streptophyta; class Magnoliopsida; order Asparagales; family Orchidaceae; genus Gastrodia; species Gastrodia elata. Next base: position 43,003,536 of record CM028676.1, read on the forward strand.
AATACGCAGTCAACAGTATCTGTATTATTACATCATTTAACAGTTTAAATAAAAGAATATGCAAATACTCTCATCCTCACATATAAAATAAATGCTAAACAGCAGCTTCTTCTACGAGCTCTTCCTCTGGGTATGGCTCCACTCCTAACTCCTACTCATTTAACTGAAGAGGATCTGCCATTATCAGTTTCACAATATAGGGCCTCAGCCAAAAAAAGAAAAATCTGGTTAGACAATTGTCTAAGTACATTTTAAGCTGATTATTATAAAGGTTATGTAATATCACCATTTTACTACTTCTAAGCAATAATGTGTGTAAGGGAGCAGTAAGCAATATAGAAAAAAGGGAAAGCTATAAACCATCATCTATAGCTTAAGCAATAAAAATAAAAGAGGCTGAGACATGCCTCGCATATAAATTAAATAAGGAAGGACATATAAATATACATAACTAAGCAAGTGCTGTAAGAAAAGTTCTACATACTAAACATGCTGGTGATCAACATAAAATATGCCAATTAAAATAAGTTAACTCAGCAGTGATATATATAAATAGCAGCAAGATCATAACATTCTAAATATATATAAAAGCAGTACAAGGAAATAGTTGACTGAATAAAAATACTGAAAAGTAAACAACAACAACTGCATATAAAACCGTACGTGTACAATCTGCCATACAGAAGAGAGCTACATTAGCTCACTAAAAAGGGCTGAAGATCTTAGCACCAGTACGACTAGGACGGTTCCTAGCATAATGAGGCTAAGGCAACAACAGTTAACATAGAAGGCCCTAACATAGTACGGCTAGGACGATTCCTAGCACGATACGGTTATGTCACCAACAGTCATACCCGAAAGATCCTAGCACCCTTACGGCTAGGACGGCTCCTAGCATGATACGGCTAGGGCAACAATCGGTATGATCAAAAGAATATTGAGAGGCAGCTCAAACACATCAAATCATTATCTTCTCATTAATTACTTTAATATTTTCATAAAGAATCTAAGGAGTCTCCATATTTTCCTAACATTTTATTCATGCATCAAAAATCTTGTATGATATGCTCAAGGAAATATGACACAAAAATACAAAGAATGCACAGCAACAAAGTATTAAAAAGAAGCAAGGGACTCTACTAAACATGGTGATATCATTTGTTTTCTACTTAACCATTCTAACTATTCCAAGTTACACAAGTTTATGATCACAATTTTTCTACTATTTAGTGTAACTTGAAAATTCATCCTTATAAGTTAAAAATGATTAGAATTGATCAGGTTCTAATTTAGATCAATCAGATAGACGACTATGAGTTAAATAAATGAATCATATGTCATAATTTTGTGAATTTAGACGTTCTAACTAAGATCTAATCAAGATCTTCTAAACCTATAGATTATGGGTTAAACACTACAAGATTTAGGTTTAATCATATAATCTAAAGATGTTAAGACCTAAGTTTTAGGTTTTATTCTATTAGTGATTTACTAATTATGGCAAATCCTATCAAGTAATCAAACTTAATAGGATGAATCTCCTACCTTAAATATAAGGTTAAAAGACAAAATAATCAGAATGAGTTGTAAAATAAAAGAAAGTCTATAAACTAATAAAACCAATGTTTCACCCATTGGGTAACCCAATTTACCTAATGAGTGAACTCTAACATATGATATATTCATAGCCTCAGGAAAGGTCCTTAAAGTGTAGTGCATAAGACTTAGCAAAAATTATTAGAATCTGACTTAAAGGTTGATTTCACTCACTTAATTATTATTAAGATGATTATAATATTAGTCTTGGCATTCTGGAATCTTATCCAAAGGGTAAGGGTACTTAATCCAACCTTAGGGCAAAATGATTATTTTGCCCCTACTTTAAAGGTCAAAAAGTCAACTTTTGGCTTATGGGTCAAAATTGAATTATCTTAGTCCCAACTGATTTCTTACTATCTAACTTGAAGATAGACAGTAAGTACGTCCAAATTGGACTCCAAACGGTCAAGTTATGACCAAAATGAGGTTAGGGGTAATTTGGTCATTTACTTAAATTTCTAGAGTTTAAATCCTAAATATTTTTTCTAAATGTTGATGACATTGAAATTATAGGTTAGTTAACTTCTTGAATTATTGAATTTGGATTTGATTTGACTAAGTTATGGTCATTTGAATTCTAAGGGCATTATGGTTATTTTTTACTATAGTCAACTCTAAGTTCTAGGGTGGACTTTTTATCCTAATGTCCAAATGAAAAAACTAATACTACTACGGTGATAGGGCCGCTCTCCTAAGTATTTTAAGACCCATATTGACTATGTTTCGATAACCGGGTAAAAAGTTACGGGGTCCTAAAGAGGTCATAAAATGCTATCTCGGTATACGTACCCAAAAATAAATTTTTACATTATGTTATTTGATTTCTTACATTTTTCTGAGTATTTTGAGATCTATATTGGCTATGTTTGAATCATCCTATAAAAAGTTATTAAACTTTTAAGATTTACTATTCAAAAATATAATTTGAATTATTTTACTGTTCATTTATTCAAATTAAATGATTTTACTATTCATTCATAAAGTTTTTATATATTATTAATTCTTAATTAATTAGGCTTAATTATTAATTACCATTAATAAATCTATTAATTAATTAATTAAATTATATTAATTAATATTTTACTATAGCAAAGTAATTAGCACTAATTATTATTTAATTAGTCTTAATTATTTATTTATATTTATTTAAGAATAATTAAGTATATTTTATTGTTTAATAATAATTAATTATCTTAATTATTGTTAAGGTTAAATTAATCTTAAATTATCCCTAATTAATCTCTTAATTACACTTAATTAATAAAGGTTACTGTTTAAAAGTAATTAGCACTAATCCTAATTTAATTAACCACTAACTATACTTAATTAATCATTAACAATAATTAATTAATACTAATAGTAATTTAATTAAATTTTAATTAACAGATAATGAGCCCCACTAGACACGTGGCACTGCTAGAGGTTGCTATATGGCACTGTGGGCCCCACAGGGGTTGAGTCAGCTTTATAACTGGGCAGTGGGCCCCACATGACATGTGGCACTTCTAGAGACTGCCACATACTGTGGGCCCCACGGGGGCTGAGTCAGTTCTATGACTGGGCAGTGGGCCCCCACCTGACACGTGGCACTACCAGAGGCGGCCACGTGGCACTGTGGCCCCACGGGGGGAAGCCGAACCACCGCGGGACCGGGAGTGGGTCCCACTTGACACGTGGCGGGCCTAGAGGTGGCCACATGGCACTGTGGCCCCATTAGGGAGCCGAACCACCGCGCAGGCTCAAGCAGGGGGCCCCACGTGACACGTGGCGTGCCGGCTGGCTACCACGTGGCGCTGTGGGCCCCACGGCTGAAGCTGAAGGGTCGCGGGCTTCGATTGGTGGGTCACACTGGACACGTGGCTTGGTGGGCCCCACCCGGCTAACGCGGACGCGGCTCGGGCGGGCCGGGCTCGGGTCGACCCGGCCCGACCCGGACTTCGTCTTCCTTGCGGAGACGGCCCGAGGGCGCCGGGCTAGGGCACGGCTTTTGCCGGCCTTCCCGGCGCCGGACCACCTCGGCCCGCACGGCCGACGGGAGCCCTCAACGAGGGCTGCACGCCGGTGGGTGGACATTCGCCGGAGGTGGCCGGCATCGCCGGCAAAACTAAACTCTAATTTCTAGGGTTTCGGTCCGACCGAACCCTAAAATTTCTAAACTCAGATTTGGGTTGATCGGACCTAATCGAACTCAATCAAGTCCGATGGATCGTCGATCTAACCCTAGATATACAATAATCAAACGGAAAATTTCGAATCGATTGGAGGAGAAGGGAGATCGGGGTGCCTCGGGTTCGACGGTTGCGGTGGTTCGGGGCTTCGGGGCTCGGGTTCACAGAAACCCGGTGCCCAGAGGTCGGCCGAGGTCTCATAGACCCGACGGCGACCTCGCCGAGGCCTGAGAGGACTCGAGCGAGCCGGGAGGGGCGGCGGAGTGCCGCGTGTCGCGCGGACAGAGCCGTCGAGGACGACGGCTCTGCAGCCGTTGGATTCGAGCGCGATCCAACGGCTGAGAGGGCGCCGTCTAGGGCGCCGTCTAGATAGACGGCGCCGTCAGCTACAGTTGACGGAACCGTTAATTACTTAACGACGACAGTTAAGTAATTAATTAAATATTATTATTATTACTATTTTTTTTTAATTTTCAAAAATTTTTTGAACATGTTTTTCCTAGCTAATTTTGGATCAATGAATTCAATGGCGAAGTCGGATTTTCTATTCGACTAGTATTTTGATACCTCAATTTTCGGGGTATTTTTATTATTAAAATATTCGTCAAAATTTTGACGACTTCCGATTGACACGAAAACTTCACCCTAAGCTAATTTGGGGTCAAGGAACGCAATGACGATGTCGGTTTTTTGGTCGGAAGTCAATTTAAATAGGTCAATTTCTAGGGTTTTTGGGTTTCCAGAAATAAGGATTCGATCAATTTGACTCCTGATTTGGACTAGTCTCTGAGGTTGACTCCAATTGACCTAATTAGCACTTATAATTGTATTTAAAACTTATGATTAGTCCTAATCAACTATAGTAATAACTCGGGTTGTTACAACATGAATGATCATTTAGCTTGGACACATGTATGGACTAACTCTGTGTATGAAAATAATTACAACAACTTCCCTTAAAAACTATAAAATCCAAATATATGCATTTTTTTTTGTCTTTTGAATTTTATTAAGATCATCTCCACAAGTCGTCATTATCTCACTTGAGCTTTCAAAGACCCTTCTTCAAATATTGACATTTCCATGAAGATTGTGAATGAGGCAATTAGAGGTAAGCAGAAGGTTGCGCCGATGTCCAGGTTATCTTATGCAATAGACCAAGCTTTCCCGTGTTAGCCATTGAATAATATAGTAAAAAAAACGATAAGTCTTGTGTTTGGAAATGGCACCCAGTGGTAGCAATACCAGTGGCGACATTGTTTTTGTCCATGGATCCCGAAGAAGAAATAGGGGAGATGGAAAGATGTATGATCATCTAACCAAATAAGATGTGTTGAAGATGATAGGTTGGCGGAGACTAATATAACTCTGATGCCTGATGACATTGTGAAATGTACAAATGAGATAATGGATTTCACATGAGAATGATTAGTAGTATTGTATCATAATTTATATAGTGAATATTGTTTGCTATGTAATTAACTACAAAAAATTAGAGGTATTCATGGAAACTCTCCATTTGTTTTTTCAGAGATACTCATTTCATCTATATAATCAATACAATTGTATCTTTATAAATAGATAAAATTTACAGTAGTTTAGCATAATAATAGTTTTTATTTATTTAGAAGGTTAATCTCATATTTTCACTATGTATCATAGCATTTAGAATGGTTTAGTAAAACCGAATAAAATAAATGCTTTGATTTACAAGATGTGTCTATATGAATAAGTACAATATATATTTTTGACTTATCAAGATATCTCAAATAATTTTCTTAAAAAGTTTTGTAAAATAAAATGCCTAAGAAAGGTTATAGAATATTGCGACACAATCCTCCTCGTGCAAGTTCTTCAAAGTTCGGAGCGAAAAACATTTTAGTTGTGAGAAGTGCTGATAATTCTGAACAATAAAGGCATCGGGCCATTGATGATGTTGTAATTATTGTTGGTTGAGCAAAAGCATATGCAACTCTTAATTGTAACAACTTAATGTTAAATCTAGGAAGATTATATAAAGTTCAAAATACATTATATCTGAAATAAAATATTCTCATTAATTTTCTTAATTTTCATATACAAAATGCCAATAAAACAAATATTCACTAATAACAAATCTTAATCCCTATAAGTATTTACCATAAACTAAATTAGATTGGTGCGAAGCTACATAATGTTAATGTTATTGTTGTATCAAAGTAACTGCGTCTTTTAAAGTAGGAAAATCATAAACTTTTTTATTTAGATACATGGGATTGTCATCATCATTATCCGGCAGCTCCTCCTAGCGCTTCAACTGGACATTCAAAGCCTATGCGCCAACAACTGATCTCTTCTGTAATGGCTGCCGGAAACCTATCGGCGACGATAAGAACCAAATCGACTTCAACGACGATGAGATGGGCGGGAAAGGCTGATCACCTTGGCGGCATCCCTCGCGCGCTTGCAATGATGGCTGTTGGGGCCTTCGCCAAGATGTTCACCTCCCTCCTTAACTCTTCTCACGTCCACAACGCCGAAACGCTCCACCGCCTCGTCCACTCGCGATCACCCGGCCGACCGCTGATCACTGTCAGCAATCACATGTCTACGTAGGTGATTCTCCTTCGTCTCATAATGTTGGTATTTCTGTGAATAAATTTTTTTTCCTGGAATGCAGTGGCATTTTTTATTTTTTATTCTTTTTTTTTTTGAATAGAAATTCGTTGATTTGAAATTTCTGTTGTTAATTTTCGAGGATATTCTTATGGATTGGTTAACTGTTTGCAAGCTACATGGCAGTTGCCTATTGCAGGCTTATAATTTGCTTAAAGTAACTTTTATTTGGACTACTACCAAAAAAAGGGATTACCTAGCACTAATCAGTGGAATTGTCAGAAATTACTAGAATTTATTCTATTTTGTTTGGATGATGTTGATATGTACAATGTTCAGAGGTTAGTTAATAGTGATTAATTTTCCTCTTGGGTCTCATTGCTGTCTAGTTAGCTGGTTTCTTGCAGAAGCACTTAAAGTTAACACTATATTTTATTGTTTATCTTATACTAAATCCTTCTTACTTTGAATTTAAAGGGTTTCTTGCCAAATTTATACTTTCCATTGAACTGTTGTGTGCTTGTAGCATTCCTTTTGTAAGTAGGGCAATGTAATTCAGATTGTCTCGAGCTTAGAATCCCACGTGTATACATATTGATAAGCTGGGTTTGGGTCAGGTTGTCTTTAACTTGGATCTAATTCAAATAACTTTTGAACCAAATTAAAATATAGATTAGAGCATCTGACCCATGACCCATTGTTGAATGTGCTATCATATATATTTTAGATTGACCTGGCAGTTCCTAGGTACATATAACAATGAAAAAGTGGATATACTATTTGATCCTATGATCAAAAGCTTAGATATAGATTGAGGTCCTAGTAATCGTGATGATATTGATACTTTTGATGTTGACACAACTATTGTAATCTTATCAAGTAGACAACCAAATGATTCAGCAAATGATAATGGTAATTCATTCACACACATACAAATGCAAATGAATCTAAGATAACTATGTTATATATACAAGATAAAATATGAAAATTCACAAACAAATAACTTGATGGATTCTCCACCAACAAAAATGATACAAGAAAATTTAATAATAAGAGCATCTATTTATAAACAAGAAGAAACAAACTCATGAAAGAAAAATAGCTGACTTGAGCATATAATCTTATAGAATTTAAAGTATTTCATGCAATCAATTCATAACGCTTAATTAAATACAACACATATATACAATCTATACAAAGATGTTGTAGAAGCTTCAGGGTTTGCTATTCACTCTATCATTAGTTCATTTTATGTTGCAAACATTCTAACATCCACCCATCTATACATTCACACACATGCACGTGTGTCTCAATATGATAAATACTTCAGGTTGCGTATTAAATGAGTATTGTTGATCTCAAACTAAATTATATATTTTGCTATCATTCTATAATGCAATTTATGATTATGAGATTGCAACATTTAATATTTTATACAAATAATTAGAAATTATTGAGGGAGACCTTGTGAAGGCCCGACGCTGGTTCAGCGAGAACTGTACCGACACCGGGTACTCACATACCGTATGATCATATTAAGTAATTTGAAAAAGAAGAAGAGACACATATATAAAAACCAAAGATACTTCTCATTTAATAATATTTCAAACTTTACAATGTAGCCGCCAAACTTCTGGCAAAGTTCATCTTCTAGAACATAAGATGAACTTTAAAAAGAAGTAAAATAGTAAAATAAAAGTAAAAGTTGCAAAATTCTTCCGCTAGTATAAATTTTTAAGATTCTTATTTAAGCTCTCCCAGAAGTACCTGACCTGGTATTGTACATAAAATAATATTGGGATTGGAATTCCCAGTAATTAAAGAATACTTTAAGTATTGCAGTAAGCAATGGAGTATTACATTTTATAATAGCAGGAATGTGATATGCAGAAAAGATGCAGGAAAAATAAAAAGGTAAAAGTGCAAACGAAATAATTAATTTCCTACAAAAAGAAATATTAGGTCAAAGATGTAGGTTACTGATGTTATTTTTACAGTAATTCACAATGAATATTGTTACTAAAGTCATTTTTCTAGTAACAACTCACGAATGATATTACTGATGCCTTTTTTTCAGTAATTAGCCACAAATGCCGTTACTGATATCATTTTTCCAGTAACTAGTCACGAATGTTGTTACTGATATCATTTTTCCTGTAACTGACCACGAATGTTGCTACTTTGGTTCTGAACAACCAACCAAGTTTCATATGAATTTGGCTCAAAACAAATAAGTGAAGCAGCAAAGAAATAAAAAATGTAATACTTGTCATATTCTGGGTACATTTTTTCCTTAAGTTTGGATGAGTGACAGTTCGCTCAATCTGCATTTAAGTTTCCGATATTTTAGCATTTAACCAATGTTCTTAGGGATTAATATTATCTTCTTTTTCATTATGTTCTTTTGTTTTTTTACTTTTTGATTGTAATTTGATTTTTTTTAAAGTTATTGCGGCAACAATAATATTTATTATAGCGTTTATTATTTATAATGTACGAAAGATAAAAATAGAATGGAAATGATTGAATTGAAATTGATAAAATTTAGAAATAATAGACATCTTATTATATTTTCATTGTTATCCATTATATAATTAATGAAAACAATGATAATGTGAATGATGTAATTGAGATGATAAAATTATTATCATTATTATTATACTATTGATTTATTAAGCACATAGAATGAAATAAAAAAAATTCCTTTTCTTTTCTCCTCTTTTCAAACTTTTACCTTCTAGATTAGGATTGCCGAAAAGAAATAGAGGGAGGTCTAAATGGGTGGTCGGATGCCTAGTCGGGGTGGCTGCAGCAAGAGGCTGGCTGGTAGCGGCAATAGGGGGTTGCTGGGTGGCTTGCGGCTTGTTGGCTGGCTGTGGAAGAGGGTTGGGCTTCTGCTGGGGGGGCTGGCAAGGGCTGCTGGGTGCTGCTGGGGAGAGGGAGGGAATGGGGGAGTATAAATAGAGAAGGAAGGAAGGGAGAGGGAGGGGGCAATTTGGCTGTTGTGGGGGACATTCCTTGCGCATTAAATGCGCAGGTCGCGCATGCCTTCGCCTGGCACGGAAGCTTCTTCCGCTAGAGGCAGAAGAATCTCGCACGTGATCGCAAGCCTGGCAGTGGGAGAAGAATTTTAAAGGAAAATTCTTAAAATTACTTAAACTTAAATTAGTCGTATTTTTCTGCCGTTTGGTGTCTAAATACAACGAAAGTTGACACCAAGGCGTGTTATGACATAACGAACACCCTCGCACCGGAATTTTTGATTCGAAGCAATATTTTATTTTATATTAATTTTTGAGGTTAAAAACTCAAAAATTAACCCCAATCAAACCGGCGCTCAGAATTTGATGAAACTTCTCGAGCAGTCTTTAAATATCATACTTAGCACAACGACACTGAAAACGATGAATTCGGACACGCATTCTAATGTTCTTGATTTATAGAATTTAAATAATTTAGAAAATAAAGCAGGAGCTTCCGTTATTCGGATTTCTCCAAAACTAGGGCATTTTGATCTTTGAAATTATTCTTATCTATGGTATTTTTGTTTGCCATAATTTGAAATTTTCCCGGGATACTGATTTCTGAGGCGGGATTTGACTTAAATCACAAAGTAACGACTTTGGGTTGTTACAGACCTACACATATAAGCTAGTTAAATTAAAAAATAAGAGAATTGAGAATTTGACTCAAGTAAAATATATTAACTGTGATCAAAAGTTTTTCAAAGTTGAATATGTTCAATACATATAAATGATTATTTTGTTAAGCTTTTTAATAAATAATCAACATAATTAATATGAGTAAGTTTAGTAAGTATAAAATGACACCATTTACACTTTCGTTCATTGGATTAGCAAAATAGAGGTTTGGAATAGATAAAGGTAATGAAGAATGGAAAAGATGTAGGTTTGGGTGACATCCTTATTAATGTTTGGGTATGTTCAGGTGAGTAAGAATTTTTTTGGCTTACTAAGTTATTTTTATTTACTTTTGAAAATCAAAAGGATGCCAAATGAGTTGATGAGTATTATTGTATCTATTTACAAGAATAAAGATGACGCTTTAGACTATGCAAATTATAGGAAAATTAATTTAATGAGCGGATGTTGAAATTTTGGGATAGAGTGATTGAGCATAAATTATGATATAATATATGAATTTCATAAAATTATTTTGGTTTTATGCCAGCTAGATACCATATATTTATTAATAAGCTTGATAAGAAAATTTAGAGAGAAAAAATCTTTGTTTAATTTTTATCAATTTTGAAAAAATTTATGATAAAGTAGCAAGAAAACTTGCTTGGAGAGTTTTGAAAATAAAATAATTTATGTGGATTATATTGATGCTATCAAAAATGTGTGGAATGGGGCGGGGTCAATCACAAGGTGGCTTGTTTGGATAATATTAGAGAATGTCATTTTAGATAGTTTGATCATATTATGCGTTGTGACGACCCCAATATTGGAAATCACTTAACTCAATATTGATACGTCACCACAATACCTAATACTAGATTAGAAGAAAGCTAATCCAAATCATCAAGTATTGTGTTTGGCCAAGGATTTAGAAGAGGGTCTTAAGTTAAGATGGAAGGGAAGTTATGAATGGTATTTAGAAGTTTGTAAATAAAGATGCAATAAATGGATTTCAAGAATGAAAGATGGTAGAATTGAACATACTATTTATGAAAGAAGACATGAGTACATGCAATTGTAATCTAAAATAAATGAACTAATTACATTTAATCTTAGACATAGAATTCTAATCATTTATGGGGAAATTAACATATGACTTATGGGTTTATAATTTGTCCCCAATTATTCTAAGTTTAAATTTTCTTAAAAATTTTGGCAGAGTCTCCTTTGTAAATGGTTAAGGAAACACCTGCAGAAGTACATGCAATACTCTCATTCCAATGAGAGTTATAATTTAAAAGAAAAGACATTCTAATCTTTCATACATTCAATCCATTTAAACTCCAATTCTAATATAGAGTTCAATCCTTTTTATGGGATTGCTCATTTCCAATTTTAAATAGAGTTCAATCCTTTTTTATGGGATTACTCATTTCCAATTCTAAATAGAGAAAGGGAGAGAAGTACATGTGTAACAATTGTCTAAACTATGATTTATTTCATCAAGACATTAAATATTCATAGGAAAATATGCAAAGACTTAATTAATATATAAATTTTATATATTTAATTTCCATTCATCCATTCATTTACTCATACATTCATTCATCACAAGCATTTAAGTATAGCCTAAGCTCCAACAAGTATAGTAAATTAAAGTAAATGATATTATTACAAAACAACAGTAAACTGAATAAGAAAAGAAAATTTACAGCTCACTTGGAATTCTTAATAAGCTATAATTTAAAATATATGATAGGCGGAAGCAAATTTTAATTTTTAGCGCTTGGTCCAGCTCCACTAGCATCCAAGTGCACCTGATCTATCACATTTTGACATTTAAATGTGATAGGGCAAAGCCAAGAAAATAAAAAACCTGGTTAGACTAAATAGTCTAAGCACAATTTAAGATTGGCTAAACATGCTATTGTTATAATTAGATACCACAGTTTTAGTTACAATGCAGGCACAAGCATAGGTGCAATATGATAAGCATACAAATAAGTGAAGGAAAAACAAGTGAGGTAGAATTGCTCACTTAATCAAACATCCTAACCTACAATCAATACAAGGGTGAAGCATCCTAAATAGGCTAGAATGAACTAGTGTGCATATGCAATTAAATGAAATAAAGCATGATATGTTCAAATGAACTTATGCTTAGTAAGAAAAAATAAACAGTGAAGCAATTAAATAGAGTTATACAACATTTACTGTAATTTAAATAAACTGTAAACAAGTAAAGTACAGTCCTAAATCATAGAAAATGCATGAAGAAATTGAAGGAATAATCTTAGATTTAAATCTAAGATACACATAGCTTAGGACTATGTAAAGTAGTATAGCTAAATGCTATGGTGAATCTTAACAATCTATAAGATTGAAGATCTCACATATTTATTAATTGAAGTTATTTTAATCTGTACTCATTCTGTGGGCATATTCAGAATGAGATGAGGAGTTAAACACGTCTGTTTAACATCTAAGGAAAATGGGGTCCATACCTAAAATACTCACATTCTCCCTCTAAGAATGCGATGTCTCCTTATTACTCTATTTCAGTCTGCCCTAGACTGGTCCACCATATAGAACCCCTAATAATTTTAGGTGAAAGTTTTGTTCATGCACAATATTTTTTATGAATGATTCAATGAATAAGGCTCAAAGCTAAGCAAGCCAACAAGGGAAATTCAATATTTGTAACTAAGTGATATCCAAAGTTATCTAATTTTAATGATCTACTTAATGATTGGAGCTAATTGAGCTCCCAATTAACTTTGATATAATGATCTCAAGTTAATTGTAATATAATAGTAATTAGGATTTTGAAAATTAATAGATTCAATTTATTTAATATGATGTGATAAAATAATTTGTAAATATAATGATTGTTGTTAGAGACTAACTCCTAACCTCTTCCTAAACCATAAGATCTAACTTAAGAAATTTGAAACTAATGAAATTCTACTACTAATCATTATGGTTTTCTAGCTAGGTTATAGTTTGAATGTTTTAATCAAACATATTAATCTAGCTAAATTACAAGTAATAGTAAAGTTTAGGATAAGTATTTACTAGACTTAAGAACTACAAGTTCTATGTTTACTATTAATGTATATTTAAAGAATTCAATAGATTTCCTAAACTAATCTAAGTAAGTTAAGGATATCTATTACTATATCTTAATTTAACAAATTGGGTTTTAGGGATTAGGATGAATAAGCTAAGTATTGAACTAATCACTAAAATTAGATCTAGTTGGTTAACAATCCTACAATTATTAATTCATTAAGACTATTTATTCTTAATGGTTTCAACTAATAGACTTAGGATCCAACTATAGATCAATTACAATTCAAATCCTAGGATTTCTACCTTAGGGTTGACAAGTGAAGTATGCACTTGGCAATTAATTCGCATAACTAGGGAATTGAGAACTAAGCTCATAAAAATAATATCTAAGAGCTAAAGGAGATAATAAATGCGACAAGTTAACTATCCTAGGGTTTATAAGACTTACAGTAAGCTACCTAGAAATTTAGGTTAATCACAATAACACTAAGTGAGAGTCAAAAACCTATTATTATAATTTTGTTGTCCAATTGAACTCTTTTATAATTAAATGAAATCCTTATTTCATAAGGAGAAGATTGACACTAAGTTTGTCAATTTTAGATAATATTGGAAAATTAGGGTTTTAATGACTCCTAATTAGGTTAAAAAGTGATTAAGAAAATTAGGTTTTAAATATTGGATTGTATTCCATATTATTGATCCTCACATTTTTGTGAGTCAAATGGACTATTTGATCTTTTGATTTAAAAATCAATTGATCAAATTAAGTCACAAGAAAGATTAATAAAAATTTTAATTTTATTAATTAATCATAAATATTGACTCAATAAAATATTTATCAAAACTGAAATTAAATTTAATATTATTGATCCTCAAAATTTTATGATCAAAATAGTATATGAATTTGTATTAATTGGAGTTGTATTTTTAAAGTTATGATTAAAACAATTTATATAAATATTAAGAATATTGATTTATTTACACATTAACCAATAGCCTAAATAAATTATTAAATTAGGTCTGATTCAATAATTAATAATACACAACATTTATTTAGAAAGCAAAATTAATTGGGATATAAAAGTTTATAAATGATAATTGCAAAAATTAAATTCTCTTAATTACTAGTCTAATTATTTCATTATTAAAATTTTTGATATAGCATAAAAAAAATCGCATCATATCACTGTGAAGGATACAAAAAAAAAATCGCAGCTGCTGCAGACATCCAAAATCGCATCAGCCCGTCCCGTAAATCGCGAGAGACGCGAGTCGTCACAGGCGAGCGGATGGAGGATCAACTGGCCGTGAGGAAGCGTCATCGACGCGAGTCGTCACAAGCGAGCGGATGGAGGATTGACTGGCCGGGATGAAGCGTCGTCTCCTTCGCCTTCTATAAGGGGGATGCCGACAGGAATGGGGGAGGTGTCGACAGATTTTCCGGAAAGTAACACTTGATATACACGTAAAATGGAAGAAGATGAAGACGGACGTACCTGAAGATCCCGCACCGAACGGCTCGTCGACGGAGGCTTAAGGTACGCAAAGCTTCTTCTTACTCCTTCTCACCCGCACGCGTCAATCGCCTCGAAAGGAGTCGCAACCCTACGAAGGAGCTCCCGCAGCGCTTCAGACACAGCAGCTCAAAAAGTTTTCAGCAAATGCCCCCAAAAGTCTCTTAGGAAAGTAATAGAGGGGGATAAAGCCACGGGGTGGCCAGCTGGAGAGCCGGACGGTCCTTCTCTGGCAGCCGCGATCGTGCGAAGTGGAGCGTACGCGGGAATTAAATTAACCGATGGATTTAACTTAAAAAAAAAAACTTAATTACTCTCTTTAAAAGCTTAATTACTCTCTTTAAAGGCTTAATTACTCTCTTTAAAGGCTTAATTAACTAATGCATTAGGAGGCTGTTACATGCGTAGACCATTCAATGCCCATGCCCTTGTTAGAAAAATTGAGTGCTTTTTTCACATGTTAAAGAAGGAAGAATAAGACCCAACAATACATGGGAAAAAACTTTTAGAAAGGATCTTATCTAATTTGAACTTAGGGAGAGCCTTCTATTTAATTGTGCATAATGGAAGCAAAGGATTCATGTAGCCAATACTACTTAGTGGGGCTAAGGTTTGGTGTTATTGTTGTTATGCTAGTTTAGTATCATGTTGATTGGATCAAATCTCAAATTAGGCTGAGCCATAACCCAACTTGTTGACAAGCCTATGCATGGGCATACACCAACAAAAATAAGAGGATTTAGCTTGGCTTGATCATTTATAATATATAGAGAAAATCTTTAGGGTATTACAATTTAGATTGACCAATCCATTTTGTTTTCCTTTGAATTATGTTAGATGCTTACTATTTAATGGTTTTAATATATTAATTTTTCTCACGCTTCATTAATGCTTTCTTAATAATTTGTCTTCTACTAGAAAACTTAATAACTGACTTTTTATTTTTTATCTATATTTAATATTGAAGATTGCGAGGCTATGCATAGAAGAGATAACTGAAAAAACTTATAGGTTTGACTTGCATATAGAAGGAAAAGAGAGATAGATTATGAGGGTAGAAAAATTACATGTGATTATCCTTGCAAGTTTAGGTATGATAAAAAATAAAAAACTCAAAGCTGAGCTAGATACACCAATAATTGAATTTAATTTCGACTCACAAGTTGAAGTTTAAGACATGGTTAAATTATTTTTATAT
Source organism: Gastrodia elata (assembly GCA_016760335.1). Taxonomy (NCBI): domain Eukaryota; kingdom Viridiplantae; phylum Streptophyta; class Magnoliopsida; order Asparagales; family Orchidaceae; genus Gastrodia; species Gastrodia elata. The sequence goes on from CM028676.1 coordinate 43,019,326, forward strand.
ATACATCACTTTCTTTTTATTTACAAGATATGTGATTACTTCACTTTTACAAATCTTAACAATCTCCTTCCCTTCATGTTAGAATTTATTATCACATCAACCATAAACTTTTCATTTCTTGGAAGGTTTTCACCACTCAATCACATAATGGCAATATAAGAGCCACCGGCTTTGAATCTTGCTCAACTTTGGATGAAGATGCTATGACCCATAGGATCTACAAATCATTTGAATCAATTGATTCTATCCAAACTATCATCTTTAATACCACTTGTTAGGGAGGAGTGAAATAGATGGACTCAAAATTGGTCTTGATGTACCAACAATCAGCTTCATATTTAATTTTAAAGCTTAAACTTGTGAGTGTAAACCAATTATTGATGTTTCTATACTATATGATGTGGGACTACTTTTAAGTCTCATTAACAGGGAAGAAAATTATCAAATGATCAGGATGAGATAGTGTTGGAATTGCATTCATAAATGGCTTTCTACAAATAAGTTTATGTTACTACACCAAAACAAGGATTATTAGGATGATGATTTGGCAAACATAGTTTATGATGATTTTAATGATGCTGTGTTGCATCAAAATTTCCATGGAGTTATGATTCTAAAATCTGGTGCATCTTTCCATTGCATCCCATGTTGTGATTTGCTTCACAACTTAGTTCTAGAGAAATTCAAAAAGGTCCATGATACTAATGATGAACCTTTGGAGATTTATGGGGAAGGATATGATCAAATTAGAACTAATAATGAAATGCTGTAAGAGTTGTATATGCCATATCTGTCTAGACCTTAAGATATTCTTGATCACCATGAGCTAGACATTTATTTTAACGACCCAGAGTTGTTACTATGCAAATTAGGACTAAACCCTACTAAAATATCATGATTTTGGTCAACTTCAAAATTAGGTCAAACTAAAAATATTGTTGAATTGAGTATATTTTTGTGATTGTAATATTCAAGTTTGGGAGCAATATGGATAACGGATACTCCTAAATTAATTTCTGAATAATTTAAATTCAGTAAATTAGAAAAATTAAATACAAGTTCAAATTCAACAATTTTAGTACCGTTGAATTAAGAATATTATAAAAAATTACACAAAAAAGTTTAGTCAAACTTGAACCTCCAAATTGACCGTAATTAATTTTTGAAGTTTTAAACTTCAAAAATTAATATAAAATAAAATATAGCTCTAAATTTAGAAATTTAGGCTTGGTGTGTTCTTCTCGTTAAGATACACCTCCGGGTCAAGTGTTGTCAATTTTGGAGGTTAAATGACGAAAAAATGTGAAAATTTTATTTGAAATTAATTATTTATAATTTTTAATTTCCCTTCTCTCTCCTACCCACCCCATTCACGTGCGGCTGGCCTGCGTGCCCTAGGACACGTGACTGACATCCGTGCGTCGTGCGATGCACGACGTTGCGGCTATGAACTTTGATAGACGGTGGGACCCACGGCCACCGGCTGACCGGTTGGGTCGGGTTGACACCCCTCCCCTCCCAATTTATTCTATAAATACCCCTCAAAACTCCTCTACTCCCCACACCTTAAAACCTCGTCCACTCAATGTCGCCGGTAGCACTCCTCCTTCAGCCACCACCCTTCGCCGCACCTCCCCTTCCTCCGGTCGTCGCTAACCCTCCCTTCGGTCGCTGATCCGTCGGCAAAAACCCCCCACCGGCGGTAAGAAAAAGAAGAATTTTTTATTTTTATTATGTCTTTGTTTTGTCAATAATAATAATAAATTAATATTAATATTATTTTCATTTTTATTTATTTTATTAATAATAATAATAATAATGAATTTATTATTATTATTATTATTTTCATTTTTACTTCTTCTATTTTTATTAATAATAATAATTAAATTACTTTTATAAATATTATTTTCATTACATCTTTATTAATAATAACAACATAGATAATGTTACTTTATTATTATTCCATTTTATTTTCTTTGTTTTATTTTAATTTTTATATATAATTTAATAATAATAATAATAATGAAATTATTATTATTATTATTATTTTTATCTTTATTTAATAATAATAATATAGTTATTATTATTAAATGTATTTCATTAATAATAATATAATAATAATAATAATTATTACTAATATTATTGTTATTTATACTTTATGCAATTATAATTTCAGTCATTTAATTCAGTCATTTTTTTTCTTTTAATATTATTATATATAATAATTTTATTTTTGCAATTTTAATTTCAATTTTTAATTCAATCATTTTTTTTATTTTAATATTAGTATATATTATTACTATTATTATTATTATTATCATTATTATTTTTATTTTCTAAAAATTTAATTTCAATCATTTCATTCAATTATTTTCTTTCTTTTGAAATTATTATTATTATTATTTATTATTATCATCATATAATATTAATGTAATAAAAAATTATTATTATTAATATTATATTTATTAACAAAAGAAAGAGAGAAAAAGAGAGGGAGAAATGTTAAATTTCACTTAAGAGAAGAGAGAGAGAAAAAGAAAGAAATGATAATTTCACTTAAGAGAAGAGAGAGAAAAAGAGGGAGAAATAAGAGAGAGAAAAAGTAAGATAAAAATAAAAGAGATAAGAAAAAGAGAGAGAAAAAAAGAAAGAGAAAGAGAAAGAAAGAGTAAGAAAGAGAAATAGGAGTTTTGTATAAAAGAAAATAGAGAGAGAGATATATATTAAGAAGAAGAAAGTAAATTTATATAAGAAGAAAGAGAAAGAGAGAGAAAGAAAGAAAGAGACAAATGAGAGAAAATTCATAAGAGGAGAGAGTATAATAAAGAATAAAGAGAAGAAAATAAATATTATTATTTTTATAATATTATACTATTTTGTTTTCATTTATTATCTTAGTTTTATAATTATTTTCCTTATATAAGTATTTTAATTATTTTATTTTTGTAAATTATAAATTTATCAATAAAAGATAGTACAAATTATCCTAGCTTAGAAATTAATTAAATATCAAATCTTATGCAGATACGATCAATTGCTGACTTTTGAAACTTAGAGAAAAATGTACTCAGTATCTATATATACTACTTTTTGCACTTATATGCACTTAGAAATTAATTTATATTGCTGCCTTATTGGTTGTGTGAAACAAACACCCTTTTACATTTGGTTGGTTACTAAGAATAGACATCAGTAACATATATTTGATTGATTACTAGAAAAATGACATCAGTAACATACGTTTGGTTGGTTATTGAAAAAATGACATCAGTAACATATTTCTAATTTATTGTATAATTTGCAGGAATTAAGAATAATTATCCTTTTGCACAATTTATCATATTTTCTTACATTTTTTTACATCCTTATTTTTGCTAATTGCCGTTATGCTGATAAAAATGTAATATTTAATATTTATTGCGGTACTTAGAATATTCTTTAATTACTGGAAATTTCAATTATAGGGTTGTTTTTACAATACCAGATCAGGTACTTCTGGGAGGGCCCGAATGTGAACTTTAAAGTGATTATCAAGAATTTTTAAGTTGCTGATAAAGCTGCTGTCATCCTCTTATTATTATTATTTTTTCTTCTTTGACTTATCTATGTAACAAGTGTTGAATAGTGTAGAAAGTACCTTTGGTTATTATATTCTTGTAATATTAAATTATAATGAATGAATATTCCTTTGGCTTTTACTTATGTATTATTCATTCTCTTTTAAATTGCTCAATAGGATCCTGCAGTTACTAAGTGCCTAATGTCGGGTGAGTTCTCGTTGAACAGGCATCGAATCTCCTCATTTATAAATACAAGACATTGTTGAAACCTTCAAATTGTGCCATTACTATGCTGAGAGATACGGTGAAAGGGACATTGTACACATCAGCAAATGAAAAAGATGTAGTTATTGCTGTTACTAGTTGTGATGACCCTAAGTTAGGTTAGGTATTAACCAAATTACCCTTGGGTACATCTTCGTAGGATTATATTGGCAGTTAAAAAAAAATAGTATTCAGACATAAATTAAATAATAGAGCCATACAATATAATAAACTTACCTATCATTCAATTTAAAGAATATAATATCTAGAATATTACAAATTTAAATTAATATGAATAAATGTTTTCGTTCAATTTTAAAGTTTAAGTAACAAATCAAAATTATATGTGCCAATGTCAGCACCACCGTACTTTAGATATCCTTTATGCTATATCAACTTTCTCTAACTGCACCTGACCTGACATTATAAGAATAATGCCTCAATACACATATTAAGTACAAAAAGATGTTAAATATTACACTTAACAAATGCGGGAAGCGGAAATTAGATAATTTTGCAGGAAATCAAAAGGTTAGAGCAAAATACATAATCTTGCAAATTAAATATTCTTCTTGCCATAATATTGTCACCTGTCATATTATCAGCATATAATAAGTTTCATGCATATTTGTATGTATGTATGTATTTCTTGATTTCACGAAATAATATTAGCAGTTATATTGGACAAATTCAGAATCATGAGGCTGGGTTCAATAAGAGCAACTCCTTCACCTGGGCTCCAGATGACACCCTTATAATTCCTGATGGGTTAACCCTGCTCCTAACCTAATAAACCACCATTTCGGAACCCTTGCATATATTCACAAGACATAACATATACATTTCATTTATGATATTACTCTGGCATTTAACGAGCATTTCATTTCATCAACAGGGATAAAGCTCAAAGCGGTGCTAAAACGGAAATAAAAATATTTTAAGTGTAAACAGTAAAATCAATGTACCTTGATATTTGAATGTTTGATTTTAGCACTCAAAAATTTGCGGTATCTGCAAAAGTTATATTTGTAATATTATTAGATTTTGTAAATGACCCATATAATAATGAAACATAATTTTTTATTCCTAAGTCATTAATATTTCTTTAGAGTTGTTTCTCCCTTAAAGATTTATTTAAAATCTTCTAAATCTATGTAAGCATTCCCTAAAATTTTTATTCTATATTTCATTAAATTCTAATACTTTATAAAGCAATGATTCTCTACATGAACTTTTATCATGCTTGAAAATAGTGGGTGAGTGATTCATTTTACTAAGGAACTAAAAGAGTGTCATCGTTGATGTATCATATAAAAGTATCTAACTCATTTGTTCGACTAATCCTAACCTTATCTTAGCATTTTTCTCGCTTTTTAGTTAATTAACGGACACCCTATTGCTGAAATTTGATCAATTCTTAATTGCATAATTTCCAATATAAATATAAGTTAGCTTGAGAACATGGAAACCAAAATAAGCATAACTAAATTGTAGTTCTAAAAGTCATTATATCAACTTATTTTTAAAAGAAGGTGCAGCAAGCAAGTAGCTACAAAAGAGCAACCTAAACACTTACAAAACCCTCAAGTTCTTGCAGGTCTTTCGATACACTCAAGGTACTGGCAAATAGCAAAATTATTCTTATTTCATAGCAAAACATAAGCTGTTTGACTTGTATTTCAAAACATAGGTTGCTTCTTAGGTAATAAATACTTAAACTAATCTATTGATTGCACATATTTCTAAACAACAAAGCATTAATGATAGTTGAACCTAGAAACTAAATTCTGATTGAAACAACTTTAGGAATTGAATTAGTTTTAAGAACTAACACTTATATTATAAAATTGATGCATTACTAGTTTGCTTATTTAATCTCACATTTTCTACAAAAGAATTAAATGAGACAGGTTACCAGTGCTTAATAATCTCAGGATATAAACTAGCAGCTTAACTCTTTCAATCTACTCTACAAATCCTAAAGTTGACATGAAAAGCTCATAACAATCTCTCTGTCTCTCTTATCACATAATTAAAGCTTCTATAAGAGTACATTTCGACAATTGTAATCAAACTCTCCATACCTTATAAGATCGTGTTCCTCTCCAGAAAGCAGGGATTGGATGCAGGAAATCGAGCGGGGCATCGGCTGATAAAGGTGAGCTGCTTGCCGACGGATGAGACGTCCTCTGTCGACAAGCTAGGATCGGGTGGGAAGAGGATCGCAGGTGTCGAAGACCTCCGTAAGATGCGGCTGCGTGTCTGCTTGTGGTGAAGAGTACCGTGAGCTGCGGCTGGCTTCGTCCTTGCTTGCGGCGTACTCTCCCAAGGCTGCGACTGGCATCGTCGACTTGGAGAGGAGTTACGGGATCGGCAAGGTTCGGAGTGGAAGGATCGAAGAGCGGCGTCGAAGATTTCCGTCGGCTGTGGCTGCATCGAGGAGTCCCATGACCTGCGGATGCGTCGGTTTGATCACTCTGTTGGGAGATGGAGAAGAAGACGGTGCGTATGAGCTGGATAATCTAATTGCTCAGGTGTCGTACGATCTATCCGCCTAAATATAGTACCGCCGATTCCTATCGAGGCGTCTCCCCCTTCCGCAAGCGACTTTGCGTCTTTTTGAGATAAAGGTGCCGTTTCTGGAAGGTGGCGGTAATTGGAGGGTCGACAGGTAAGACCGTCACAATTTTTTTTTTTTTTAAGAGGTTGGTTAATCAATTGTAGTAATAGATTGACGGGTTATCAACGTCAAAATGAATCTCGGCGGGAAAAACTAACAGAAAACAGAAATTCGCGGGTATTAATAGACTATAACGGTTTTAACGAACAATTAGGATTGGCGGGGGCGTTAACGCTTTCTTAGTAACGACCAAGGGTCGTTACACTATTGCTGACTTCACATTGTTGCATGAGAGACTTGACAGAATTTTCAGATCTTTGCAAGTTATCCATGGTTGCCCAATATGTTATAAATAGATAATTGAAATTAAAGCATCAAAAGGAGGCACTAAGGATTTATGCATGTGGGAGCTGATTAGGAAATAGGAGGTGTTTTTTTGACAAAGAATCAAACTTGTTTTCCGACTCCACCATCAGAAAGCAAGAGATGTTTTCAGACTGGGTGAATGCATTGATAGAAAGAATATTATAAGCATAGAATGTCTCAGAGCCGTGTTAAATTCTAGTAAGCATAACAATTGTTCAAGGAAATTGTATGAAGAAGCAGACAATGATATTACATGCTTATGAAACTAAAATTTTGATATCAAGCAGCGAACTTGACAAACCTTTTTATAGCGGTAGCAACTAGTAGGTGTGTGGCAAATCTAAGAAAGGAGCTTTGCTAAGTTGAAAAAAGGATCCTGTGGTGCTTGAAAGGAATACCAATAGGTCTATTTATGGTAAGAGAGTAATGCGAATCTTAGTAGTTATACTGATGTAGATTTAGATGAAAACTTGATTGTGTTGTTACTAGAGAGCATTCTCAAGGCATAAGAGTCTTGAAGACATGATGATTACGATTAGGACCATCTAGAAACTAAGGTGGTGCCTAGCCTTAAGGACCTCAAGGTACTTGAAGATGGAGGAGGCATTGCTCTAGATGAAGATTATCATATTCAGAACATAGAGGGAGCGGAATAATTGCTAAAGAACAATCTCTAAGTGGGAGATTGTTGGGTGTGTGGAGTTTGTTTCAAGGAGCAAAACTAATTTTAAGTATTTTTATGTTAACAGGTCGCTGTAAAGTTAATGGGTTTGTGATCGCTGTTAAAATTTGTTCAGGATTTTGGGACTCGATGGTTGCTATTTGTTGCAAACCCCTCATCAAGTTGCCTCCAACGTTGGCAACAAAGCAGCCATTACTACGATTTCATTATGCTGTTTTCCTTTTTGGAATTATGATTGAAACAAATTTAGCTTGAAGTTTCTTAGAAGTATTTTTTTTGTTATTTTGGGAGATTCATTAGGGATATTTACGCTAGCTTCTATCTATTAAAGAGGCTTTCTTGGGGTTGTAGATGTTTGAGAATGATTGAGACATCAGAGAGTTGTTTGGAGCGTTTTATTAGAATTTTTTCGAACAATGTAAATTCTCTTTCTTTTCATTTTTTTTTCTTGAGAGAAATAAAGAATATGATCTAGTGTACCTTTGAACATAAATGAAGGAATCATTGCAAAACATAAATCCTGTGCATGCTTTATCTAAGTGTTGATTGTTCTTTGCTTGTTGGCTCTTTCTCTTGTGATCATCAAAGAAGCTGTGTTCATTCTTTGTGCCATCCATAAGTAGCATATATTCTCAGATGAAATTGTCATTCCGATCTCCTATTACCAACAATGATTTTCCAGGAGGTTTCGGCACAAATGAGATTTGTTTTTTCCCTTCATTTCCTTTCTTAAATTTTTGTCATGGAATTAATTACACGATTAATTTACTGAAGTTTATACAATCTAGTTATCTGAGTATGTGCGGTTTTAAAGATTCTAAATTTTTGTGCATTGGTTTTTGTAAGTGTTTTAAAAATTATTAGGATATGAAATTGTAGTGCTGGTTTTTACTAAAAGTAACAAAGAATTATAGTCCCTGTGAAATTTTGTTTGCATAATGCATAATTTCATGCATCGCATAGTAGATCTGCATTTGAAATCTCCAAAGTCTTCTATATCAGATCTCTCATCTACGAAATGTTGTTGCTCTGTTAAAGGGTACAACTCGAATGACTTAGCTTTACTAAAAAAACAGGTTGGATGATCCACTTATGTGGGGATTTAAGGGCTTTCCTACTATGAATGCAAAGCTAGCAAGGTGGGTGCTTGCAGCTGAGGATATTTGCTTCAAAAATGCTATTTATTCTTACTTATTTCGAGTTGGTAAGCCATTTTACTGTGCATTTATCGTTTCTTCCATTGATATTGGCATGTTATTGAAAATACTAATTCTTTTTCATTTACTATCTAATTGATTTACTGTCTCTTCTGAACCGATGATAGAAATGGAAAGTTGTTCCAATGCATGGTTTTTCTTGTTTTCTGCTGGGCTTTCGATTAATGGCAAGTTGTATGCCGTTTGTTGCAAGCCTGTCTTTAAGATAAAAGCTAACATATATACTGGGATGTTTCTTCGATATCAAAGATAGGTGCATAGAATTTGTAACAGGAAATACAACTTTCAGTATATTTCTGAACGAAATCATGAGACTACTTTTGAGGATCTATTGTAAAGCAATTCATGTACCTAGGCCTTATGGCATTTTACATTTATGAATCATAAGCTGAAAAATACACATCTCTTAGGGGATTTACTTATAAAAAAGCTTAGCATCTTAATTTGATACATTTGTTTCTTATTAATGGTGGGATAACGTTTCTTTTTAGAAATATGCTGCGCCTTCTTCTTACCAAGGATCACCCTTTCAAATAAGAACCAACTAATAGCTTGGGTTTTAACATGATAAATTATGCATTTACTAGTTGACCTGGAAAAATATGTTTTTGTTAAATTTATGATTCTAGTTTGTATCAGTAGGTATGAGCTGTCAACAATACCATTCTAGAATCAAGTTGTAAGAAACTTTTTGTAAAATGGGTACCACTTAACTTTGTTGTCTTCCAATTCATGCTAGCAAGAGAAAGTTATTTGCATTTACATAAATACTTTTTAGCTGTCTTCCAATGTTAAGTATAAGCTTTGTAAATAATCTTGGGGTTGTTTAGTTTGTTGGAGTTGAAATGCTGAGGTAATTGGATAGTAGTAAAATATTTCTCAGGAATTGAAATTTTGATGTTTGTTTGGCTATAATTTCTTACCCTCTAATATAATTAAAAAACCCTAATAAAGCTTAACCTTTCTTGGAATGCTGGTTGGTAGCCAGCTTATGGCCGGAGAAGGTCAATGAATGCTACTGGTGGCCAACAATGGCCATGAAAGGTCAGTAATGCCCGAAAAATGCTGAGAGCTGGACAATCAAAGGCAAAATGAACGAGGGCTGACACTTTGCAAATGTCGGGGAGGCTGATTGAAGGCCGGCTAATGCCGAGTGCTGGCCACGTTTTGTGTTTTTTCATTTGTGTAATTTTTTTTAGCACTCAATTAATGCCGCGATGAATTCTTTTGATAAACCCAAATTATTAATATATTTTCGAGTGGCCACTATCGTAGGTTTGCCATTTGAAAATCTTCCTATCAATGTGAACTCGAATGGTTTAGTAAGAATTTGAATTTCTTCAACAAATAAGAGAAGTGCCGGTTTACCTCGCAGCGTCACTATCGGCTTAATCCCAACAAATTCACACCTAAGGAAGAGGATGCCAAGGCATCCCGAGAGGATTTTGGAACTGATCTGCTCCCCACACAGCGAATGTGGAGATCGGGAGGAGAAAATTGGACGGCCTCTAGCCCCTCCATTCTGTAGCCAATTAACCGAAGCGAATGGAGAAGAAGACGTCAGAAGAACCTTTCAGCCAGAGCAGCACCCGACAGAGGAAGCAGACACGATGGAGACGATCAGGGATCACATAGATTTGAGAACCTTTCAGCCGAAGTAGCACCCGACAGAGGAAGCAGACACGATGGAGATGATCGGGAATCACGTAAACTCAGACGACAACATTGCACCGTAAAGGGAGGCGGCTAAGCTGACCGATGCGCGCTACAACGCCATCGCAAGGAACGTAACCCTACTGATGTGCGACTATAGCATTTATATATATTTATATATATTCAGGTACAAATAATATCTTGTGTATGTATATATACATATATGCATAGATGTGCACACACCTTTTCATGTATGTTCGTGTAAAAGTGTGTTTGTATATGCATATGGATACATGTGTGATGAACCTGACTGTTGTGTGATTTTGATAATGAGGATGATATGGCATGGATGGCGGTAGTGGAGACATTATATGCTACTTGTTTAAATTAATATGTATATTCAAATTTTATTTTAGAAAGGTTTAAATTGAATTTTGATGATGTTTCCCATTTCATGTTATTTTTCAGAGGCTCTTTGATTTATTATAGTTCTGTTGATTTTTGGATTTTGAAGGTTTGTTATTATTTGCTTAGACCTGAGTACATAATTTGGATTTTCTATATTACTTTTTTCTGTTTTCAAATGTATGCTTTTGTTGTCTTATGAATCTCAAATTCTTATTCTTGAGATTGTGTGGTTCACTGCATATTTTGATGATATGTGAAAATGCTTATGACTTGCATTGTATAGATGTTAGCTAAATTAATATATAGTTTACCAATGATTTTTATCGTAACCATGATTTTTTTTTTGAGCAGACAACCAGTGTCCACATGGAATGGGCATTGTACTAAGTTTTAAATATCACATGTGTGATGCATACTTTCCTAAAATATGATGGTAGTCGGAACCATAGGTTTCGTTCTTAAATAAAGCTCTAAGTGGTAGTGTTTCCGTTGACTAGATCACAAATTATTGCCTCCCTTGTGATAGATTCCTAAAATAAAGCTCAAATGTGGGAAGTGTTCATGTTGAGTAGATGACTTGCATTAATACTATTAGTTTTTTCAATATTTATATTTTACTATGGCTTTACATGTCTCTTCTTATGTTGCTTTTATTGTTATCAATTGCTTATGAAAATTATATATTTCATGATTTTTTAACCTTAGTTAATTATCTAAATTAATGCTTTAAATGTAAATTTACATATTGAGCATTTAAAATTTATTTATGTTTTCTCAAACTATTTATTAGGCATTGATATTGAGTCAGTAGTACTTTGAAAGCTTGGATATTGGCTTGATCCTATTTTGTTGTTGGTGAGTCCATGGGGAGTTTGGTTGAAGAGTAAAATGTTGTAGTACTTATACTATCATAGTATTCATGTGGTAATAAAGAGGCTATTTTATTGTAATTTTGTTTTTCTAAATTATTTAATATATAATTTTTGGCTCTATATTTAGTTTATTGATGAATTAAAATTTAATAATCTTCTAGTTCGCCTAATTTCTTGACTTGATCCCGAGACGTGTTGTCATTCTCTTTTTTGGTCTTCATTTCTTTTGGCATGGATAAAATTCATTCATTCAACTTCTGTACTAGATTATCAAACAATTTACATATAATATGTTTTAACCATCTAAGCTGCATTTCTCTATGCCTATTCTCAATTAGATCTACTTTAAGCTTGTCATGATTGTACTCATTTGCCATCGTATATTATTTTGTATATATTCACTTAGCCACCCTAGCAACCTAATTTAGAAACACTTGACTTTTTAGTATGTTTCTTCTTTGGAGGCTACTACTATCTTCCTCCGTGTTGCATTATTACTCTTACAATACTCTTATAATTGTTTTCTAACTTGAGTTTAATTTTCAATCACATAGATCTCAAGTACTTATTCACTTCGTCTAACCTACTTGAATCATGTTAATTACATCACCCATTTTTATTATTTTGTACTATATAACAAATATATATATATATATATATATATATATATATTGCTCAACTTTCTTGTTAACAGTCTTCAATTATAATATTATTAAAATTATAGCTTCCATAATTTGTAAACCTGCACTTAATATATTTTTCTGAGGATCTAATTAGATTCTAGAGTAATTTTTAAGGCTTGCTTTAACAATAATTTTAATCCTTTCAATAAGAATAATGTCATCTACAAAGCACAAAAATCAAAGATTTTTCTCTTGAATGATTTTGGTTAAAATAATGCAACAAGCTATGAACATAGGTTTGATCTTTGATGTAGTTTGATTGAAACAAAAAAAATGAGAATTATTGTGATGCCCCATTGCTAGATTTGGTAACAACCAATTTACCATTGGGTACATCTCCGCAAGATTATATTGGCAGTTAAGAAAATAATATTCAAACAATATTCAAAATTTTTAGAGCCATACAAACATATAAGGAATGTCATTCATTCAATTTAAAGATAACATCATCCATAATATTACATGTTAATAGCATACAAAAGTAAAAGTTTATTACTTATAAAAGTAAAAGCTAAAGTTTTAATGTTTCATCCTGCACTATGATTCCTTAGATATCTTTAGGCTACTTCAACTTCTATTTGTATCTGATCTGGCATTTTAAGAATATTGCCCTAGTGCACCTCCTAAGTTCAAAAGATACTAAATGTTACACTTAGCAAATGCGAAAAGTGAAAGTAAATAATATTGCAGGAGATCAAGGGTTTAGAGCAAAATAAATTTAAAATATTTCTGCAAATAAAATGTTTCTCTTGCCATAATTTTGTCACCTGCCATCTCATAAACATAAATAAATTAACATATAAGAACCTCTATAAATATCTTGATATCATGAAACAACATTAGCAATTATATTGGGCAAATTCAGAACTTTAAAGCTGGGTTCAATAAAATATGTTCATCACTGGACTCTCTCAATGGTTTTAGATGGCGCCCTTATACCTCCTGACGGACTTGCCCCGTTCCTAATCTAAATAAACCGCCGTTTTAGAACCTTTGCAAACATTCACAAGACATAATAAATATATTTCGTTCAGTGACATTATTCTGGCAAAAATTTGGCATTTCATTCAATATTAATAAGAATAAAGCTCAAAGCGAAGCTTAAGTGGCAACAACAGCAAATTAAGTGCAAGGAAGTAGTATCTGTGAACCTTTGTTTCGACGATGATCGAGAAGTACTGATAAGGCTATTATGTTTGCAAAATTCATATTTGAAATCTTTATTAGCCTTTGAAAGTGATGTTTGCATTATAAAATATTTCTATCGTTCTCTAAACTTAAAATTATTACCTACCAATATAACCTCTAATACATACACTACTTACAAATGATAAGGAAAACTACACTCATTCTCTTGAATCCTATAACTAATAATTTGATTAAAATCAGCAGCTATCTCTTATAATTGATCTATTTGATTATCTCTATCTCTAGCAAAGTTTCGCTCTAAACTAACTTTCAAAAAGCTCTTTGAGATAGTAACATATTGCCTTATTAACCCATTGTTTCTTTCTTCAAAATTAAATACTTTAAGGATAACTCCATAAAGGACCTTAGTTTCAATTCTTATTACAACAATTAAATTCCCATTGACTTCTTAAAATCGGACTTAGAAATAGCCAATAAATCTGCACAAATTAGAGGGCATCCACAGCACAAATTCAGCCTCTAAACAACCACCAATTGGAATAAATATAGCCTATGATGGTTCAGCACAGCCTTGTATACCACTCCCCAATCGGCGGCTTAAAACAACCTCTATTCAAAGGTTAATTGCACTAAATAGCAGCCATCACATTCACTCGTACAACCACTCGGTACAGCCCTTGGACATTGCTTAAGTGACATTAAATTGCAGCCATTTGGACCCTCCAATAACTCCATATCAGCTACTAAATGCAGAATTGCCAATGACATCTTTAAGTATAGGAGAATTAGGTTCTACTTCAGCAGGTGGCAAATTCACCCATCCCATATCATCGGATTCATTAAACTTTTAAGCACATATCCTATATACATTTTATGGGTCTAAAGTTGGGTTGAATAACATAATTCAATAGATCTTGGCATCTTTGTTTCTAATTTCAGCATTAGTTATATTCCAAGTACCACGGGATTTACTATCTTGAAGTATCATATGCACTTCAAATCCTATACATTAGTATCCAAATGATTCTACAGTATCGCTATGCCCACTCATATTCTTGATTTATCATACAATTTCAAATAAATTTTCCCTATTGTGAAAGTAAATTCTTACAGAATTCTGATATTGCTTCAGATGCAAGCATAGTGGAACATTAAGACATTACTATATTGATCCAGAGTTTCAAGGCACGGAAGAATGACTTTAGGATTTGGGGTCTAGGTACACAGAAGCTTATATACAAGTAACTATATTACTGGTGGACAAAATCAATTGGCATGTATTTAAGAACCACCGGTTGTAAATCCCAATTGCAAATATCCCTGATCTTAACTTTTACTAAAGATTACTGATACCATGGATTAATTCCTAACATAAGGTTTGGTGTTAACATTTGATCATTTCTATGTCAGTTTTCTATTCAAAATTTTCAGCACTAAGTAACTTTTTAATGCAACATCACCTAATTCACGTTATTGCTCTGAGATTGTCTTAGGTCAGAATCATAGTCTGATATGCGCAATTTGAATGTTGCTAGAGGATAACTAATATTTAGTTCATCTGACTATCATTGTAAAAGGTGATTTCAGTATAAGTTTTGTACTAGGTTCGGCATATAGAGCTTCAAACATTAGCTAAGCATATGGAGCTTCAAACATTAGCTAAGCATATGGAGCTTCAAACATTAACTAAACATATGGAGCTTCAAACATTAGCTAATATCTGGAGATCTAATGCTTAATCAAGTTTACCAAAATGCTGAAACAGGAACTTTTAGGCAATATGCACTTGAAATAGAGTTTTATTCCTTACAACACAATTAACTGAATTCGAAGTCATTCTATAATTCTTTTTTTTTTTTAAGAATGCAAGTGACAATCTTAACATGAAACCATTCCAAGGATTCCACTAAGAATCAGCTTTCATTTATGAAGATTAAGCAATAACAACTCAAGTAAACTACTCTATTGTTTACCAAGATAAATTGGGTGGTGAAATTCGAGCAGCAATTGAAGTTTGAATTGATACCTTATGCGATCTGTCGATCTCTAGGAATCGGGATATTAAGGAGAAGATGGCTCAGAAATGCAGAAATAGTGATCAGACAAAGGGAATCGGGGTGTATCTTTTCACCGTGGAAACAGAGATCACACGAGAGAAGGATTGAAAGGCGCTGAGGATTTCTTCCGATAACCAATTCGTCTCCAGAGAGTAGGAACGGGTTTGGTAAGAGGCTCTCGAACGTCACTTAGAGCGGTGGATAAGTCGAGGGAACGGGAGGGACTCGTCTTCACCTTTGTTGCAAATTCCTGAGGGTTACGCTAGTTCCGTCAGCTATGGTGAGAGCTTACGGGATCGGTAGAGGCTCTTTTAGATATGGGAGGCTGCGCTGGTTTAATGTTCAAGTGTCGTAGAGTTCGAAGGCCTTAATATGCTACATCAGGCTTGCTGAAGCACCGCACCTCTTTCGCAGGAGGCGTCACACCCTATGGAGGCGTCTTTCCTTTGATACAGTGACATGAATGAATCGGCAGTTGATAGAAATGGGTCTCCTCTCATCATTTAAACTTAAAGGTTACCGTTTTAAAATTTTCATACAATATTAATTATACATATATATGTATGTATATGGTTATATATATATTTAAACTAAGGTGAACGAATAAAATTGATTATAGTGTGCAATAAGATTGGTGGGATGTTAACATAAAACAAAATTCGGCGAGGAAATCAACAGAAAAATAAAAATTTGCGGTAATAAATGCAAAACAAACTATAGCAGGTATTTAACGAACAATAAGATTGAGAGGGGATGTTAACATCCTTTTTAGTAATGACCAAGCGTCGTTACATACTCCCCTACTTTAGAACGACGTCGTCCTCGACATCACGCAGAATGCAAAGTACCTTTATGCTAAAAATTTTATTTATGATTACCAGAACTTTGAAATAGCATGGGGTGCTCTTTCCTCATATTCTCCTTACGCTCCCAGGTTCCTTTATTAGCACTATGATTCTTCCATTTCCTTAGCACTATGATACTTCCATTGTACCTTAACCATAGGAATCGTTCTTTTCCTTAATCGACAATTGTCTCATTCTATGATTTTGTTGGATTTTCAATATAAGTCAAATCTGGTTGGATTGAGATACTGGGTGCTACTAACTGTTGGGATGGTTTCTGTAGGCATCTTCGAAGAGACGAAATATGAAACACATTGTGAATTATCGCAAAACTCTCGGGTAATTTTATTTTGTAAGCAACAACTCCAATTTTAGCTATTACTTCGAAGGATCCAACATATCTTAGATTTAATTTTTTGGCCACTCCAAATCTAAACACTCATTTCATAGGACTTACTTTTAGGTATACAAAGTCTCTGACTTGGAATTCCAGCATTCGATGTCTCGAGTCGTGGTATTTCTTTTGATGGTCTTGGGCAATAACTAGTTTGCTCTTTATCAGTTGAATCTTTTGTTAGTTTCTTCCACTAAATCGAACCCATAAATTTGAACATCTCCAATTCCTGACCATGACGTAGGACATTTCCTTTTATATAAGGTTTTGTAGGAGGCCATGCCAATACTACCCTGATGACTGTTATTATAAGCAAATTTAACTAAGGGTAAATATTTTCCCAGCTTCCACTGAAGTCGAGTACACACAATCTTAAAAGGTTTTCCAGAACTTGATTTACTCTTTCCATCTGCTTGCCTGTTTGGGGGTGGAATGCATTGCTCATAGCAAGAGTAGTACCCAAATCGTCGTGCACGACTTTCTAGAATCGGGAAGTGAATCTGCTGTCTCTGTCCGATGTAATTGTTTTTTTGACTCCGTGCAGTTGGACGATTTCCTTGATATATATTATGGCGAGCTTCTCCACAGGATCAGTCTGTTTTATTGGGAGAAAATGTGCGGATTTCGTGAGTCTGTCAATTATAATCCATATAGTATCTGCTCCTGATTTGCTTCGGGGCAATCCCATTATGAAATTCATGATAATATCAATCCATTTTCATTTCGGGACTATTAGAGATTGTAGGAGTTCCCTTGGCTTTTGATGTCCCTCCTTCACTAAATTGCATGAATTACAACGAGCCATGAATTCTCCCACACTTTTCTTTAATCCTGACCACCAATAAATTTTCCTCAAAATGTGATACATTTTAGAACTCCATGGATGAATAGTATAACTTGAACAGTGTGCTTCCTTTAATATTGCCATTTGCAATTCCTTATTCTTGGGCACCCATAATCGAGTCCCGTGATAAATGCAACTGTCATTTTATCGAGAAGATCTTTATTCTTTTCTTTTGAAATAAGTTGTTTCATCATTTGATACTTTATATCTTTTTTTTGGGATAATTTTATGCATCTTTCCAGCGTTGGTTCTGTAGTTTTTGTAGCTATAATGGTACTTAGCTGCTTTCCTGATACAAGGTCTATTTCCATTTTAGTCAATTCATTAAGCATATGCTCATTGATGATCACCGTGCTTAGAATGCTAGCCGAATTTCTGCTCAACGCCTCAGCTACTATGTTGGCCTTGCTCGGATGATACTGAATATTTGGATGGTAGTCATTAATAAGCTCTAGCCATTGCCGTTGTCGACAAATTAGCTCCCTTTGAGTAAATATATATTTGAGATTTTGGTGATTTGTAAAAATTTAACATTTTATCTTATACAAATAATTCCTCCATATTTTGAGAGCAAAAATTGCTGCTGCCAATTCTAAGTCGTGCACTAGATAGTTCCTTTTGTGCACTTTCAGTTGGCGAGAGGCATAAGCGATTACCATCATATTTTGCATTAAAACACACCAAAGTCCTACTTTGGCATATCAGTATAGACTTGGTAATCCATCCCTTCTTGAGGTAATGTTAAAACAAGAGCGGTTGTGAGGGCATTTTTTAATTTCTAAAAGGATTCTTCGTATTCCGGGCTCCATATAAATGGTGCTTTCTGTGTTAATTTGGTAAGTGGGGCTGAAATTTTAGAAAATCATTGTACAAACCTTTGATAGTAACCAACGAGACCTAGAAAAATTCTGATTTCTATTACAGATGTAGGTTGCGCCCATTCTTGGATGACACTAATTTTCTTCTGGTTTACCTGGATTCCTTTAGCACTCACCACATGCCCCAAAAAAATTACAAAATTCAATCAAAACTCACATTTGAGAATTTTTGCGTATGATGCATTAGACCTTAGAGTTTCCAATATAGCCCACAAGTGAACTTCATGATCTTCTTCATTTTTGAAATATATTAAGATATCATCGATGAAGACAATCACAAATCTATCCAAGTAAGGTTTTAAAATTCTCTGTATCAAATTCATGAATAATGATGAGGCGTTTGTCAACCCAAAAGACATCACTAAGATTTCGTAATGTCTGTATCTTGTTCGGAATGTTGTCTTTGGGATGTCCTTTTCCTTTATCCTTGCCTAGTGATATCTGGATCGAAGATTAATTTTGGAAAATACCACTGCTCTAGTGAGTTGATCAAGTAAGTCATCAATGCGAGGAATAGAGTATCGATTTTTGATTGTGATCTTGTTCAACTCTCGATAATCAATACACATCCTCATAGTACCATTTTTTTGACAAATAACACAGACCTCTCCATGGCGACATGAGGCCCTTGCTGAGTAATTTTTTTATTTGATCGTTCAGCTCTTGTAGCTCCTTGGGAGCCATTATTATGTAGGGTACTTTTAATATTGGTTGCGTTCCAAGAATCAGATCGATGGTAAAATCTATTTTTGCAATTCTTTAGGAAACACATCTGGAAATTTCCTTAAAATTCTTGTTTATGCTAAAGGAGTAGCTCTTTCTTCGCTTCCTATCATTGCCACCGGATAAGCTTCACAACCCTTCTGTATTAGTTTGTCCGCCTGTATGTTATTAATGAGAGACGCGGCGGTGCTTAGCCTCCCCATAAATGTCTCTGGTCTTCTTGCACTCATGAGGGTGACCTTTTTACGCTAACTGTCGATAACTGCTTGATGGCGGGTTAGCCAGTTCATCCCCAAGATAATATCAAAATTTGCTATGGGGAGAACTACCAAGGTGGCATCAAATGTTTTGCCATTAATTGGGATGTCGCATTTGCAAAAATTTCCAGTGCTCATGAGGGCACCGGATGGTAACCCACCTTTAATTTTTCTTTTAGCTCAAAACATGGCAATTGTAACTTTCCAACGAATGAATCAGATATAAACGAGTGACTTGCACCAGTATCAAATATAGTTATACACGCGTGATCGATAAAATGCAAAGTACATATTCTTAACGATATACTAATAATACTTTCAAAATTATTGAGCGAGGAGTCTGGAATATATATAATGGGAAAAATATTTGACACCACATCGTGGTTCTCCGGAGCCGTAACTGGGGTTAGGGTTTAGACTCTCGCGGTGACAGAAGGTCTTGTAGCGGGTCCTTTCTTTTGAGCCGACGTTAGCAGCGGGTGTAGACGCTTGAGTAGGCCTGATCACCGGGACCGATGCTCGAGTAGGTGGAGTTGCTAGGGTAGCATTAGACTTTGGGAGAATATCCCCATCTATTGTTTTGACAGCCCTGCAGAAACGATAATCATGGCCTGGTCGGCCACGCCGGTAGCATCTGTTGTCAGTGTGATAACATCTATCAATGGGGTGTGGTCGCTGGTATTCGGAGTTTGTTCTTTCCCCAGTAGATTTGGATGTGATCTGGTACACTCTAGCTTGATGACTGAACTGAGATCTCATGGAAGTTTCTTGGGGGTCGGTGGAGGAATATTGCCTTTTTTCCTGGCGTTCAACTATCTTCTGCTCATTGTACTCTAAAATGATTGCACAATCTAGTAGCTTTGCAAAATTGGTGTGCTCAAGTGGTATTAAACTCGACCGAATCGAGTCTTTTAATCCTTCCAGGAATCAGCTGCACCTGGAGGCTTCTGTGTCCACAAGCTTGTGGGCCTATCGTGATAGTTTGGTGAATTCAATTTCATATGCTGCTAAGTTCTTTCTCCTTGGGTTATTCTGATAAATTGGTTTTCCAAGATCTTCCATGCAGAGTGGGGTATATAGCGAGCTCTGAATGCCTTTGTGAATTCATCCCAAGTAACGTCTTCTAAATCTAACCCAACAAACTGGGTCCTGTGGGTGATCACCCACCATCGTTCTACTTCTCCCCTAAACAAGCTCTTGGCCAATCTTACCACATTGATGGTCAGGCACCTTATGTTCTCCAATTTGCCTTCTCCCTTTTGTATCCAGTCTCCTGCCTCCATTGGGCGGGCCGACCCGTTATAAGACGGCGGGTTCAGCTTTAAGAAAGCTTTCAAGACCCCGTTAATCTTGTGCTTATGTTCTGGAGGAAGTATTGACATAGACATGGGCACATAAGCAGTGGCTTTATTTTGGTTGGCTAGTATTTGCGCCATCATTTATAATATTCTATATCTTGCTTTCAGATGGTCTCGAAGGTAGAGTAACCTTTACTGGAGTTTCGGTAGGTAGTTCAGGAGAGTATTCTTTTTGGTTCATCTATAGAAGATAAATACTTAATAATCAAAATAAAATACAAATAAAACAATATTTGTTCATTTCTAATAGCATTTAATATTCATCATAAGGAAGGGAAATTTGACTGCATAAACTAAAAGCATTGTCTATCATGACACAAACAGATAGACGAATAAGTAGTCATTTATATGCTTTTCTTGAGGCTTTTTGCCCAAATCTTCTTGTACTTGCTGGTGGTCATTTATATGCTTTTCTTGGTCCCTGATGTGGTGGCTACATAAATGATCTGGTGAGTGGGGTGTGTACCTTTGTTTCAATAGTGATTGAGAAGTGCTGATAAGACAGGCTGCAGACCGCGTAAGTCCTCTTCTGAGTAACCAGCAGCCTATCGGGATAGCATCACTGAGCAACCTCCATAGAAAACAAGCCTCCCTGGGGCTCAGGGTCATCTCCCACATGGCCGCAAACTGCCAAGGCTGACCTCCTCTCTCCACTCTATAAATCTGACTGGTTCGATTCTCTGTGAAGTCGTTGTAACGACCCAATATTATTATTTTTTTCAAATTAGGTTAGAGCCCGCTTCAGACATCAAAATTCTGGGGAATTTCACACTAGGGAAACAAAAATACCCTTAGATAAGAATAATTTTTAAGATCAAAGTGCCATAATTTGGGAGAAATCCAAATAACGGAAGCTCCCGCTTTATTTTCTGAATTATTTAAATCCTAAAAATTAAAATATTAAAATATGTGTCGGAATTCATCGATTTCAGTGTCATTGTGTTAAGTATATTATTTAAAGGCTACTCGAAAAGTTTCGTCAAATTGAGAGCGCCGGTTTGATCGTGGTTAATTTTTTGAGGTTTTAAACTTCAGAAATTAATTAAAAATAAAATATTTGTCCGAATCGAAATTTTTCATCGCGAGGGTGTTCGTTATGCCGTAACACACCTTGGTGCCAAGTTTCGTTGTATTTGGACGCCGAATGACGAAAAAATGCGAATAATTTAACTCAGTATTATTTAAGTTTTTTTTTTTTTTTTTTTCCAAATCCCTAATCCCCCCCCCCCCGTTCGCGCCCCCCTCTGCGACCCGCCCCGACAGGGCTTCTGGTGCGGAAGGTTTCGTGCCAGGAAGGGCTGCCTGCGCCATTTTTGGCGCAGGCTGGTCGGCCCACCTAGCCGCCCCCCACCCCTCCCTCCTTCCCTCTACTTAAGCCCTCCCCACTCCCTTCCTTCTTCCCCTACAGCCTCCTCCTCCAAACCCTAAAACCTGCAGCCCCTCCTCCCCCTCTTGCAACCCTCTCCTCCGCCTCTTGCGGCCCTCTCCTCCCCCTCACAGCAGCCACTCTCCTCCCTCAGCCCCTCCTCCTTCTCCCAACAGCCCGGCTAGCCGCCTCCCTCCTCCGGCCGGCCAACAACAGCCCAACCAGCCTTCCTCTAGTCGGCTAGCCACTTGCCAGCCTCCGGCCACCCCGCTCCGGCCTCCCTCCGTTTTCCGAAAATTCTAATCCTAAAGGTAGGAAGATAAGTATAAGAGAAAGAAAAAAGGGAAAAGAAAATAGGAGAATTGATTTTGCTAGCTCTTCGTTCTTTTATACCTACTTAATAGTCATTATTATTAAATTAATAATGATATAATATTGTCATTCACATTAATATGATTCTCATTAATTAATAATGAAAACTATATATATATTATAAAATGACTATAATTTCAGTTCAAGCATTTTTTTTTTGACAGTTATTTTTATTATATTCTTTCATACATATATTATTATTATCAATAAAATAATGATAATAATAATATTATATCAATATGATTCTATCCACAACAATTTAATAACGCTATAAACATTACTGTCATCACGGTACCTTAAAAATCAGATATAATAAGAAAGTGAGAAGAACATAATCGAAATGAAAATAAATGTTACTCCTAAAAACATAGGCTGGCTAATTTAAAAATATCCAAAACCTAAATGCAGATTGAGCGAACTGTCACTCATCCGAACTGTTGAACTGTTGAACTTGTGAACTTAAAAAAGAACAAGGTACCAGATGTCTTTTATTACTTCTGTTTAAATATGTTTTTTCTGCTCAGCATCGCACAAATTTGATAAAAGTATTTTTTTAAAGTCACATAAAATGATATATGAATAAAGTTGGATAAGTGAGAAGCAAGGGTTCCATGTTGCTTTATACTTTTTGTCTGATCAGACAATCGCTAGGACGGGGATGTCCGACATCGGGAGTCATAAGGAGCCTATACTGATAAGCCATTGAGAGGGTAGGTATAGAGGGAAGTTGAAATATGTAACAAAAAAAAATGAACTTCCATTTTCCTCGATTTTGTACTTGCCCAACAAAATCATATTTTGCCTCAAATATCAAGTGCTAAAATTCTGTATTTATTTTTGTGACTGCAATTATTTTTATGCTAAGTTTCAAGTGCAATTGAAACAGGTTTACAGGGATGATTTTGTACAGCTTTTATTTTCTATCAAATATTGATTATTTTGATTATTATTTAACATTTGTAAAGATGACATCTATTAGTACTTAGTTTCACAACTAACTGGTATTCGAATGCCCGCACTTTTGAAACGTGCCCAGATCAGGAGTTCATTCTCGAGGAAAGGTGCTAAAGAACTGAGCAGTGTTGATACTGCTATCGGCTGATCCACCGCTTTCTTTTTGACTCTATCTACTTTTAAAAGTTTGTAGTTTTTTTTCTTTTATTTTAATCTATGTATCCAAGACTCATGAATTAATGAATAAATGAGTTATGTTTGATGTCTATGTATTTGTCTCTTAAATCAGTCAATATGATCCTGCAGCTAGAGGACTTGTTGTTGCTATTACTATTCCATGAGCAAACCGGTGCTGGATTAGCTCCCGTTGACCTGGCACCGGGTCCTCACAGTCGTCAACCTGTCACTGCAAAGTTTCATCCTCCCGCCGAGTGTGGCATTGTATAATCGGCCAACCGTATCCCAGAAGCCTCCAGACTGCAGAGTCAGCTCGCTGAATTGTAAAGTTCTCTCCCCGGCGACGGTAGCGGAACTCCATGGCTCTCACCCAGAGAAGATCCTCTATATTGACAAAGCTAAAGGTGTGTCAGGCGACTAAGACTATTCTCTAGAGCCTCAGATCTCTGATCCTGTGTTCCCCGAACTCAAGTGGTCTGCAGACCTCTTGCCACCTAACGTAGTGTAGACTGCTACCCTCCGCTCCTCCCCAAAGGAACTTGCAGAGGCTAGCCTCAATGTTCGAGAGGCAGGAGTCTCGAATCGGGGCCAGTAGCATCTGGTTGCTGGGGATCGCAACGAGCACTAATATGACCAAACCGAATCTGCCGGCAAGAGAAAAGTGACGACTGCCCCAGGTGCCAATTCTGCCACAGACCTGCTCAGTGACACCTAGAAAATCTTCTTTTTGCGGAGGTCGACTAGTAACTATAACACCCAAGTATCAAAGAGAAGATCCTCTCCAGAAGCCCAACTTGATCGCGATCTTGCGCCGCAGGTATGCTGGGGTCTGACGGCTAAACATAATCCGTGACTTGCGTGAGTTCACAGATTGCCCAGTCCAGCTCCCATAACCTGCCAGAATTGGTTGTACCTCTCTGCCGACTACCTCAGAGGCTGGAGCGAACATGATCAAATCATCTGCGTACATAAGGTGAGAGAAGTTGGGTCCAGCCCGATCCAAACCGATGTCGATCGGGCGATCAATTTGCTTTTGTCGTCTGACAAGGAGGGAAAAGATCTTCGAATACAGGATGAATAGGTAGGAGGAGAGGGGGTATCCATGCCTGAAGCCTCTCCTCCCTATTATCCAACGAAGCATGTGCTCTCCAACCAAAATTGAAACCTGGGGGACTCCATACACTGCATGTCCCTAGTCCGTCCAACGCTGCAGAAACCCAAATCTATCCAAGACCAAATGTAAGCACCCTCACTCCGTTCGGTCGTAAGCCTGCTCCATATCCACCTTGATGACCATGTGGCATGCATCGAGGTGGAATGTGAGAGTCGCGTACAGATCTCCTGAACCGTGAGGTAGTTCTCGCTACTATCTCTCCCGGGAACAAATGGACCTTGTTATCGGGAGATCAGAGAAGGCAACACTGCTTTAAGGTGCATGACCAAAATCTTGGCCACCACCTTTTAGACCGTGCTGCACAAGCTAATCGGGCGAAACTGCTTCGGAGTGGAGGCACCCTCTTTTAGAATGAAAACTACTAAAGTATCACGCCAGCGCTGTGGCATTCACCCACCATCAAAGAAATGGTTAACGACTGCCAATGTGTCATCCTGGGTAATCCTCTAGTAGCGAGTGAAGAAAGAGGGGGTGATACCGTCAATCTTAGTGGAGCGGTTGGGGCTAAGGTCCCTCAGGGCTGCCTAGATCTCTGCGTCCATAACCGCACCTTGAAGAGAGGCATAATCTGCGTCTCCAAGGATACGATATGGAATCAGAACATTTGGGCAATCCCTTATGGGACTAGAGGTGCTCCACTTCCCCTGGAAGAAGTTAAAGAATACATGGCGGATCCGTAGCGGGTCGGAAAAGAACTCCCCTGACTCCTCCTGTAGCGCGAGCACGGTGTTCGACTTGCGATGCTGCGTCATGAGCCGCTGAAACACCGCTATGTACCGGTCACCTTGAGAGAGCCACCGTGCTTTGGCGCGCTGTTGCCACCAACTAGTCAATCTCGTCTCCACCTGTGAGAGCTCCTGCGAGGTAGCCCGGAGCTGCTGCACAAGCTTTGGGTCTCTGCCTCTGTCTGTCTCCATGTCCGAAGCCTGAAGATGCGTCAAGGTTGTCGTGAGCTCAGCCTCCTTCCTTCTCAAGTCCGGGAGCGTGTCTCGTTCCCATCTCCACAGCGCCTGGAGAGTGCGTGCCAACTTGTGGTTGAGAACTGAGGACGGCGAGCCGTGAGACGGCCGCCCCCAAGTTCTCTCCACCACAGAGAAGGTCTCCGGGTATTGGAGCCATGTGTTCTCAAACTTGTATCGGGCAACGGTACACTGGAACCTGAGACATGAATCCGTTAAGAAAATTGGGCAGTGGTCAGAGGCTACTCGGGGAAGATGGTGCATAATTGCACCCGACAGGAGGTCCATCGCCTCCATGCTGAGAAGGAACTGATCCAAGCGCTCCCAAATGCGTCGCACTCGCTCCCTTTGTTGTTCCACGTGTAAGGTGAACCAACAAAACCTGGGTCGTGATGGTGGAAAGCATTCAGAACCTCCTGGAAATCCGTCTGAGCAGCGGTCACTCTGAACGGCTTCCCACCGCGCTTCTCCTGCTTGGAGAGAACGCAGTTGAAGTATCCTCCAAGTACAAGCAGGCAGCCATCCACCCATGCAACTAAGATCATCCACCACAATTCCCTCCTCGTATACAGGTTAGTCGACGCGTATGCGGCGCAAAATTGGAAGTAGGTCCCTGATCGTAGCGTGATGGTGACGAGGATCATCTAACTGCAGGAAAGGTGGACCTCACATTACATGAAATTATCTTGCCAGGCGAGAATAATACCTTTCGAGCGACCCGCTGCAGGTTGAACGACGAATCTCCAATGCCTTCCAAAGAGGCGATCTGCATCCCGACATGTAAGGACTCTACCGGGGTCTCTAACAGAGTAATCGGTCCCAGCTTATGCTCCGAGATAAGCGGCGGAGGTGATGTTGAGTCGCCGGCTTCCGCACGCCGCGACAATTTCATGCAAGAATACCGTTCATTGGGGGGTGGGAGCTTGCTCCCTGCTTTTAGATCTCAAGCTCCTAGAAGACGGAATCTCAATAGTGGGTTTCTCAAAGCCTATGGATTGCGATGGACGGATGGGTGAAAGGCTAACGGGCCATATAGAAGTCGGTTCAGATTGGGCTGGGCCTGAGATGGTTGGGGGCTTAGAAGCTATAGGTGTGGGCTGACGTGTGACCGAGACAGGCTGCGTTGCGGTTGGGCTGGAAGCTGGCGGGCATGAAGGTAGAGCAGCGGGCTGACTGGTGCAGATGGGCTGTAAGAGGCGGTTTGGCCCAAAGGAAAAGGGGCGGACTGGCTTGCAGCAGGGACGGGACGAGCTGCAAGTGGGGGTGGGCTGGAAGAGGCGAACTAACTCAATGAGCCAACGACGAGGCCTGATGAAGATATGGGACGCTCAAAGTGATCTGGGTCCAAGGAGGCGTGACTCACGGGATGGGCTGGGCTGTGGGTTTGAATCAGGGGGCTGATCACCTGAGACTTGGCGGGCTCGGTCAGGGCTAGAGGAGGGCTCGGACGCAAGGCAGCCCGAGAAGCGGGTTGCTGGACAGATGGCTGTGGGAGATGTGGCCTTGACTTGCCTCGGTGGGAGGATTGACCACGTGAAGGTTTACGTGAAGGGCCATTTGCTAGGCGTTTCCACCGTTGCACAAGAATCCAGTTTGTGTCGAGCGGCTCCCCGACGACTGGTTTCGGCGGGGCTGTGGTACTTGTCGAGGTAACATTTAAGATAGTTTTGGCATTGGAAGGTGCTGAGCAATCTTTGTGTCCAATTCTCCCACAATAGTTGCAATAAAGGGAGAAGCTTCATACTTGATTGATTGGTTAAAGGTAGCATCAATAGTTTGGATTGAATCGATGAAACCAAAGCCTTCCAAAGGTTGATCTTCTCGCAAATGTAGGCAAAGGCACATCTTTATCTACTAGCCGTATAGGCCTCCATGCAAGGTGGTTTACCGATCTTTGCAGCTATCCAGGTGAGATTTTGGTTGCTCCAAAGTCAAGCGGAAGACCCGGAAGGTGGATCTACACCGGAGTGGACCAACTCACATCCATGCTTTGGGGAAAAATTTGGCACCTATTGCGTAATGCCAAGGACTTGGCCACCAACATACCAAGGACTGCTAGTGAGTACTTGAATGCAAGCCGTTGCATATTTGAACTTTACTAGGAGACAATCCATTTCAATTGTGTGAACTGTAAAGCTTCCAAATTTTCCACATCGCAAATTGAGTTCTTTTTCAACAATCATAAAGGGAAGTCGCCTTCCAAAAAGGCGAATGATAAGAGAGCCTTCAAGCTTAGTTCGGTGTAATTTCACATCCGCTTCATACATGATAACCTTACCGTTTAATCCAACACATTGATCGGTTTTTGTGATAGGTTCGCAAGGGATTGGTTGGGATGGATCCCAAGCCATAGCTTCTTTTTTAAATTCTGTGGTCGCTATTGGGGCATTTAGACAATTAGTTGCCATTCTAAAATTGTGTTTTCAACTTATCCATTTTTACATCTTTAGAATTATTTTAAAACTAAACTACAATCTTTAGGGCTATGAAACACACTTCTTTTAATCGTATTATTATAATTAATGGATAGCTAATGAAAATAATCTATTCATATATTTTGAATGCCCTCAATTCTAAAAATTATTAAAAGCTTAACATCATTAATTCATTAAAAGTTTTTGATTCCTTATCTGTTTATATGGCTAGCTTATTAATATTCCTCATCTTTATCAAAATTTTATTATTCTTATAAATCTTCCAAAATCATTTTTTACCCTCTTTGACTATCTTCTTGGATTTACGAAAGCTATTTTTATTTCTTATATTTACATCTCTTACTGTAGTATTAAGTTTTCTCTACTAACACTTTTTAGTTTAGCTACTAAATTTCATCTAAAAAACTTAGTAAAATTACAAAGAGCTCCAAATTTATTTTTCTTCATATTTGTACCATTAAAACTAAATTTATAATGTATATCGTAACATTTTTTTTTCTCTTTAAACATGTCTATTTAGATTTTCTGCAAGTAATCATTTTTCTTGAGATATTTCTTGAACTAACAAATTTTCTACACCTTTTTATTGTTTGTCATTTGTCTTGCATTCAATCTTATTCGAGCATAAAAATATCTTTGATTTTCTATACTATTCTCTTGCACTATTTCATTCTTCAAATTTTTTTCTAGAACAGTACTCGCATCATTGTTGTTTCAATTCTTATATAAGCACTAAGTTTGAAGCCTGGACTATTAATTTATTTACTTTGTCAGCTATCCTCTTTGTTTTATAAGGATGCAAAATGTTTATATTTTCTTAATCATAATAAATACTAACTCTCTTAGCTTACTTTACAAAGTGCATATGTTCCAAGATTTTAATCTTATCTAGCATCTTGAATTATCTTCTTTACTCTTCGCTTAACTACATCCATGCATTTATGTAGTGACCTTCGCACACTTGTCGTTATATTTAGGCCGCACATCATATCACTTCCAAGAGACGTTCCAATAGATGCTCTAGCTAGCATAATTTTAAAAACAACCTATGTCTTATTAATTCAATATTTGTATTGGTTATCAATATAGTGGGGAGATGAGCGTTGCGCAAGCAAAACCCCTTGAATCCAAAGGCTTAGAGCACACCCGATCACAATTGTTTATGAAAAATATTGTAAATATATACAAATACATTCCATTCTTGCATTAGGTTACAAGCTGTTTCTACACTTACCTAATAAAAAAAACTAAAAATTGAAGTTTCTACATATAATGATACACGTACTTATAAGATGCCTTGAAGCTAAAAAATATAATAATTATTTTATCTGTTTAAACTTAAACTTATATGATAGCATATAATATGCAATCACATGAATGCGGTTTCCTACATATACCATATCTAACAATTGATTGTTACTCAGCAACCATCTGATGCAGGAAAATGCATACCGATAACAAGGGGAGGTGGAATATATCAAGAAAGTATGGATGAGGCCCTTGACGTTTTAACCAATGGAGGCTGGGTACACCTTTTTCGTTCTTCAGTTACTTATTTAAAATCAAATCAACGCTTTTTTTTCTCAAGCCTTGGGCTGAGCACTTTTTTATTTATTTAAATACTTACATTTTGTATATGTATATACATTTATACAAAATTCTTTCCTGCCCACTCGCAGCCCAAAGATTTCGATTCCTCTCTCACTATCCAACGGTCCCATTTATTTTTTTCAAACGTCTTGAGTTCAACTTTGGCATTGTAGATCTGCATATATATTTATTACTATCCTTTTATATGAAAAAGTGTACGTTTTCCTCTATATCATTCGACATGCATCGCTTAATCTAGTTGGTGTAGATTAAAATGTTACTTTTGCATTCATAATTATGCACCATCCAGATCAAACGATAGATGGTGGAGATTATGAAAGCAAGAATGCTCGTTTTAAATATAAAAGATAATTGTAAACCCCTCTTATAAGATTTAAAATGGTTTTATGGGCAAAATTTGATCATTAAATTATTAAAGGCATTATTTTTTTTTTTGAGGTACAGCTGCATACCTTTCCAGAAGGCAAAGTTTGCCAAGCGAATGAACCTATTCGACGCTTAAAATGGGGGACCGCTAGCTTGATTGTGCGGGCGACTGTAACCCCATTAGTTCTACCAATCGTTCATTGTGGTTTTGAGAAGGTATGTGTCGTATTATTTTTGCATCTTCGGTTTCTGCCTCCTCCAAATATTTTTTCTTGCTCTTTAAATAGTTTTTTTAGTATTTCTCTTCTTTTTTTATTTTATGTTTATTAAAACATGATTGTTGACAGTTTTTTTTAAATTATAAGTATCTAAAACGAACATAAAAACAAGTTTTTGGTGTTTTTTATTTTGAGAAATGCTATTTAGACTCGCTGACGTGGCACCCAAGAAAGCCAATCCAATATGATTTTTTGGGTGCATTCAATACAAACTTTAAAAATAATATTTGTATTATTCTAATATAAATAAATATACACTAATTAAATATGTCCAAATTTCATTGGATGGGCTTTTTTGGGTGCCACGTTAGCGAGTTTAAATAGAATCCCTCTTTTATTTTTCTTAAATTGCTTTCATAGCTTAATTTTAAGCTCTCATAAAATAAGCATTTAGTAACAATTTCTACATATTTTTAAATCAAATAGAAATAAAAGGAAAACAAAACAAAATCAATTTTATTTAATTATTTAATTATCATTATTTGTAAGTACCAAATTAAATGATTTTGTTCACTATGTAATAATACATTTACTTAGTACTTATTTAAAAAATATATTATTGGTTTAAACATGATGATACTATAACTAATTATTTATAGTACTAATAACTTAATATAAATGTAATTATTTATTAAATATTATATCTAATTACCTATTTCTATTGCAAATATAATAAATTAATTCATTATTCAAATATATTTTATTAATTATATATAACACTAATATAATTATTAATTACTAATTGGAACATTATGAATAAATGAGTAAACTAGTGTAAATTATTTGTTATTTTTAATATCATTGCAATATTTATATATAACAAAAGTATTAACAACTAATACACACATACGAAAATCACGTGTTTGGCACAAAATCGCAAAAAAAAAAAAATCGCGCTGTACGCGCAATGCGTGTTATGGGGGCGGGGGATGATGGCACAACCAGCGGGGATAAGAGGATTTATTTTTGGAGGGTATGGGGAGAAAACGATTTTTTTTTTGCGGCAGGAAACAAGGAGAGGGATTTTTTTTTTAAGCTTCCCCCGCTCATTTTACTCCCTGCTTTGGGAAACAAAATATTTCTCATTTACTTTTTGTTTCGCGTATTCGAGGAGCATGCCCTCAACAACCTAACATTATAGAAATGCTCCTCAGAATCAAAGAGCTGCTATATATGCACATTGAAGTTGATACAAGGAAAAATTCTCATAACCCGATAAGTCCTCTTTACTTTCCTCGACACAATCTGAAAAAGCATTGCTCGACGGGGTCACCGCCTCCACTAGGATTCCACCTGCTTCAAATTCATCTATCTCAATCATACTATCAATACTTCAATGAACATTGGAACCTCCACGAATGGTTGAGATTTTTCGGCAACCACCGGACCATCAAGCCCTGCCCACAACTTGCCACAATTTGTAAGAATGACTCGGATTGTGTTCGTTTTGGCAATCCACATAGAATTTCTCAAAAGAAATGTCGGCAATGTTATTCGTTTTGGCAACTCAGCGTCCACCATCAGTTGATTGTCAAATATGATTTCTTCAAGAACAACATTGACCTCGAATGGGTAGTCCTACCTCCATCAGTCGAACAAGTGGAACCTTAGATACGTCATCTGGCTGGATATGAGCATCCTTTCTAATTGGACAGTCAGCCAGTTCCGCTTTCGGCCGCCATTGAGGAACAAAAACCGCTTGTTTCTTATGCATACCAAACTGTCCAGAGGATTTCCTCGACTTATCCAAATCTTCATGATCTTTGAGTAGAAGATGGAGCTTGAAACAAGATGCCACGTCATGTTTGATAGTCGAACATTGAGTACAATACAATGACTTATTCTCAAATATACATTCTTGTAGGTGTCCATTCTCCTTGTTCCCAATCCAGATTTTTGATTCAAAATTTTCAGTTAGATCGATTTCAACTAATGAACATGCCATTGAAGGACGGAGAAGGGAGGCCGAATATGAGAGGCTTGCCAAAATAGGACCCCAATGCGAACAATAGTTGAGTGTGTCATTAAGTGAACCTTTAGAAGAGAATAGTTAACCCAAACTGGGACAATGGGAGGTTCACTACTTGGATCAAATTATGACGTCAATTTCATAATTTTCATGTGGAAGTTCTCAATGAAATACGAGCCTCTTGCAAATATTTCAGTGTAATCAACTTCATTTGATAGTTAATGCCCGCACACAAAATAACAAATTACGATTTTTCAATAAAAATAACTTCATTGATAATTTAAGCCAATATAAGGTTGTAGCAAGATTAGCCGTTTTATTATTAGTAGTTATAATAAGTGTTAGGTGGAAGTGCAATGATGTATGTAGCTGAAGCATCCTAAAAAATAAAGTAAAAGTAAACGACCAACAGAATTAAACCTTGTTTTGTTCTTATGAAAAAACCTTTTAACATTTAATTTGATAAGAAACACAACATCATTCTACATGAGAATACTTGAAAGGTTTGGTCAGCCTTTGGATTTCATCATTAGAGAGAAGAAGAGCTGGTTTACTTCGTAGGTATGTGATTGGTTTAATTCTGATTAGATATCCCCGAGATGATAAAACTTTCTGAAATGATAGTGGCATCGAAGATGCCACCAAGTTTTCGGAATAAAGATTCGGAAGCCCGGGCTCCACCATTCCGGTGAACGGCCGCCAGAACACAGCCGCATGGGCCTCTAGAGCGACGGCCGAAGCCGCCATAGCAAATCCAGGATCGCCAAAATCATATCTGCCAGTCTCACTTGTCGTTTAAGAAACACCCAAACTTGGCGTCTCCATCTTGGTGAGTGGTTGTCGGATCCCAAACGCAAGGATCACTGAAGTTGGGGCTGCAGCGGAAGCCGCCGGTGCAAACCTTTACTCCCATTCGCCATTCTCACGTCTGCCGTTCTCTTCATTGATTCAAAATTAAATATACATACATATATATATATATATATATGTATATATATTAATAACATCTGCTGACATTTTATATATGATCAACAATAGTACAATATATGCGGTTGGTGATCTCAAAAAATGATGAAAAAAAATGTAAAAACTAAAGATAAAATAAACATGATTATGAAACAGTCACCAACCTCTCAAATGAATCTCGTATAAGAGATTCCATTATATGTAATAAAGCGAATAAAAAAAGATAACTACATATTCACATGAGCTTTAGGTCCCATGAGTGAGGTTAGTGACTGCTTCTTCTCCGAGATATGTGCTTATTATGGAATTTAGATCAATTATTTTTCTTCTTCTTTATCTTGCCTTTTTGTTTTTCAAAACTCTTTTCTATACCAGCATATTTGTTTTTCAATAATGAAGAATCCTCTTTCGAGTCAAAATCGACATCCTCCTTAGCATCCTCAGTAGGATCAATTGTCATTACCTTTGAATGTGAATGCCTCAGCAAAAGGATTGAGGACTGATGTACTCTTTAATGATCTTTTGTCACTCTCGTCTTCGTATGACTTTAAATCCCTTTCATTTGAAAAATGTGTGGCGAATGGGTTCAAAGTTGGGTAAGCCTCTATAGGTGAATCATCATCAAGTCATTCACTATGGACTAAAGGAGTTTTCTCAATAAATTCTCTGAGCATATCCGAGAGAGCTTCCATTAAGTGATGGGGACCATCTTTGACGCGGGTCCCGCCGCCGAGCCCACCTTGACGTTTCAGTTTCATTTTATGCATTTATTTTTGTCCATTTCAGTTTTATTTTCGCATTTATTTTCGTCCGTTTCATGTATTGATCTGAGGGACGAATATTAGCCCTCCGATCGTTTATTAAAAATACTATAAGGTCTAGATTGCTTTGAGGGTATTATAAATACCTAAAATATGTATGTTAATTTCAGTTTTTTAAAATAAAAATTTTGAGTTTTCTCCAAACAATGAGAACGGCTCTTGTTCTCCCCCGGGGAAACCCTAGTTTCCAAATGCTCCCTCTCCAAACCCTAGCCGCCACCTTCCGGACCCCTCCCCTTGCTGCCCTCGAACGTCTCCCCTGCAGGACAGCCGTTGCCACTACCCCAGCCGCCGCCGCTGCCCGGTCGTTGCTGGCCAGTCGCCACCGCTGCCAGCCGCCACTGCTGCCCCTGCTGCCGCTTGCCCCTGCCGCCACTCGCCGCTGCCATCCGACGCCGCTACCCCTGCTGCCGCTGCCCAGCCGCCGCCGCTGCCCAGCCACTGCCGCATCCCAGCCACCGCTGCCCAGCCGCCGCTATCCAGCCGCCTCCACTGCCCAGCCGCCGCAAGAAATCTACTCGGATCACCCTTCTCGCTCCCGGTTTAAATCGGCATGTGTTTGTTCTTCCCAAACCCTAATAACTGAATTTATTTACTTATTTTCTCGTGCAATTTTCGGGTAGGTAGAAATTATTTGTAGGAGCGCAAATCTAAATTTGGTCGCTGCGAGTGGTTTCGGAACGAAAACGTCTCTGAACACACCCGCATGACAAGCACAACTCGAAGTGCGAGTTACCTTTCCGGACCGGAGCCTTTCCTTTGATCCGGAACCGGTGCTGACCACTTTTCCTGTTCGTGACTCACGACACCCTATTGCCAATGAAAGTTATTTTCAAATTATTGTGGAATCTTCTGCAGGCAAATGCTGAAGCTTAACTGATCTGAAATGGCTACGTGAAAAGTGCTTAAATTTTCGAATACATTTTAAAAATCTGCATTCACAAGCATTCACGAACCCTAGGATTGCATTAGTGCCCGGCAACACCAAACCCTAGTGTTGCCCTGCATCAAATTTGGTATCAGAGAAGGTTCCAAATTTTTCTCAAATTTCGGAATCCTATTCTCCTAAGGTTCACGTCACTGCATACATAGGAGTCAGGAGTCTAGGTGCATACATATTTAAAATCGCATCCATCATTGCATGCATCTGAGGAGTGGTAGGCAATTAGCATGGGTAACCACAGTCAATACTTAGAGTCTGAGATGCACCAACCGCAGGAGATGTCCCATGTTGCACCGCACTTGAGCCTTGACGAGCCTATTTGGTTTAGGAACTTCCGCATGGAATGGAACGCGGAGAAACACCACCTGAGGAAAGAGATGAACACCTTGAGAGCGGATATGAGAGGAGTTATAGGACGGGTGAACTAACTGGAACACACTGGTAGAGGATCTAACCCGCTTAGTTCAGGAGGAGAACCATCCCCGAACCATTTCCTGACTCGAGTGGATGCCCCTCATGAGGATCTGGACCCACATCTAGACCCACATGATTTACACCACTAGCGAGACGATGATAGACTAACTCCAGAGATAGATCATAGAGTGCGCACACTGAGGCCTAGACCTGTTGGACCTCAGGATGTTAGATATGATGACGCCTTTAGGGCCCGGCCTGATACCCCTTTTGGTGATCAGCGCTGGGAGGAGGCCTGCTGGGCATAGAGATGTGAGACGTCCTGTTCGAGCCCCCCTCGAGAGGATTATTACGGATCACCTCCCAGGGGACAGGATGGCTGCCGCGGATTCCCACCCAGGGAACGCGATGACTGCCCCAATTTGAGGATGACTTTGATAGACCTGTGCGAGATAGACGCCCAGACCTGACACGTGTTCTCAAGCTAGACCCTCCTAGTTATGACGGCACGAAGGACTCCAAAATTTTCGCAAACTGGGTTCTCGACATAGAGAGTTATGACTGGTACGGTATGTACGAGGATTAGAAGGTCCGCTTTGCCAAGATGAGACTTACCCTGAAAGCAAAGACCTTTTGGCTAGGAAAAGAGAGACAGATGGAGTACGATGGGCTTCCTTTAGTGACTACCTGGGCTGAGATGAAAGCTCTATTGGAGGCCCAATACATATCGGCATACCACATGAGCCAATTACGCGATGAGCTGACCGCATTGCGCCAGGGCACTAGGACCGTCCCAGAGTATTACGCCGAGATGAAAGATCTCATGATATGCTGTTGCATCCGTGAGTTTGAGCTGGACACCTTGTACAAATTCAAGTACGGATTGAGGCCAAAGATTCGTAGCGAACTCATTCACTACGGTGTATATAATTTGGAAGGCACTGTGTTTATTGCGACTGATATAGAGACATCAAAAGAGTCGCAATAAGACATCTGGGACGACTAGGACCGATAGACGGGATGACTCGAAGGCTCGAGGTGATGGAGCCAAGACTACGGGCGTGACCACGAGAGAGGATAAGGGGAAGGCCCCGTAGGAGCTGAGTCTGGCACACATTAAGTGCCTCAAATGTGGTACGTTTGGACACTATGCCAGGAACTGCATCAAGCAGTTCACCACATTACTGATTCAGGAGGCTAGTGACGATGAGTCCACCCTAGTCGGAATTGATGATGTTGGTGTTGTGTTAAATGATCTTGACTTAGGGCCCCCCAGTGATGAAGAGTTTGATCTGAGCCTCATAGTGGTGAGATGTATGATGGTCATACCCCGAGAGTCTGCTAATTATTGGAGGACCAACATCTTCCAAGCCTTCTTCTGAGCTGGGGAGAAGTCATGTAGATTAGTGATTGATAATGGCAGAGTTCGCACTTGCGCGTCTAGGGGTCACTGCTGAGCCCCACCCGTCACCTTTTCAGGTAGCTTGGGTTACCAAGACTACAATTCCTGTGACGCACAGATGTCTCGTACCCATCACGATCGGATCTGGTGCGATGTCATGCCCATGGATGTTTGCCACGTTCTTTTAGGGAGACCATGGTTGTATGACAGTGACGTGACTATTCATGGTAGGACCAACACATGTTCATTCATGCTGAATGGGCAAAAGGTGGTCCTGAATCCCGTCAGACCCTTAGCCTCACACCCAAGACCGAAAGCCACCAAGGAGACCCTTCCGCCCACAGAATGGAAGAAGCCTTGAATATTATTCGGGGAGTTGAGTTAGAAAAGAGAGTTTTGCAAATGGCATCCTTTATGCCCTGGTGCTACGCCAGTTTCTGGACTGGTGCCTGACACCACTCAACTTTTTGAATCTGCCAGGAGGCTTCTTGAGGAGTTCCAAGATGTCCATACTGAGGAGTTGCCTGTTGGATTACCTCCTATGAGGTCGATCCAGCACACCATTGATTTACTCCCTAGCTCCTCCTTATCCCATTTGCCTCACTACCGTTTAGACCCCGCAGCACACGCTGAGCTGCAGAGGCAGATCACTGAGCTATTAGACCGTGGATTCATTCGTCACAGTATGAGTCTATGTGTTGTTCCAGCCCTTCTTGCCCCCAAGAAGGATGGAACATGGCGCATGTGTGTTGACAACCGAGCTGTCAACCGAATCACTGTGAAGTAGATATTCCCCATTCCGCAATTAGATGACTTGTTGGACATGCTGAGTGGGGCCGCTATCTTCTCAAAGATGGATCTGAGGAGCGGATACCACCGGATTAGGATTAGAGAGGGAGACGAGTGGAAGACTGCCTTCAAGTCGAAGGAGGGATTGTATGAGTGGCTACTGATGCCCTTTGGGTTATCCAATGCCTCAAGCACCTTTGCTTGGATGATGACTCATGTATTCCAGCCCTACATGGGTAAGTTCATCATCTTCGCACCATTTTTGAGCTCATGCGAGCCCAACAACTGTACATCCACATGAAGAAGTGCACATTCTTCGTGGAGTCTGTCATCTTTCTAGGATACATAGTTAGCTCCTCGGGAATCTCCGTTGATCCCGAGAAGGTGAAGGCTATCATGGAGTGGCCCACGCCATAGAACATCCGTGACGTGCGTAGCTTTCACGGCCTGGCCACTTTTTACAAATGTTTCATAAGGGATTTTAGTGGTATCATGGCCCCTATCACGGAGTGTACCAAGAAGGGCCAGTTCAAGTGGCCATCTTCTGCTGATAACACATTCCAGCTTATCAAGGAGAAGATGTCATCTGCCCCACTGTTGAGGCTGCCAAATTTGGTAAGACCTTTGAGGTGTCCTGTGATGCCTTTGACGTTGGGATTGGTGGTCCTCACCCAGGGCAGCCACCCCGTGGGATATTTCAGCGAGAAATTCTCGGGCCCAAAGCTGAATTATTCTATTTATGAGCGTGAGTTTTACACTTTAGTGCAGAACTTGAGACACTGGAGGCACTATCTGTTGCCGAAGGAGTTTATCCTACACTCGGATCACCAAGCTCTTAGATATATAAACTCACGGCACAAACTTAGCTCAAGCCAAGCAAAGTGGGTGTCTTTCCTACAGGAGTACGACTTCGTACTCAAACATTGCAAAGGGAAGGATAACACACCCGCCGATGCTTTGAGCAGAGTTACTCTTGTCCTCACAGAGATGAGAGCCCAGATGATAGGCTTTGAGCGCATGATCGAGGATTATGGCACATGCCCTGATTTTAGTGGCATCTATAG
This sequence comes from Gastrodia elata, assembly GCA_016760335.1. Classification (NCBI taxonomy): domain Eukaryota; kingdom Viridiplantae; phylum Streptophyta; class Magnoliopsida; order Asparagales; family Orchidaceae; genus Gastrodia; species Gastrodia elata. The sequence goes on from CM028676.1 coordinate 43,058,216, forward strand.
TGCTCTAGCCGCGGACCCATACCACGACACTACGGACTATGTCATTCGGGATCGGTACCTATTTAGGGCCTCACGGCTATGCATTCCCAATACGTCTATGGGCAATTTTATAGTATGGGAGTTGCATGGTGGAGGACTAGGAGGATATTTTGGGAGGGATAAGACAGTAGATCTTGTTCAGGAGAGATTTTACTGGCCGGGGATGGTGAGATTCATCGCCTAGATTGTGAGAAGCTGCAGGGTGTGTCAGGTTGCAAAGGGAAATAAGCAACCAAATGGACTGTACACTCCTCTACCCATGCCTTCCACCCCTTGGGAGGATGTAAGTTTGGACTTTGTGCTAGGACTACCACGCACACAGCGTCAGCACAACTCCATCCTGGTGGTAGTAGATCGCTTCTCCAAGATGACAAATTTTATCCCATGCCGCAAAACTGACGACGCCTCTGCCATGGCGAAACTTTATTTTAGAGAGGTGGTAGCTCATAGGGGTGTACTCAAGACGATAGTGACTGACAAGGATGCCAAGTTCATGAGCTATTTCTGGAAAACCTTGTGGCGTCTTATGGGAACCAAGCTCATATTTTCGACTTACTGCCACCCATAGACTGATGGCCAGACTGAGGTTGTCAACCGTAGCCTAGGGAATCTGCTGAGATGTTTGATTGGGGACCACAAGGCTAATTGGGATCTGATCTTACTACATGCCTAATTAGCCTACAATAACTCATTAAACTGGTCAACTAAGATGTCTCTGAACGAGATAGTTCACGGCCAGAGGGCTAGGGTTCCTCTAGATTTAGTTCCCCTACTGCACACTCATAGAACGAGTCAGTTTGCATCAGAACTTGCATTACAATTGCATGAATTACATAAGGAGATTGAGCGCGCATATTGCACAGCAACTACGATCATTATAAGCTGCAAGCTGATGCCAGACGAAGGGACACATCTTTTGAGATAGGTGACTTGGTGATGGTGCGACTGAGTCCGGATAGGCTTCCTTCGGGAAGCCTGAAGATGCTGGCCGACAGAAGAACCGGACCATACAGAGTGACAAAAAGGGTTGATATGAATGCATACCAGTTAACCTTGCCATGTGATTGGGGAGTACATCCAATGTTCAATGTGGCTGATCTGACCCGATTCTACGGACACCCACTGGGACCTGAGGAGCCTTCTGCAGATAGTTCTGAACTGGAACGTATGAGAGAGCAGAGTGTTGGTGAGGATATAGCTCCATAGACAGCCATGCCTACTTTTCTCCTACTACTATCACCCCTGATAGTAGCACCCCAGCACCAGAGGGTAGAGCTTCAGTTGAGGACTTATTGCTGATACCGAGGTCCACAGACAGATTACCCCGAGGAGATTCACTGCCAGAGCTGATTCTGGATGAGGAGATAGTTGCCACTACTGAGGGTGGCTTTCAGAGATACTTGGTTCGTTGGAGAGGACGACCCAGACACGGAGGACAGTTGGGTACTTGTAGAGGAGATTGAGAGATTGGATGCTGACCTCTTAGCCCGCTACCGCGCAGACCACTCACCGGTGATGAGTGCTTTTGAGCGGGAGAGAGTTGATGGGGACCATCTACGACGTTGGTCCCGCCGCCGAGCCCGTCCGGACCAGTACCGGCCTTGACGTTTTAGTTTTATTTTATGCATTTATTTTCGTCCGTCTCAGTTTTATTTTCGCATTTATTTTTGTCCATTTCATGTATTGATCGGAGGGACGGATATTAGCCCTCCGATCGTTTATTAAAAATACTCTAAGGTCTAGATTGCTTTGAGGGTATTATAAATACTTAAAATATGTATGTTAATTTCAATTTTTTTAAATAGAAATTGTGAGTTTTCTCCGAATAATGAGAACGGCTCTTGTTCTCCCTCGAGTAAACCCTAGTTTCCAAATCCTCCCTCTCCAAACCCTAGCCGCCACCTTCTGGACCCCTCCCCTTGCTGTCCCGGACGTCTCCCCTGCAGGACAGACGTTGCCACTACCCCAGCCGCCACCGTTGCCTGCCGCCGCTGTTGCCCCTGCTGCCACTGCCCCTGCCGCCACTCGCCGCTGCCATCCGCCACCGCTGCCCAGCCGCCGCCGCATCCCAGCCACCGCTGCCCAGCCGCCGCTATCCAGCCGCCTCCACTGCCCAGCCTCCTCCACTGCCCAACTGCCGCTGCCCTAGCCTCCGCAAGAAATCTACTCGGACCATCTTTCTCGCTCCCGGTTTAAATCGGCGTGTGTTTGTTCTTCCCAAACCCTAAAAGCTGAATTTATTTACTTATTTTCTCGTGCGATTTTTGGGTAGAAATTTATTTGTAGGAGCGCAAATCTAAATCCAGTCGCTGCGAGTGGTTTCGGAACGGAAACGCCTCCCAACACACCCGCATGGCAAGCACAACTCGAAGTGCGAGTTACCTTTCTGAACCGGAGCCTTTCCTTTGATCCGGAACCGGTGCCGACCACCCTTTCTTTTCGTGACTCACGACACCCTATTGCCAATGAAAGTTATTTTCAAATTATTATGGAATCTTCTGCAGGCAAATGCTGAAGCTTAACTGATCTGAAACGGCTACGTGAAAAGTGCTTTAATTTTCGAATACATTTTAAAAATCTGCATTCACAAGTATTCATGAACTTAGGATTGCATTAGAGCCCGGCAACACCAAACCCTAGTGTTGCCCTGCATCATTAAGCCATTGGCATCAGAATTAATCTCTATCTCACTTGCTTTGCGTCTCCTCAATATATCAATGGATTCAGCAAGGGCTTTCTAGAGATTAGCAGTAGGTAACAAATCATAAGTTAACATCTCCTCGATCACCTTAGGCGATTGGGCTTCATCCACGGATGGTTCTGAATTTTTAGCTAATTCAATCCGATTGGGGGACTGGGGATCTACAAAATTATGCAAAATGCTATGACCACAAACCTTCCCAAGTTTCATGGGCTGATGGTGTGGGTGGAGCAGTGACACCGGCAGCCACTTCATCAACTGTTGAAGGACTTGTGTAATGTCCTTGGAACGTCCTTTGAGTATCTCTATGTCCACCTTACCAATCAAAGGGAAGGAGGATGCTCCACTAAAGTATTGGGTGAGGACATAATTCTCATTGGACACCAAATAGTTAAAATGCATACAGTTCATTTTACTAGTTGGTAATTATTGACTGTTATAGTAAATTTAGTAATAAAATATTACTTGTTGGTGCTAAAATAGTTTTAATTTTAGTAATTTTAAATTTTCTTAAAAATAGCATTTCCATGATTGAATTTAAGGATATCACATCATTAATTACAAATTCTTCATACTATTATATATATATATATATAAAAGCAGAAACCCACTCAATGTACTGAGTGCTTAACACAAATAATAAAAAACAACAAATGTAACTCCAAAGTTCAAACATCCTCACATAATAACATTTCTTACCATGTAATTAGGGTGTAAAATGAAAAACTAGCTATCAGGACTTTGTATTTGACTCATTAACTATAAGCTGATCACGTAGAAGGTTCAGTTTATAACAAGCATAAATAAATGGTTCTTGTTTGGCTAATTTAATATTTAAGCTGAACATAATAAACGTAATATAAGGAAAAAATTGTAAATGCTTAGTATTAAGGAAAATAATGTTAGTATTCATGTAAATATATAATGTGTTCTAAATATATTAATAAAAAAGTTCTTTTAAGAATATTCATAATTGTGTATTTTAATAATTTTTTACACAATGTAATCTTTTTCTTATTAGAAAATATTTTTTTTTTTTATAAAACATCTAATATATGATTAGTGTGAATATATCTTACTATATGTGAACACGACTAAAATTTTAGTTGTTTGATTTAGTAATATAACTAAGAGCAGCATTATTTTTATTTAAATGATCTAAATATGAAATAAATATGTGATCGATGAGATTTGAACTAATGAATTAGGATAATAAATTTTGAATAACAATTGAGCAATAATATCATTTACTGCTGCATTTTTTTATTACAATAAGGTATATTAGTGTTGAAACGAGGATAATAAAATCAGATGATGTTTGCTAAAGGTAATTAATAATCAGGTGATGCCCGAGAAATACATGTTTAACAGAAGACCGCTATTTCCTCTAATGAACAAAAATATAAAAATCATTGTTGGCGAGCCATTGGAGATCGATGTTCCCGGCTTAATACGGAAAGCCGAAACCATGCCTCCTCCTCCTTCATCGTCATCTTCTTCTTCTTCTTGGCCCGATGCTTCTGAGGGTGGGTTGACGGTGGGAGCGCGGAGATGGCTCTATGCAAACATCTCGGATCAGATCCGGACTGTTATGGAGAGCTTGCGCAGCTTTGGGATGGAAGCAAAGAAGCTGCACCTTTAGATTTACGCCTGCAATATTGCCTTTTTTTTTCCAACATTTGGATTCATGCCCGCAATAAGGCTTCACTTTTATAAATTTTTAGTGTTCAGGGTTTATGGCATATGGATAATTAGATCGCTTGGATATGGATTTGCATATTTGTTCTTTCATTTATGGAACAATTTTTTCGTTATTTAATGACTAATAAAGTTCTTTTTCCTCCTGGTTTTCTGGAATCAGGAGCTTTTATTTCTGAACAAGCTTAGAATCTGCATTCTATCAATGATTGATTAACTTGAGCAGATCTATATATATATATATATATATATATACATATAGAAAATGCTAGAACGCCTTAAATAATTCTGAATTTCTCCCAAATGATAATGTATGCTATTTAAAAATTAAGGTTAGAGATGCGAGATTCACACGCAAGTGCATTGAGCTAAAAAATTTGGCAGTTCTTTAGGGATAATTTGGGATATGATAGTAATGATCTTGTACATATTCCGAGCAGCAGGACTCTGCTCATCCACCATTACCAAGTAGAAGTGAGAGGCTCCTCAAGCTCTGTAGGAAATATAGAGGGAAAGTCATAATTGGATGATCATTTGAGCTCATCATACCAACAATGCTAGAATTATATGTAGGACCGTTCTAAGGGGGAGCCTAATGAGACTTAGTTTTGGATCCTGTACTAAGAAATTTGTGTGATGATGCCTTGTTTAGTATTTTGCATCTTGTCAAATACGAAATTGCTCATCTCAATTCACACTTTAGAGGGAAGTTCTACCAAAATGCTATGCTTAACATAGATTTGACTACTGAAGGATGAGACGGCACTTAAAAAATTGAGCTCAGGCACTAGTGATGAGTGACTTTAAGCTTGAAGAAGGTTACCGAAATTGGTTTAATAAGAGATTCAATTGTATAATCAAAGTCTAAGGATCCTTTGATCAACTGAATAGAATAACCCTCCACAAAAAGTTGACTGACCCTCTTACCTTAAAAGTTATGATTTATCTTTTAGATGAACAATTTGACACTTTTCCTTCCACTTTTCGTTGTCCATTGCTGGTATTGTTGTAGTAATAAAGTGTGATTTTCTTTCTAAAAGTATATTATACAAAATATTAAAAGAAAATTGTTATTTGGCTTCCAAAAGATTGGATGAATAGGATTTTCATTTAAAATTAATCGTGAGGCAAAAATTATTTTGTTTATTTTTTGTTATAGTTTTTTTGAAATTATTTGAAAGTAAAAAGAATTAATTTTTGAAAATGATGATTCAAATTTTTAAATGAAGTTTATTATTATTATTTCTTTTTTCAGATCATACAATAAAATGAGAAATGCTATTTAGATCCGCTAACGTGGCACCCCCAAAATACGAATCTAATAAGATTTGAACATCATTTTAATACAAATTTTAAAAATAATATTTATATTATTTAAATATAAATAAATAAATAGTATTGAGATGAAATCCAATTTCAATTAGATAGGTATTTTTAGGTGCCACATCAGCGGGTCTAAATATCATTTCTCATTATATTAAAAGGCAGGCAAATTATGCATATCTATTTTGATAGAGAAATGCTATTTTGTCCAAGTCTTATTGGATGATTTTGATTAGTGAATCTTATTTATTATAAATTAATTATATATTTTAAATGCTTTAATGATTATAAGATATTGAAGAGTATACATTTGAAGGTATTGTAGCAGCTCTTAAAATAAAAATATTTTTTAATTCAAATCTTTGTTACATTAGCATATTTTGAAAGCATAGATTAAATCTACAGTGGTCTGCACATTGCAATAAATCCTTCAATGAAAACCTTAAAGCTCACAAAGAATCTCTTAAGAAGTAATTTGCCAAATCCTATGTAAAGAATTTAGCTCATTGAGTTCATGTTTATCAATTCTTGTCTCAGTGCAGGAACCCAACTATAATTATCATCTATATAACCAAAAACTTAATCACGTGTATTCCAGCTGAATGATTTGTTTTACAATCCTATAATTTGTTGCATGCTTATTTCCAACTCTATTAACACATGGGCATGCATGCTTGTCAAAAATATTTCTAACTTCAAAAGCATATCAACACATGAGCTTGTTGCCCTTACATGCAACTGACAATCCTTGCAACAACATTTTGCTAAAATACAGCTTCAATCACTTGTTGGTACCTTCGTGCCAAAATTTTATGTGATAGCTTTGGTATGAAGTGCTTCTTTCAAAGAAGCGGCGTTCTTAAATCTTGCTCCAATCTATAAAGAAATGTGTTCACTATCATCTGATTGATTTCCAAGAAGTTATGGTATGTAATCTTCAATGTCATAATTGTCAAACTCACAACTATTATATTGGTGATGAGTATTCATACCCAAAATATCAACATACACCATATTCACTGAAGTGTGTGACTATAGGCCTATGTTGTTGTCAATCGAGCCACAAAGAGGAACCTGGTTTTTGACATTAGCCGCTTCTTGAATCCAAATAGAGTTACAGTCATCATGCACAACAATTATTTCAGCTTTATACGACTCACTTCTTTGGCAAACCATTTCTTTAGCATCAGTCCTCATATTATGATTTTATATGTGGGCGAGGTTCAATAAACATAAGTATAAATGATGTGTTACTCATTAACTAAACCCTAAAAAAAAAGAAAAAAAACATTATAACTATTTAGCTTAACTCATATGCACTACTAACCCCTAATGATTAGCTTAAACTGCATATATAAATATTTTTAGTTGATTCATGTAAGAAAATTAACCTTTTAAAAAAACTATATGATAAGTGCTCATGTTTTTTAATTAGTTTGTAATTTATGGTTTATTGATAATTGAATATTCTTTAACCATAAATTATATTCTTGAATATTGACATTAACCATAAATTAAGTCTTAACTTCATAAACTAATTTAACAATAAACAGAAAATCCCTTGGCATTAAGCGACTTGCCATCTCAATATTAGGTATGCAGGGATGGCTTCGAGTCGAGTTCAGCCCATACTCAAATTCGACTCAAACTTCTTCGAGTTCGAGTGTAGTTATAGTCGAGTTCGAGTCATTTTAAATATGATTCAAGTCAAGACGTATAACTCGAACATAATCGAAATTAAAATGAATCGCCGTCATCCGGTCGCGATTAAGTCATAATTATATGCTGCAGTAATAGGCAGAAACCCTAAGCATTCGCCCATGAGTGGGCTTGCGACGTTTTCTCCGGCCTGAATATGTTAGAGGTGCACTTAGTCTTACATGGTGGAAAGGTATGCGTAAGAAGGGTTTTTGTCACGTTTCTCTGCAAATAAGCACTCACAACTGTTTATGATTTGTTCAGAATTTTTTGTTGATGGCTATTCTTCTACTCAAATTTCGTGACATTGAGGCTGTTTTGGTTCAGTGTTAACATCTCGAAAATAAATTACAAAAAACTACTGGTTGATGATGTTATCGGCCGAAGCCTGACAATCTATCGCAAGCGATAGGGTTCTTCGTGTTCGTTCTCCCGAAGCTAGCCTCTGCCAGACGCAGCGCCGGTGCTCCGCCTTCGCTTCGCCTTGCCTACGCAGCTCCGCCAAACGCAGCGCCGGTGGCCCGCCTTCGCTTCGCCTTCGCCTCGCCGATTTCGTCAGACGCAGCTCCGCCAGACGCAGCGCCGGTGCTCCGCCTTGGCTTCACCTCCCGTTCCCATTCACTTCGTTTCGTTTTTTGATGGATGTTTTTTCTGAAGATTTTCTTGATATTGCCAATTGATTATGATTAATTTAGGATTATATTTACTTTGTTTTAACATTTATTAGTGCTAATTTAAAATAAATTTCTGATATATATGGATATGTGTGATTATTGACATTATTAAATAATAACTTTCTTTGGTGCTTGCAATAATATTTGTCTGTTTTTTTTGTTTTGATATTGTTTGCCTAATTATTTTTAGTTATTTGTTGTATTTTTTTAATTTATATTTAAATTTCAGTATTGAAGGTAATATTACCTCGTGTGTATGATAATGAACCAAATAACATACATCTGGATAACAAATATTTGTTATTTAAATAGCATTGAACTAAATAATCTCTGTTATCTGAATAGCATTGCTATCTAAATAACATGTTATCTGAATAACATGCTATCTTAATAACTTTTCACCTGACATTCAACCAAACAGTCCCTAAGATTAACTATGCATGACAAAGTAACAAAGTCATAGCACCATGCAAACACATCAAGATTTGCCTATATTTAGCACGAGTCATAGCCCAATTAATCAAGAGAGAAGAGGTGATCTGATCTATTATTAAGAATCCACACTTGTAATAATAAAAGTGTCACGAAAGTTGTTCTTCTCTAATAAACTAACTGCATCCGGTTTTATCACAAATAGGAATCCCAATTCTCTCAAACTGAATGAATAAGACGCCTAGTAGCATCTTGTTGAAATAACATGAAACAGACCAGTAGAAATATATAATCAGATTAAAGTCATAACAAAAGGTTTCCATCTTCTCATTTGAGAAGGTTTTTCCTTCCCTTGCTCTTTCTATTGCATTTGGTTTAACTGTGCCATAGGGACATTTTTGTGTTAAGAAACAATGTCAATTATATCAACATTACTAACAAGAATTCTTGTTATATTTAGTAAAGTAGGATAAATTCTAGTTAATGTGCTTTGAGCTAAGAATCCTAAATAGCTAAGATAATGTAAATAATGATGATGTTTATTGCAATTTAGATGGTGTTATGAGTAAGATATTTAATACACATCAATTCTTTGAAACTTTTTTGTTTGCTTAACCATGACATTTTTCGTTATCGTGTACATTTTATTCATATTTAAATTCATTCATCAAGAGAAATATAGCGTTGTGCATGCTACAAATTTGTTTTATAGGACAACAGTGCGACATATGGGGTTCCACAGGCAGCACACCTTGGCGGATCTTAAAATATTTTGGAGCTCTGAGACCCTCATTTAACCCTTGTCGGCCCTCTACCTGCCATCATCGGTTCCAGTGGCCATTCTTTGGCCCCAACAACCCTTAGTCAGTCAAGTTCATGTCCTTTTCTGTTTTTCAAGTTTCTTAGATTTACTTTTCATTTAAATCAACATCAAAATCTAATCATTATAAAGTTCCAAACATCAAAAAGTTTTTACATGTAATTATTTTACCAAAAAATATTTTGTATTGAACCAAACTCTTATTTTAAAATAATTTCTTAGGGGGCTTAAAAGTTGAAGTGCCTACTTATGATGGAGCACATGATATATAAAATTTTTTCGATTGGATGATACAAATTTGAGGAATTTTTGAGTTACATGATTTAGGTGACTACTAAAAGATGGCATTTGCAATAATGAAATTGGTAGGATATATTAAAATATTTTAGAGTAATTTATTGTTGAAGGAAAGAATGGGAGATAGGAGAAGAATAAGTTGGGTCAAGAGAGAAGTGCTTAAGAATAAATATTGCCCCTCATTATCACCATAAGAAACTTCACATAAAGTTAATGACATTTAGATAGGGATCCATGAGTGTAATGGAATATCTTGAGATATTTAAAGGTTTGGTTATTATGACATTATCAGGATCCAGATTAGCAGTTATCAATTAAGTTTTTGTTGAGATTAATAATGGATCTTAGGCATCAGATAGAATTGCAAGACACGCAGACTATAGAAGAAATTGTACATGATGCACTATTACTAGAGTCTATCTAAAGCATTATCTTCTAGGTCTAAGAATGTTGTTTTGCCTAATCCTAAGTTAAGCCAAAAATCATCCACTTTCTAAGTTACTCCCCGGCTCCTAAAATACTTATAGCACAATCTAGTCGAACACTTAAATATATTGTTTGTTATAGGTGTAAACAAAAGTGGCACTTGTGACATGAATGTAAAGCCGTCATAATGACTACTACATTAGAGGAGGATTAGGAAGAGGAGGATCGTGAGTCTTAATCATAGTGATGATGATTTTAGTATTAGTGAGGGTGCATATTTGGGTGTAGTCTGTTGTTTGAGTACCACTATTGGTGAGGATGATTGGAGAAGAAAAAAATTATTGTATCAATGCCTTGCAATGAGATAAGTTGTAGGCTAATCATAAATGGTGGTAGTGCAATGAATGTAGTGTCTACCAAGATATAGTGTCTCGCGCTAATATAATTCCGGAAATATACTCAAATCTTTTCAAAATTAATTGGGAAAACTAAGCCTCACTTTCTGTAACACAAATGTGTTTTGTTCCATTAAGATGGGAAGTTATGAAGGTTAGATTTGGTGTGATGTTCTTTCTATGGACATAAGCTCATATTTGTTAGGAAGGTTGTGATTATTTGATATGAATGTGATTCACTATGAGAGGGATAGCACATATGTATTTAAGTTCAAACAAAGGACAATAAAGTTATATCATATGAAACCATCCAACAAGAGCACCATCATCTGCTTCTAGGTCAGCTCCGTTATTTCTATCTTCCACACCATATGTAGGTTCTTTGACATCCAAATCCACTTCTTGCTACTTCTCAAGTGAAAAAGCCCCTCCCCCCCTATGGACATAGCTCATATTTGTTAAGAAGATCTTGATTATTTGATATGGATGTGATTCACTATGAGAGGGATAGCACATATGTATTTAAGTTCAAACAAAGGATAATAAAGTTATATCATATGAAACCATCCAACAAGAGCACCATCTGCTTCTAGGTAAGCTCTGTTATTTCCATCTTCCACACCATATGTAGGTTCTTTGACATTCAAATCCACTTCTTGCTAGTTCTCATGTAAAAAAAGCCCCCCCCCTCGATCAAAGTAAGACATTAGTCTTCAGTTGATCATTTCGCCTTTAGATCCACCCTACATAGACTATTCCTTTTTTACTGTAGGATCTCCTCCTTTAGATCTACATGTTGAGTTTGTTGGATTGAGAATATCAAAGAGAATTTATAAACCCTTTACCTATACATATTTTACATGTGAAGGAAATGGTACCTAATTTAGATTGTGCGCTTATGCCGCACTTGTAGTGAGATTGTTGGATGAGTTACCAGAAGAGTTGCCACCAATGCTGGTTATCCAACATGTTATTGATATAATCCAGGTTCAAAATTGCCGAATTTACCATATTATCGTCTTAATCTAATAAAAAGGCTGAGTTATAGAAAGGTTTCTTGAGAGTCTTATTCATTGTACTGTACCAACCCTTTTAACTTCAAAGAAAGATGGCATTTGGATGATGTGCATAGTGAGAGAGCCATTAATAAGATCACCATCAATTATAGGTTCCCCATCTTGTATTTGGACATGTTGGATTTGATAGCCAACTCAATTCTATTTTTTAAAATTGATCTGAAGAGTGGTTAGAACCAGATTGTGATTAGATCATGTGATGAGTGGAAGGCCACTTTAAGACACCAGGGGGATTTTATGAGTGACTCGTCATACTTTTCGGATTATTTAATGCACTAAGTACTTCCATGAAATTGATGAATACAATATTGAGACCATTTTTGAGAAAGTTTGTATTAGTGTACTTTGATGACATTCGCATTTTTAGCGTGGATTTGGAGAGACATCTTGAACATTTGAGATTGGTATTGGAAAAGCTTTGTGAGAAGTTATTTATAAATAAGAACATTCATGTAGTATGAGATTATTTTCTTAGGTTTTATAGCATCCTTTGTAGGTATAAAAGCAAATTCCTCTGATATTCAAGCTTTAGTTTATTGGCCAACACTTAAGAATTTTGCTGATCTTAGGAGTTTTCATGGGCTTGCTACATTCTATAGAATGTTTGTATGGAGCTTTAGCACCATCATGTCTCATATTATTGAAATTCTAAAAAATGGGAGTTTCAATTGAACTTCTTGAGTGCTGATAAGTCTTTCCATCACAGTAAGATCATGGCTACATCACCGATTATTAGGCTTCCAGACTTTAGAAAAGTGTTTGAGGTTGCATGTGATGCCTCAACCAAGCGTTAAAGTTCCTCAATGCCCAAAAGAAAGTAAATTATTGACACTTAAAAATGGATATAATATTTGAAGAATTTTGTATCTGTTTTTAAGCACAGGTTAGGTATTAAGAATAAACTTGTCGATGCATTATCTTGAGTAGTTTTGGTGGTATCTTCTTTATCAAGTGAAATTGTAGGTTTTGAATGGCTAAAAGATGATTATGAATGTTGTCTTGATTTCCATCTCATTTGCATTCAATCAAGTGACTCTACTACTTGCTAGGTCTGGTTATCACATTGTTTGAGGATATTTAATTAGAGGGCCAACCATGTGTATCCCTAGGACTTCAATGAGGAATTGCTTGATTAGCGAATTACACTTTAGTAGAGTTGCAGGAAATCTAGGAAGAGATAAAATCACCCATCTTGCAAAAGAAAAATCTTACTGGCCATTTTTTAAAAGAGATGCAGGAATGTTTGTATTTCAATGCTTCATCGTAGGAGGGACAAAATGACGAAGTAGAAATCTGGAAGATATTTAGCCTTACCTGTTCTCTATAGACCTTTGGAGGATCTTTCTATGAATTTTGTTTTGGGATTAAGTGAAAGAAAGAGTATCAACCATAGCTGATACTTATTATCAGAACAAATATGTAATCACTACCATCAACATAAATTATTTCAAAGTAAATTAGCTAATGGAAATAAAATTCAACCATCATTTATATTTGAGAGAAATAATTGAGAGCAATAAAAGCTCAACCACAAAAAAAACTAAAATTCAGATTATATGTATACTTTTCTTTCCTTTGTATGCTTTGTAAAATTATACCATCATTTATATTTGAGAGAAATAATTGAGAGCAATAAAAGCTCAACCACAAAAAAAACTAAAATTCAGATTATATATATACTTTTCTTTCCTTTGTAGGCTTTGTATTTACTGCTGTGATTGTACTTTGCAATTGACCAGATATGTTGTATTTTTTATTATATCAACATGAAAACTCTAGAAAGGCAATAATTTCTTAAAAATTCATGAAAAATGATAGATTTTGTGCACATGTTATTTATAATTTTCAGTCCATCCTAGAGGCTTTTCACTGCAAGTTTAGTAAAAAAAAATTTTACATCCGTTGCCTAATAAGATAACCTTAATGCTACACTATCATATTAAGTGAAAGAAAAAGTATCAACCGTAGCTAATTCAAATAATCAAAACAGATATGTAATTACAACCATCAACATAATTCATTTCAAAGTAAATTATTAGCTAATAGAAATAAAATTCAACCATCATTTATATTTGAGGGAAATAATTGAAGAAAAAAAATTAAACTACAGTAAAAATTATAATTTAGATCACATATATGCTTTTCATTCCTTTGTAGGCTCTTTATTTACTACTTTGATTGAACTTTGCAATTTACCTGATATGTTGTGTTTTCTGTAATATCAGCATGAAAACTCTAAAAAGGCAATAATTTTTCAAAATTTCTTATTATGAGAAATGATAGACTTGGTGCATAGGTTACATATGACTTCTTTGTCCATCATAGAAGTGGACAGAAGCTTTCCACTGCAAGTCAGTAAAAGAAAACTTTGCATCGTTGCCTCATAAGACACCTTAATACCGCACTACCATATTAAGTCCAAGAAAAAGGTCAACCATAGCTAATTTTCATAATTAGGACAAATAAGTAATCACACCATCAACATAGTTCATTTCAAAGTAGATTAACTAGTGGAAATAAAATTCAACCATCATTTATATTTGAGGGAAATAATTGAGGAAAACAACTCAACCACAGAAAAAACTAAAATTTAGATCATATATATGCTTTTCTTTCGTTTGTAGTTTCTTTATTTACTATGAGCTTTGCAATTGAATAATTTCTAAACTTCGTCATCTTTAAACTCCTCCAAGAAGGTGACCGCTCCCCTCCTCACCGCCTCGCCTCCGTCTGCCAAATCCACGTGATCATCGTCTCCAATGAACCCGGTGCATTGAGGCTTCCGACTCACTCGAGTTCCCCGCCTCCAAAGGTGTTTTTCATAAGCCGTAGGCGAAGACGAAGCTTCGTAAGATCCGTAAGCAGAAGGCGTGCTTGGCGAAGATGAAGGCGTGCTCTGCATAGTAAGAAATTGACCGAACTTGGCGAAAAAATTTTACTCTGCACTATATATAGTTGGGTAAAGTTTTACGTCACAATTTTACTTTATATTCTCAGATATCAGCAAATTAACCACTTGAAAATTTAAATTTCAAGTAAAAAAATTGCCTTATCTAAACTTTTCTGCATTCCAATAAGGTCCTAAAAAAAAATTTGATGTATCAAGACATTTAAATAGTGGAAAATTATAACTGAAAAATAGACAAGAAAGTCTATTAAATGTCTTTGTACTAATAATGGCTTGGAGTTTCGTTCAAAGGAATTTAGTCAAGTCTGTGTAGATGAAGGAAATTATAGATCTCATACTTGTGCTGGAAGGCCTCAACAAAATAATGTGATTGAAAGATACAAACAATGAACGCTATTCTATGCAGGTTCAGATCGAGTCTTTTGGGCTGAAGTTGCTATAAATGCATCCTATCTAATTAATGGATAATGGCATTTTAGCATCGATTTCTGAACTTGAAGAAATGTGGCCAGGTACATTTCCTGATTGCTCAAATAAAAAGGGTTATGAATATCTTACATATGCTTAACTTCGCTTGTGCAGTGGTACAACTGCCCGAGACTTCTGTTGTGAAGCCACCGGTCTTAGACCCAGGAATGATTTTCCTTGTGCTTTTGCTATGAGCTAAATTTTGTCTCTTGGTCATTTTAGTTTTTTTTTTTCAATACATTATATTCACATGTCTATTATCATGTGTTCATAGCAGCTTTACCCATTTTTTGCATGTATTTACATCATTCTGTGGTAATATTTTGCCAAATTGATTGCCATTGCGCTAGATGTTTGTATTAGGAAACTTATTAGTTATGGTTTTGTTGTGATTCTGGTAACAAATTTGATTTAAACATCTCATCAATATCTTATTTGGATTTATACTAGTCTACTTATACATGTTTGATTAATTTCTAGTATTTCCTATACATGTAGATTTCTTTTTATTATGGCTGTCAAATAAAAATTAACTTATTTGAGATATGAAAAAGTCTATCCTTAAATCCTCTGATCCGATCCGAGTACTTCACTGGATTCAACCTGTAATTCTAGCTTAATTTTTTTAGCAGCTGAACAAGTTATTTAGCTTAACAAGATTACAAGTTTAGCTTTGTTTAGTTAACCAGGTTTAGCTAAAGTCTGAAGCAAATAATCCCTTTGAGAAACATTCTTTGCGCCACTCAATTATTTTTGTTTAGTAGCTTTGTAAATATAAAATTTAGATGCTATAATAAATACTCAAGATATAGGTGTTTTACAAGTAATTATTCTCCTAAATAATTATGTAGTGATTACAGAGTTTCCAGTCATAGAAGGTTTGCCTTAAGGACCAACATTGAATTCTTATATTTTCCATTTGGTTGCAATATTCTTTCAAGGGATGTTAAAAGTGGTGTGCTTTGGTGTATGCTTTTTACAAATGGCTTGTTTTTAGTTGGTGTGGCATTTATTGAAGTGAAACATTAATTAAGGAAATTGGAGGGATAGTTGGAGTGGTATCTGTTGAAAATGAGATAATTAAAAATATGCTTGCGTTCAATTATATAATATTATAGTAAATGCCAGCGTTCACTATTGCATACGTTTCACAGCTGCTAACATCTCCTCTTATTCATGTAGGATTGCAATTTTAATTTTGAACTCCAGTAACAAATAAATGAATTGAAGAGTATGCAGTTGCGGCTAAGTATTAGCTGGCCTTCTTCATGAAGTAATAATTGGCTATTATTTCTCTGGAATGCTAGGAAATTTTAATGACATTGTGAAATGGATTGATAAATGTTCATCCTTGTATTCATTGAAGCAAGCCCATGCTCATATTATCATTCATGGTCTTATCCTAAATAATCTTGTTGCAGTAAAATTAGTGACTTTTTGTAGCCGTACTTTGGGTCATATTAATTATTCCCGCTCGATTTTCAATTGTTGTTTGAAAACTGCAAATGTTTATCTCTGGACTGCCATGATTACATCGTACAGTTATCAACAGTCAGAGCTTACAAGAGAGGCCATTTTAATATACCGAATGATGCTTAACCATGGAATTTTTCCGAACAACTTCACTTTATCAACTGTTCTTAAAGCATGTTCAACTCTGAAAGCCACAAATGAAGGCAATCAGGTTCACTCTCATTCAACTAAACTCGGCTTTAATACCTCCATTTATGTGCAAACCACTTTATTAGACATGTATGCAAAATTTGGATGGATTGAAGAAGCGCAGTATCTATTTGACAACATAGCTGATAAAAACACCGTCACATGTAATGCTATGATGGCGAGCCTTGCAAAGGGCGATGACATTGATGCCGCTCGAAAAATATTTGATCAAATGCCTCAAAGAGATACAATCTCATTATCTACCATGATATCCGGTTATTCTATGAATGGAAATATGATGGCTGCAAGGGAACTACTTATTGATCAATTGCCGCCTCTGAAAAAAGAAGCCAATTCCTGGAATGCTTTGATTGCTGGCTATTATCATGGAGGAGAATGGGATCATTCCATACTTCTCTTCAATGATATGCAACTGAATTCTGTCAAACCCAATCATGCCACAATGGCCATGCTGTTGTCTTCCTGTAGTCTCTCAGGTGCTCTGAGAGTTGGGAGGCAATTCCATGGATTCTTGCACAAGGTTTGCCTTATAATGAATATTCATGTCAACAATTCTCTTGTTAATATGTATGCTAAATGTGGCAGCATAGTGGAAGCTTACAGTGTGTTCATAGGAATGTCTAAGAAGGATGTAGTTTCATATAATGCAATGATTACTGGGCTGGCTAACCATGGGCTTAGCGAGGAAGTGCTGAAGCTATATCAGGAGGTGCTGGAAAACGATATTCTGCCTGACAATGTTACTTTTTTGGGAATATTAACTGCCTGCAGCCAGAGTGGACTAATAGATTTAAGCCTGCGGTATTTCGAGCGCATGAGGAGTTATGGAATTGAGCCCTCTGCAGACCACTATGCATGCATTGTGGATGTGCTTGGCCGGGCGGGACTCATTGAGAAGGCCTATAATGTGGTAAAGACTATGGCGGTCAAGCCGCATGCTGGAGTTTGGGGAGCTCTTCTCAGTTCTTGCAGCAGCCATTGCCATGTTGAGATTGGTAGAATTGCAGCTGAAGAACTTATGAGGCTTGAGCCTGAAAATCCGGGTAATTATGTGCTTCTTTCTAATATCTTTGCCAGAGCTCGAGTTTGGGATGGCGTCAAAAAGGTGAGGTGCTTGATGAGGGAAAATGGTGTGGTTAAAGCAGCAGGTTGCAGTTGGATTGAGCTGAACAGTGATGTTCTTGAATTCGTTATTGGTGGTGAAGATCAAAACCTTTTATGCGGTGAAGTTTATGAAATTGTGAAGCAGTTATCTCTGCAAGTGATGCTGCTTGATTAGGAATATATGGTTGCACACTTTGATTAATTCGAGGGGTAGGACTTTCGAAGACTCAAGAAAACTCCTTTGGCCATGAGCATGCAAGGGAGGAAATTGGTATATTATTTTGTTATTTTTTGTTTCTTGTAAGTGCTATACGTAAAAATGCATTATATTAATTCCTTCTTTATATTTGAGCATGATATATATGTGTTTAAGACAGCTTCCTCTCGTGGGGTTAACCGTAGTTGAATTAACTCTTAAGAATTTTCATTATTGGATGCTTTGGATCATAATATTTATTCTGTAGATTATGTGCTGCTTTCACTCGTAATTGGATTAGCCTTATATATAGTCTCTTCTGGCTTTATGCTTTCACTAAGAATTTATGATTGGGCTCGGCCAGCCTCTGATAGCAGCAATCTTATCAATATCCTGGCTCCTTGTCCTCTTGCTCGTGTAAAACTGATGGGCTAGGGAATCTAGGAAAGTAAGCTGGTGTAAATTGGTCTAGCACAAACGATATAAACTGAAATTTGCTATCTTTTTTTGGAGGTGTATTTTCTCTAATCTAAAAACTGCAAACACACTCAGGAATTTTGCTATTAGGGGTAACTCAATTTGTTCGCCTTAACATGAAGCTCAAGAGTTAATAGAGTATTTATTTTTTGGCTGCACCTTTTCTTTTGAACTGCTGAAATTACTAGAAATTATGCCCAGCTTCCTCTTTCCCTTCAATTCTTCTTCAACTACTGGAATCTATAGCTGCGGTCAATTCAAGAAACAAGAGGCGGTACCTCACTTTAGTGCCAACCCCTGCTTACTACATCTGGTATGAATCTTCAAATCCCATCAGTTTTGCGCGGTTTAAGTTAAGAATAAAAATATCTCGACTTATAATATGGGGCCAATCAAGATTTAGCAATGATGAGCAATGATGAATGGCGCTTACTGTTGGGCATGGCATGCAAGTGTTCAGTGCAATCTTAAAATTTTGTTTTGAATATTGTTATATTTACATACTAGTATATACTAAAATATATAGATAATGTTAATCCAATGTGTAAATAAATTATTAATTGAATATATTTTTTTATGGGATTATATACAAAAATTAAAAAAAAAAAAATTTTTTTTGGTATATATTATTATGTTAGCATAGTATTTTTTCTACTTTGGAGCATATTCCTTTTTATTGAGGGTTTTAATTTGGTAAGAAAGATAATATGTTTATATGAGAATATACATCAAAAAATATTCAGGATTAATAAATTTTTTTTTTTTAACTTTCATATATAAGCCCTACAAAAAAAATATATTTTCAACTAATAATCTACTTATGCATTGAATTAACACATCATTTGATGTATACTAGTCTAGCCATACTCATTTTTATAAAAAAATTATTTGTCATGCAGCTCTTATGCTTGACCAACTTTTGGAGGTTATGATCGAAAGCACGATCGACCAAGCTTCCCTCGATAATTTGCTGATTTCTTATGATGACCTGTGTCGTCATTAAATATTACTAAAAAAAAAATCATCAACTAAACTCAGCAACTATAGTTTTCTATATCATACTGAGTACTTTAATTGGGAGTAGATTCAATTTAAATTTCATTTGGTCAAGTTATAACTTATTTAGGGTTATGGGTATTTTGATCAACTTAAAATTTTTAGGGTTCAAAACTTAAATTTTATTGTAGTTTACTGTTGCACTAAAATTCTAAGCTAGGTAGCACTTTACATTTCTTGATTTGAAGTTCAATTGATCAAGTTATGGTTAATTGAAGATCAAGAGTATTTTGATCATTTTGGGAGAGAGTCCAAAATATCACTTTACAAATTAAGCTCCAAATGAAAAAATTAATACTATCACAGTGATGTGGTTGTTCTCCTGAGTATTTTAAAACTCATATTGCATATGTTTGGATAACTATATAAAAAGTTATGAGAGTTTGTTTAGGACCAAAAATATCACTAGGTTAAGTAATCCCTGAATCGAATTTTTAAATTACGTCATTTGATTCCTTTTATTTTTTTGAGTAAAATGAGACTTATATTTGATATGTTTGGATCTATATATTTAAAGTTATGATATCCTAAAGTTTTAATTAAACAAATAAATAAATAATTAATTAAATAAATAAATTAAATATAATATTTCCATCCCGAAAAATTTAAAATTATTTTTATTCAGATTCAAATTTTGATTGAAAATTTAGGTTTGAAACGTCGAAATTAACTATAAGGGAAATTTACAGAATTTTCGGAGCTCAAACGGATGAAAAATGCGCATAATACGTTTGGAATTAAATTTTTCATAAAATTTTTAATTAAAATTGTATTTTCAAAAATTAAAATTAATTAATTAAAAACGGCGGGGAGTTCGATGTCCGGGACCGAACATCGGACACCGGATTTGGTCAATCCGTGTTGTCGGATTATGCGGGACCATTAGGATCTTGCCACGTGGCAAAACTTTGAAAAATCGGTGCCACGTGGCAGCACACAGAGCTTCGGGCGACACGTGGCAGCGCGCGGATCCTCGGATTGCCACGTGGCAGCGCGCAGGAGCTTCGGGTGCCCTGTGGCAGCACCCTGTTGCGCCACGCAACCGCGGCTACTACGTGCCAACACCTTGTTGAGTCGCGTCGTTGGGTGCCATGTGGCAGCACCATGTTGCGCCGCGCAACCGCGGATGCCACGTGACAAACACTTGGCAGCTTCACAGAACCCGGGGTGCCACGTGTCAGCCGCGGGTTTCGCCGCAAACTAGAGGACACCACGTGGCAGCATCGCGATGCGTCTGGTCCAAATGGCGACACGAGGCAGCACCGCAGCGTCGACGCACAGGTGACTGCCACGTGTCACGCCGGGATTCGGCGGCGGGGGCGGCGACGGAGCCTACCAGGGGGGCGCCCCCGCCTATTTAAAGGCCTCGGGGAGGCCACCTTCGGATCCCAGGAAGACCGCCGGAGTTCGTCGGAATCTGCGCTCGAAGTTCGCCGGAGGCAGACGTTCCTGACGAGGTACCTCCTCAACCGCTCCTCTTTTCTATTATTTTCTTTTTTGAAATTCTATTTCATGAGGAGTAGAGTAGGATCGAACGAAAAATTTCCCTAAAAGACGAAGAAATCGCCGGAAAATCGCCATCGATGAACAGTAGTTCGCCGAAATTACTGTTCATCGCAGGAGATGAAGAAGATGACTGCCACGTGTCGCCAGCCGCCACGTGGCAGGTTTCTGTGCGTCCGCAGTCACGTGGCAACCACGTGGCACCCGCCATCCACCGTTAACGGATTTCGTTTTCGGAAATAGAATTTTCCTGGAATATTCCCTTTCCGTCAACTACAGTACTGTTACCGTTAATTGTAACAGTAATTTAACGGAAACCGTTAACGATAACAGAATATTCTGTCAACCTAAAAATATTAAAAAATTCAAAAAATTCTCAAAACTTCAAAAATTCATATCTTTCAAAATAGGAGTTCAAATATAGTAAAATTATATATCAAAATGATCAGAAAAATTCAAGGATTCTGAAAATGTAATCAAATTTTAGTTTTGGTATCTGAATTTTAAAAGTTATTTTGCCTCGTAAAGCGTGCCATTTTCAAATTTTGATAAAACCATCACCATTATGCCCATAATCACATGGATAACTTAAATAAACAATGATTAAGAAATAAAACTTGCACACCCCTTTCTATGCCTCATAAAGCATGCCAAAACTCAAGTTTAAGTCAAGTAACCTTATCAGGAGAATTAATCAAATAACCACTAACTAGACTAAATACTAAATCATGCAGGTAGCTCGAGGATCGCACAAGAAAGGTACCGGATATTTTCTTACATTTATTTCTTACTTAATTTCTTTTAAATGCTTTAGCACCGCTTTGAGCCTTAAATTCAAATTTACTTTCCTTTTTAAGTTATCAATTGCTGTCACTATATGTAACAGCCCAAACTCTTAAGCACCAAGGTATTGTCCGCTTTGGCCAGAAAGACCTCACGATTTTGCCCTCAGAAGATAACTTCCCATCAGGTCACCCATCCTGGGAGTGCTCTCACCTGAGCACGCTTAACTTTGGAGTTCTTATCAGGAACTCCACCGTTATCTAAAAAGGCGCCTCGATGTTTAAGAGTTTCACTTATTACTACTTAAGTGGGTCATCATAATCTCCCCAACTTAAGTAACTGACGTCCTCGTCAGTATCCACACACAGATCCAAGAACCATCCATTGGGTGGATAGGACTAGAGGTGACCCCTACAGGCACAAGAGGTACCCACAACCATGTAGCACCTTAACCATCATGGGTTCAAGAGTCTGCTCACATGAAGTAGTACTTTGCCCTGTATGGCACTTAGCTCCTATCAGACACCCTATGGTTTGCTCTGATACCATTTGTAACAGCCCAAACTCTTAAGCACCAAGGTATTGTCCGCTTTGGCCTGAAAGGCCTCACGGTTTTGCCATCAAAAGATAACTACCCAGCAGGTCACCCATCCTAAGAGTGCTCCCACCTGAGCACGCTTAACTTTGGAGTTCTTATCAGGAACTCCACCGTTATCTGAAAAGGCGCCTCGATGTTTAAAAGTTTCACTTATTACTACTTAAGTGGATCATCACACTATAAATACTGAATGAAATGTCTTGAGAATGCATGCATTATTTTGAGTTCTCGAAACGGTGGCTTGGGTGGGAATTATGGCGGGGTTAGCCAAGAGGGGAGATAAGGGAGCGTAATGTAGCATACGGAGGGTGCACAGTACGGTATTCTGTTATGATATGAACCCACATTCTGTCTGACCCCAAAGTTTTGTGTTTGCCCAACATAATAAATTGTTTACAATTATACTTACTGATGCAAGACATACCATATTACACTGATTCCTATGACTTATTGTGATAAAATTCAGCACTTCTTTATTTTCTTATGAACATAACAATTTGCCTTGCATGATAAAACATTCTCATATTTTCCTGTATTTATCCATTTATTGCTTACCGTTAACGCTTTTATAAATGTATACTGATATATTGTACTTAGTCTACGGGACTAACCGGCATTCAACGCCCGCACTTTTAAGTGCCAGGTCAGGAGCCGGTGGAGATCGAGGTAGCTGCGAAGTGATGAGGATCGGCTTAGCACATCTCTCTTATTTTCTTTTTCTCTTACAATATGCTACTGTAATAAATTAAATTATGTGATGTAATCTTATTTTAAATGAATGGATGATTTTATTTCTGCTTATTTGCTGTACTACTTTAAACCGCTTAATCAGATCCCTCGACGGGGAGCCTCTTGCGGGGTTGATCCTCTGTTATCAACCCGATATGGAGGGTCCCCACATTTCTTCCCCCACGAATACCGACGACCTCATAATGTTAGGCACAATGCTCAAATTTCTAAAGCAATTCCTTGCTTGCAGAGGAAGAACAGAGCCTGCAAAGTTGAGGAAAGTGGTTGGCCTTCTGGATCTGTAGATGGCCGTAATTGCTCTTTATGCGCTCTTAAAATTAATTGAAATTTGAAGCGCTGGTCATAGGTTTGCCTGAGGCGGGAAGAGACTCACCCGTCTGTGAGGAGCCGGTGGGCGAGGGCCACGATCTAGTCGCGGGTCCTCACGTGAGGTGGCGAGCAATGTTGAGGAAGGGCGCCGGAGTGGGACGCTAGGCGGATGATCTCGCGGACACGCCGCTCGTCGAGAGGGTTGTTGTCGTGGTTCGTTACTCAGACGGTGGCGGCGGTAGAAAAGGAGGAGTTGCAGCGTCATCACCGGGGACAAAAATGAATTTTCCTTAGAAATTACAGGGAATAAATCTATAAAATATAAATTAGACTAAATTAAAATTTTTATAAAGTTAAAGTGTAATTCAATTTTGAGTTATTACATATAGAAATGAGGTGAAAATTTGTTTAAGTAAATTGAGATTAATTGTATTTGGTTTGAAGTAAAATGAGTGAAAATTTTTTTATAGTGTAATTCAATTTTACGTTAATATATATTAAAACAGAGTATTCGAGTTATGCCCAAATCGGGAGTAAACTGAGATTACGAAAGCTGAGCGGAGTAGTGAAGCAAGTTCGTTCGAACGAACGAACAATTTCGTTTGAATAAACAACGATTTCTGTTGGTGATCTTCTATGGCGAACGAGGTCGTTGACCGTCTTCTGCGGCGAAAATAGATAAGAACGAAATCAATTTCGAATGAAATGGATTTCAATCGATTTGAACGAAAGAATAGTTCGGTTGATTTGTCTGAACGATTTGTTTGATCGAATCTTTAAAAAAAAAAATTGGGGGGTAATTTCATACTCCCTAATTTACTCAAAACATTTTATTTATAGATTATTTTATTCTAAATAGACAAAATATTAAAAGTTTCAATGAAATTAACAAATATTAGTTAAGTAATATGATTATACTGATTTATTATATTATAATCAGATCATTTTGCTATCAGATTTTTCAAAAAATTTCATGTCAAACATTTTTTTTTTATACATAGGTTTAAGAGAAAAATACATTGCATTAATATATTTGTATATGAAATTGTCAAATTATCTTCATTTGATTATATATATTGATATAGGAGAGAAATAGAGAATGTGTGAGAGAGCCATTTAAAAATAGTAAAATCTCATTAGAAGAGAGAATTGATAAGGGTTAATAAAAATAATATATACATATAGATTTGTATAATAGTATAATATGTATATATTATACATAAATTAATGCATAAATGATGATGTAGTCATTAATTGCACGCTGTATATTAATTAATTATATATATAATATATACTTTTCATAAAATCCAATACTTTTCTGAAATATAGTTTAAACCTACTAAGACTTTAAATAATAAAATTATAGAATTATTATACCTTCCAACATTATATTAATACATATATACATATATGTATATAAGATTAATGATCTCCATTTTGTTATATATATATATATATATATATATATATATAGTTATTTTAATTAGTCCTAATATCTCCATTTCTTTCTACTTAACTTAATTAATTATTAATGTGGGCCAGTTAATTAACTAATATCCTAACTATTCTATAAGAAATATTCTGCTTATTATATATATACGTAACTGAATATTTATGTATATAACTATATATATATATATATATAATTATATTTAATTAAATCTTTCTGTGCGAATTAAATGCGCGAGACTCGCCACTGACATGTGGCGGGCTGCTATTGGCCGCGGTAGAGGGCGCGGGCCCGCCATGACACACGGCAGCACCGGGTTAGACGCGAGCCAGCGGGCGGGACCCACGCGCTGACGCTGGCGGGGCCCGCTGCAACACGGGGTGACGCACGCGGGCCAGGTCCGTCCCCGCTCGGCCCAAAGGCGCTTCGGATTCCTTCGACGTGCCCGCTGACATGTGGCGACATGTATCTTTACGCGGGTCGCGCTAGGCCCGACCCGCTCGGGCTTGGGTGTAACAACCCAGGTTGTTACTTAGGTCAATTAAGACTAATCTAAGTCTTAATTGAGGTTCTAGCACACTAACTATGTCATTTAGAATTCATCTCTAAGATCTAGGTCAAATCTGGAATCAATTGAATTAAATTTGGATTTTTAGAAAATCTCAAAATCCTGTAAATTCACCTTTTATCTAGACCTCGATTAAAAATCCGACTTCGTCATTGCGTTCACCACCCCCAAATTAGCTAGGGGTGAAGTTTTGGATGCATTTGGAAGTCGTTGGATTTTCGTTGAATATTTTAATATTAATTAAATACCCCGAAAAATCAAATTTATAGATTTAATTTCATAAGTTTTTTTACTCTTTTTTCTCATTTTGATTGCTTTGCTGAAGGTATTAGTTAATTAATAACTATTTCGTAGTGCTTATTTTTGCTTAATAATATATGTTGATTATGCTGAAAAAAAAAAGAATTTTCTTAATTTAGAAGTTAAGAAAAGAAAGACTTATGCTTGAAATATTATATAGTTCATCTGCAACAATATAAGAAGTATACTATTTTATGCTTAATGAGAATATATTTTATTTAATATTCTCTTACATAATTTCAATTTAATTATAATGTCAATTTTATTTAATCCATGAATTATTATTATTTATATGACAACAATTTAAACTCTTATTTTCTGTTCCCAAACTTTGAGAAGAATGTAGTCTTAAACTTCAATTATATTCTTAATTTTTTTGTGCATTTTTTCATTGTAAATGCAACTTAATTTTGAATAATTACATCCCCAAATTATGAGTCTTTTACGATATTATATTCTGTGTTTTATTTTCTTTCAGTGTGTTGTCGCCCTGCACAATGTGCGGTTTTCATGCTTATATATATATATATATATATATATATATATATATATATATATATATATATATATCTATACTATCTATACTATATATATATTGATATAGGAGAGAGAATATGGAGAGTGTGTGAGAAGAAGCCATTTGGAAATGATGAAATCTTATGAGGTGAGAGATTTTTTTTTTGTTTATTTGTAGATATTTCTTATATTTGAGTTTAGTTATTGGATTTTCTTAAAAAAATATTCTCATAAATTATTTTAATAATAATAATTTAATTTAAAAAAAATTACTTTAAATAATTTAAAATATTAAAATTTTAAAATTAAATTTAATAAATAACAAAATTGATTAATAAATATAAGAAATTTAGTATAATACTTATTTAATTATTTATTTATATGCAAATATATGTCTTACTAAATGATATTATTTTTTATCTTTAAATTCGATTAATCTTAATTATTATCAAATAATTTTATAATATTTCAAAAAAATTGAAAATTATGACCATATTGAATAATATGCATGAAAAAATTAATCAACATACATATATATACATGCATATGTGCGGCGAGAGGAGACTTTGGATGAATGCTTTGCCTCTATTTAAGCAGAAAGACAAAAAGTCAAAAAAGAGTTTTATTTATCCATAAGAAAATAAATCGAAATTAGAGAAAAAAGAAAACGGGATAAAAAGTTTTACCACAAATTCGTGTATTTTCAGAGTTCAACAATGAGATTATATTTCTTAGAAATAAAAAAATACAAAAATTTAAGAAATTTTATTTATATTTTCTAAGTTTATACAAACTTATATAGATTATATAGAAATATATATAAATTGTGTTCATCTAATTTTAAGAGTTATTTGTAATATTTAAATAAAAAACTGTTTGTAATTTTTGAAATTTTTTCCGTGCATTGCAATGTTTTCATGCTTATATATATATATATATATATATATATATATATATGCGACTAAGTGTATTAAATTTAAATTTTGCACAGCTAATGCCAATTTTTTTAAAAAAAGTATAATTGCTTCAAGTTTTAATATAAATTTTAAATAAGAAAATTAGGTATTATAATTAAAGTTTAAATTTCTTATTCTTTATCAATTAGTAGGAATGGTAGGTACGCTTATAAATTAAGCTTTTGCTCATGTTGAACATCTCTTCAAATTATGGGTTGATCAATTAGTAGGAATGGTATGTACTCTTTGTAAAGGCATGGAGTTAGTGATGGAACAATCGTCTTACCTTTAATGAAATAATATTGATCATAAATAATAAGTATTTGGTCAAAAAATATGATTCATTAAAATTTAAGATATATATATATATATATATATATATATATTTTACTTATATGTGGCTGGTGAGATTTGAACCCATAACCTAAGATAATAAATTCTAAACTTCAACCACTAGGCTACAACACCATTCATTTAAGATTATATATATATACACAATTAAGCCTTACTCTAAGTTAGTAGTTTGTGGTGGTTAGCATGCTCGATCAAGTGATCAACAATAAATTTATGAAGTTCTTGATGTTAATTCAAATAGTTTTATTCATGAAGACTTATTCGGATTTGTTGATTGAGAAACTTCAACTTAATATTCTTTTGATTATTAAATGAAGAAGGAAGCTCTCATAAAGTTCCTATTTTCTCTCTTGTAATATTTTCATCACTTACTTTTGAGTAATAAAAAAGATCACTCTGGTGCATCTCGTGGATGTAGATGAACATTTGCTAAACCACTTAGATTGTGTGTGTTTGCAATTGTTTATTTCATTCTTTTATTTGCTTTAATTTTACTTTTCGGGCGATCTTAGATCTTTTGTGAAGCACATATCCCAACAATTGATATCAAAATGTTAAGTTCAAAAAGGCAATTGTGACCTATGATTAAGAACCAAAAGATAATAATCAATAAGTTGGACGGCAAGGACATGAGATTTTGGAGAAAGCAAATAAAAAATTATCTCTATTAAAAATTGCCTCTATTAAAAAAGTTTGGGATAAAGTTAAAAAAGATGGAATAGGGTGATTGTGATATTCTAGATCGACAAACACATAGAGTTGTGTGCTTAACCTTAGCACAAAATGTGACAGTTAACATCATCAATGAGAAGAAGGTGATAATTTTAATAATAGCATTATCCAACATGTAAGAGAAGTTGTAAAAATCAAGTGAGATATACTTTATGTAAAATTATAAAGAAAATTGTATATGCTAAAGCAAACATTAAGATAATGGTATATAATGTTCAATTTATTTATGCCAAAGAATGGACTCACAATGTATTAGATAGATCATCACTAATATTTCAAGAAATTTACACTGCATTGTTACACTACTACTTTATGTTGATGACATGTCAATTATAGGATCAAGCATGCAAGAAGTCATTAAGCTAAAGAGCAACTATTAAATAATTTGAAATGAAGGACTTTGTATATGTTCGTGTTTAGAGGGGTAACTATTAGCTAGATGTTGTAACTTTAGAAGAGTGTTTCTTTTTCAACCACTAAAGTTGAGTATGTGGCAATATTAGAGGTAGAACAGAGATGATATAACTATATTTTCTTAAATGGAACTGGATCAAGAACAAGACAATAGTTGTGAGAGACACATGATCATATTAAGAAGAGTACTCAAGCAAAATGAACAATTATCCTTACAATATTTAATAATTAAGAAAACGTAAAGCAATAATTCTCTTTTATTATTATAATATTTAATCAACAGAAAACATAAAATCATAAATATCCTTATCTCTCTTTGTGAGTTTCTAGTCCAAAGATTAATCTTTGATGAGTGCTCCAAATTTTCTGAAATTGACAAATGAAAAGTGCCACAATTTAAATTTAATTAGTGATAAATTAAGTAAACATAATATTATAAGCACATTTATTAAGTGCACGAAAAAAAAATGGATTTATGCAAATAATGAACAACTAAGGGTTGTATAAAAGTACAATTTAAATATTTAAGGCATTGCAAATTAATTTTCTATTTGAGCTTGAACAAATTATTAAAAAAAATAAATATTGATAAAGAGTTTCCATTTCACAAAGTTTGTGGTGGCCCTGCTCCGCCGTGGTCTTGTTAACCCTTAAGTTAACATGATTACGGTGAAGGGGTCACCAGATGACAAGGTCCCCACTTAAGATTGGATTAGTCACACATCCTAATCCAATTTAAATAAGGACTTTGCCATTCAATCCAGAACTACTATCACTAAATGATCATACATGAACTCAGAGTGCGGAAGCATAAAACATAACATCCATCCAATACAGTATAAATACAACAATACAGAATAAGTAAAGTACTGAAAAAGAAATATAATCCTGTATTATTACAATATTTAATGAGATTAAAAGTACTGAAAGAAAACTCTCAATCTCACTGGAAGAAAAACTAAAGCTACAGATATTCAGGAACGGGCTCCTCTTCCAATGGCAAACTCTCCACTGGATCTGCTAAACCAACAAACTCAGAACCTACCATTATCAGTTTCATAATGGTAGGGCCCTAGCCAATAAAAGAAAAACTGATTAGACAATAAGTCTAAGTACATTTTAGGGTAGCAATTTTATTAAATTAAGAAGATATCACCATATAAACAGAACTAAGCATAATAGGTGCAGGAAAGTGTATCAAAAGAACAGAATATAGTTATAAACTATAGTTTATAACTAAACAAATAGGAAGTAAATACAAACCTCCTCCAAGCAACTGCAACACAAACAGGTAAGTAAAAGAAAAGTAAAACTGTAAGAAAATACAACCTAAATATGCATATGTTCAAACGGATTATGCTAAGTGACATACAAAATTTAAACAGTAAAAACTGAAAACACTAACATCCTATGTGAGCATAAGAAAACAGTAAGCAAAACTAGCATCCTATATATAACATGTGCAGAAAAACTGAAAGTAAAACAGTGCTGAAATGCAGAATATGCTAGTAAAATAGTAACTGCAAACTGAAACTATAGTAACTGTATAAGTCATCTGAATTGAAAATGAACTCAGCAATTCTTAGCCTGATGAGCTAAGAAACTCTGAACTGAACATCACTGAAACTCTTAGCCTGATGAGCTAAGACAGAACTGAATGTAAGTGTACTTGAATTAGTATATCCATATCAGAATCCTGACTCTGTAGTCAGTAGGGCGAGAGTCTATCCATCATATCACTCGGACTAGGCATGGCCAATAGACTGTCGAACATTAAACCCTCGAAAGGTTGTCGACCCCGAACGGGTTGATCGAAGAGGTATACTAATCAAGCTACACCTTACAAACTACTTGTGAAACGAACATAATGCTATTTATGAATGTTCAATATTGACATAAGATATTAACCAGAATGTCTTATGTACATAATACATGTTCAAGGTATAAGGCTCAAAATCAAGGAATGCGAAGCATCAAAATCAAAGTGCAAGAAACTCTATCTAAAACACAGGTGATATCCTTTATTATCTACTTTATTCGTTCTATCTACTCTAAGTTACATAAGTTTCAGAATTATCAATTCTTACACATTCTGTAACTTAGAATCACGAATCCTACTTGTTGAAGATAATTAGGATTGGCCAAGTCCTAATTATAACTTAATCAAAAGATGACTATTTGGTTAAAAAGAATAAATCATCGACCTAGTTTTGTAATTTAATTCATACCAACCACATCTTGATTAGCCAAATCAAGATGAAAAGATTAAGAATTAGACTCCAGATGATGGGGTCTAATTACTTAATCTAAAGGTATAACAAAGGGTCTAAGGTTTAGAACCCAAATCTCACAGATTAGGTTAAGGCAAGTCCTAATGATAAATCAAATTCATTAGGATAGATCTCTATTCTTAGTGCTAAAGTTTAAAGATCAAT
Source organism: Gastrodia elata (assembly GCA_016760335.1). Lineage (NCBI taxonomy): Eukaryota > Viridiplantae > Streptophyta > Magnoliopsida > Asparagales > Orchidaceae > Gastrodia > Gastrodia elata. The sequence goes on from CM028676.1 coordinate 43,089,355, forward strand.
TAATCATTTAATAAACTAAGAAAATCTATAAACTAGAAAACTCAAGATTTCATCTAATTAAGTAACCCAATTTACTTAATAGATGAATTCTAACTTAAGATCTATTCCTAATCTTAGGAAATAAGGCTCTTAATTACTAAGAGTATCTCTCAAGACACACATCCTAACTAATGTTATAAGACCTAAGGATGAGTCTAATAATGATTAAAGGAAGATAAACACTCATAATTCACTTAGGAATTTTCTTAAAGAGCAAAATCTGAGATTTTAACCAAAACCTTATTTAGACTTAAATTTGATTAATTTCAGTTCTAAGTCATTCTATTTACTGATTTTAATGATTGGAAAACTAAATTTAGGGCTTTAAATGGCTAAACCCTATATTTGGGCAAAATGACCATTTTGCCCCTCCTCAAGGGTTCAAAAGATCAAATTTTGATTTAGGGCATAAATTCTAAAATTTTCTTTTGGAAAGTGTTTCTTACTGTCTAATATAAGATTAGACAGTAACTAAGTTAAATTTGGGAGTAATAAGCCATATGAGATCAAATTAGTGAATTTGACTCATAAGGGCAATTTAGTAATTTGACTAAGTAAAAGTTAAATTTTCTTTCAGTTTAATGTTCTTTACTGCCTAGGCTTTCCATAGAACCTAAATTTGCTGAATTTTGATAAGTATTGACCAAGTTATGGCCAATACAAGGTCTAGGGTTTAAAGGGTGATTAAGGAACTTAGCTATAGATCAAAAATCCTAACTTTGCTAATTAGTGTCCAAATTAAGCATAATCAGTGACTATGACTTACAATTAGTACACTGATCATAATGACATGTGTTAGACTCAATTTGGACCTAATTTGACTAAGTTAAGACCTAATTAGGGTTTAGGGTGATTAGGTCCTAAATGTCATTAAGCAATTACTAATCCAAACAGCAAAACAAACACTATCAAATTAATCCTTAGGGTTTTCTGATCACTTTAAGACCCATATTGGGCATAATTGAATCATTCTACACAAAGTTATGAGCTAAATAAGGTTTGTGACATTTAATTTAAATTAAATTAAACCCTAAAAATCACTTTGCTAAATACAGGTCCAAATGCAAAATTAATAATACCATAATATTCCTCTATTTTTGCTGAATCCAATGGTATATAATTTTGCATAATTTGGATGTATATTTTACAAGTTATGCCTTCCTAAAGTTTGGAATAATTAAATTAAGGGTATAATTATTACATTATACTTTACTATTTATTTAATTAAGACAATTTAACTTTAATTAATATATTCTGATTTATTTAAAATATTTATTTTATAATTTTGATTTTTTATAAATTTATAAATATATATATATATATAATTAAGAACTATACCTAATGTAATTTATATTATAAGATTTGTATTATATATGTATATATATACATATTATTATAAATCCTTATTTATTCTGCAGCTGGCGGATGAATGAAGAACGGCGGGTCCACGGCATCGGGTGAGGGGACGGGCGACTTCTATTGAAGCGGGGTCCACCACTTTAGCATGAGCGACTCGGGTCGCAGAGGAGAATGGGTCGAGCTCGACACGGTTCGGCCCGACCCAAAACAAAGGTCCTTCCCCGATAAAGTGACAGGGGCCGAAATTAGGGTTCCTGGAAGATCGATGCATGACGCGATTCCTGACTTGGCTCGCACCTCTAATGGAAGTCCTCGACTGCCCCTTTCCTTTGAACTCGAAAACTCCTACCTAGGTGCACCTTGACTCTCAAGAAGGTGATGCCCTAAATTTTCTTAGGTGGGACTTCAAAATAAATTGCTAAATTGGTGAGTTAATTGATACAAATTGCATTCAATATTCTTCAAAAATAAATTTACAATCAAATGAAATAGGCAAACCATATAATTACAACGAGATTTGAAGGAGAAGGAAGTACCTTTCGATCGGCAAACATAGACTTAGGGTTCTTTCGCAACTTCTCCTAATCTTCTCTACAAACTCCCTTCTGATGCTCCTAAGAAGAATCCACCTTAAATAAAGCTAAAATCAGATCTTGAGTGGCTGCTGGACATCTGGCGAGGCGAGTGCAAGCCGTGCGGCAAACGCCCTCGACACGCGTAGGCCGGCGAGCGCGATTCGAAGGAGATTCATGAAGACCGTCCGATCTCTTGATCAGATGGCTCAATATAGCCGTGAGATCAAACTGTATGCTTTTGCGATGGAGATGTCACGGAAGGATGCAGATGGCGCCGGAAACATAAATATTAATAAATAACTAATATATTAATTATTACATAATTTTATAATTATAATGAGTCTATTAAATGATTCCAGAAATATTTCAATAAATCACCCCTAGCTAATTGGAGGGTGAGGAATGCAACGGCGCACTCGGATTTTCATTTCGATGAGTATTTATTTATTTGAATTTTCAGGTATTTAAATAATATTAAAATATTCGACGAAAAATCAACGACTTCCAAATGCCTCCAAAATTTCACCCCTAGCTAATTTGGGTGTTTTGAACGCAATGGCAAAGTCAGATTTTCAATCTGAGGTCTAGATAAAAAGTTAAATTCTAGGGTTTTGAAATTTTCCAGAATTCATGTTTTGACTTTGTTGACTTCTTGATTTGACCTAGGTTTCAGAGATGAATTCCAAATCACTTGATTAGTGACTTAGAATCTTAATTAAGACTTAGATTAGTCTTAATTGAGCAAAGTAACAACCTGGGTTGTTACATTTTCCAACAAAGCTTTTGACATATACTCGACGAGGCTACGCTCATCATCTTGCATATCATATCATGTGTAACCCATTACTACATGACTTACAATATTAGGTTCTTTGTAAGCACATGTACTCTAAAAATATATATTTTTATTATACATAATGGCATATATATTATAGTACAATTCCTTATGAATTCATTTCAAACACGTGTAAAAAAAAATAAATTTTTGACTCGTGTGCCAAATAATATTTTATTTGATTTATTCAAATGTATGTACTTTATAAGTATATGATATGACATGTGTACAAAAGTACATGTCCTTATTTGAACATGTGTACAATAGTGTTTGCCTTTATTTGATTTATTTTAATTACATGTACTATAAAAGCTCAAGGTATGCCATGTGTATCATTATATATACTCTAAGAGAATAAGCTTATTGTGGCCCCTTAATCCACAAGATTAAGCTAAGGGATGGTGTGTAACTCTGGCTAACCCTTCACTTATCATTGGATTATGATGAAGTCCACAATCCACATAATAAGAGAATGGTGAGCATATAATCAAATATCAACCACTATCTAATAAAAATATACAGAGTACGGAAGCGATTTAAAAATGAGAAATATCCAAGCATCACAATATAAATAGTATGAAATATAACTCAAAATAATCAGCATAGTAATCCAACCATACAGTCAAGGGTACTTGTATTATTACATCAATTAAATGTTTAAGTAACGAAAGTAAAATACGCTCATCCTCACTTATAAATAAACTATGCAACTTCTTACAAAGGCTCCTCCTCTGGATAAGGCTCCACTCCTAGCTCCTGATTGTCTAGCTGAAGAGGATTTGCCATTGTCAGTTTCACAATGTAGGGCCCAAGCAAAAAAGAGAAAAATCTTGTGTTAGATAATTGTCTAAATACATTTTAAGCTGATACATTTTATGAGTTTTATAATATCACCATTTTATAATTTCTAGGCATCATCTATATTAAATAAGGGAGCAACTGGCAATACAATAAGAAGGAAAGAACTATAAACAACATTTATAACTTTAAGCAAAAAGGAGACTAAGACATGCCTTAAATATAAGCTAAACAAGGTAGGACATACATAATTAACTGAACAATGCTGAAAGAAAACACTATATCCTGAATATGTTGGTGATCGAAAGAAATATGCAAATTAACTAACTTAAACTCAGCAATGATACATATAATAACAGTAAAATTCTAATATCCTAAAATATATATAAGCAGAACAAAGTAATAATTGACTGAATAAAAATACTGCAAGGTAAACAAAATATCAAAATTGTATATATGAATATGTACTAGCTGCCACATAGAAAAGAGCTAATCTAGCCCACTGACATATCAAAAGGATCTTAGCGCCAACACGGAGGCTAAGGCATAAAAGCTATATACTCCTAGTGTCATCTGAGACTAGGCAGGATATAGGGTTTTCTCCTAGTGTCATCTGAGACTAGGCAAGAAAACTCAACAAATCTTCTCTTAGCATTAACACGGAGACTAAGCAAGGAAGATATAAACAAATTCTTCTCCTAGTGTCATCTAAGGCTGGGCAAAGAAGATATAAACAAAGTCTTCTCCTAGTGTCCTCTGAGACTAGGCAAAGAAGACATAAACAAAGTATTCTCCTAGTGCCCTCTGAGACTAGGCAAAGAAGACATCACTGAGAGGCAGCTCTAACACATACAATTATTATCTTTAATCAATCACTTTATTATTTTTCACAAGGAATCTAAGGAGTCTCCATATTTTCCTAAAATTTTATTTATGCATCAAAAATTTTATATGATATGCTCAAGAAAATATGGCAAAAAAATCAAGGAATGCGTAAGCAACAATATTCAAAGTAAGCAAGGGACTCTACTAATATGGTGATATCATTTATTTTCTAATTTATCCATTCTAACTATTCTAAGTTACACAAGTTCTGGATCTCTATTTTTCTACTATTGAGTGTAACTTAAAAACTCGTTCGTATAAGTTAAAAAGGATTAAAATTGATCAGGTTCTAATTTAATTCAATCAGATTGATGACTATGAGTTAAATCAATAAATCATATATTCTAATTTTATAAATTTAGACGTTCTAGCTAAGATATGATCAAGATCTTTTAAACTATAGATTATGGATTAAACACCATGAGATTGGGCTTAATCACATAATCTAAAAGGATAAGACCTAAGTTCTAGGTTCTATTTTAAAAGTGATCTACTAATTAAGGCAAATTCTATTAAGCAATCAAACTTAATAGGATGAATCTCCTATCTTAATTCTAAGGTTAAAAGACAAAATAATTAGAATAAGTTATAAAATTCTAAAAAACTGATAAAACTAATGTTTCTTCCATTGAGTAACCCATTTATCCAATGAATGAACTCTAACCTATGATCTAATCCTAGTCTCAAGAATATTCCTTATATGAGGTGTAAAATCCTAAGAAAATGAACTTAGAAGGATTTTCACGGATTTTATAAATTTGACCTAATAATTAATTTTACTCACTTAGATGAATCTAACATAGTTCTAATGTTGGTTTTACTATTTTAAAAGGCTAATTAATGGTTAAGGGTACTTATCCTAAAATTTGAGCAAAATGATCATTTTGGCCCTACTTAAGGGTCTAAAAAGTCAACTTTTGATTTAGGAGTCCAAATTGAAGTTTCTTAGTTCCAAATGATTTCTTAATATCTAACTTGAAGATAGACAGTAAGTACGCTCAATTCGGATGAGAAACGGATCCTACAGGTCCAAACTAAGGTTTTTGACTTAAGGGCATTTTAGTAACTTTACCCTAATGAAACCTAACTTTTTATGCAGTTTAATATTGGTTACTATTCAAGGATTCCATAAAACTTAAAATTTTTGAATTCTGATACATATTGGCCAGGTTATGATCAATACAAGCTTAAGGCTTGCTATGGTAATTAAGGGTTCTTAATTAAGGGTAAAAATCATAAATTTTCCAATTGATGTCCAAATTGATTAAAATCAGTGGCTATGAATCACAAGATCCACTGATTACTATGATTAGTAGTAGGTTCAATTTGAACTATAATTGGCTAAGTTATGGCCTAATTAGGGTTTAGGGTGATTAGTGAGTGATTAGTGAAATAAATCACCAAAATATTAAACTAACTATTCCATTAGATTTTAATTAACTTTAGGGGTTCTCTGAAATTTGAATCACTCAATTTGGATCATTAATTTTGCTAATCTTCACTAATCAAGTTTTAAGGTAATTAAGGTTGATTAAGAAATTTAACTGTTGGATCCTAATTATTTTTGTAGTTTACTATAAATTAGGTTTTTCTAATCTAAATGGATTTTTGGATCACCTAATTTGGAGCTAAATTGACCAACTTATGGGCAGTTGAGGTCCTAGGGTTATTTGACCTAATTAGGGTTAGGTCCTAAAAGTGATCAAGCCAAACTTAATCCAAACAACAAAATAAATACTACTAGGTAAATCCTTAGGGTTTTTTGATCACTTTGAGACCTATATTGGGTATGTTTGGATTAAATATTACAAAGTTATGTCTAAATAAAGTTTTTATAACATCATTTAAATTATTTAATATCCCTAAATTTAACTATATTAAATACTTATCCAAATTGAGATTTGATAGTCCAAATTATTCCTTAATTTTTGCTGATAAATTTGGTATATTCATTTGCTACAATTGAATTTGTATTTATTAAGATATTTATGTTTTAAGTATTGGTATTTAATTATTAAACTAAATCTATTTAATTAATTCTTATTTAACAAATATTTTTATTAATTATAACTAATATATATGTATATTTTTAATTCTGTATATTCTGTAGGAGGTGGGACCCATGTACTCAGATGGCGGCAGAAGAAGTCACGTGTCACTATGTGATAGGCGACGGGACGCAGGCGGGACCCACACGCAGTACACGCGGCGGCATCTGGTTTGCTGCGAGACCGCGGGCGCGACCCACATGTCTCGGACTGAGGCGACAGCGGGCCCGCGGTCGGCGCCTCGTGCAACTGATACGATGCACGGTATTCGGGTTGGGCTCGGGTCGACCCGGCCCGACCCAAGAGGTCTCCTCCGTCTCGCGGACGTCCCGAGCGCCGATGCCTAGGGCATCACAATCGGTGGCCGAAACGATGTCGTCGGCAGCTGGTTCATAGCTCAATTGCAAGGTCTCGAAGAGACCTTCCGGTTGGCACTAAGAGCTTAGCCGGAGGAAGTGCCCGTCACCGACGAAACCTAACCCTAGTGACCTCTATGGAAACGAACGGGACTAACAGTTTGAACTGTAGATCTAAACCCGATTCATATCTATCGAACTCAATTGAGTTCGATTAGATCCATTGATTCAGCAATCCAACATATGAAATAAGTAATCGAAATTCATTTGGCAAGTATTGATAGAGATTGAAGGTATGGACGGGTACCTGGAACAGACGGAGGAAGACTTAAGGTTCGGCGAGGTTCAATTTACGGCTCCGCAGCTTTTTTTTCGTGTCCGGATGTCGAGCTTCACACGCGCCTAGGACCTCAAGGGCTCACGGCGGAGGCGACGAGGTCGCTGCAAGCAGTAGTTGGCCGTGGGCTGCGGCGGGCGACGCGTGGAGAGACCGCGGAGGTCTCGAGGACGAAGGCCTCGAGCCGTTCGATCCTTATGATCCGAAGGATCAGACGACGCGTGCAAACGGCGTGCGTGCAAGTGGACGGCGCGGAGTGATCTTTACGGCGCCGTTTGAGGGAAATTAATAAAATAATAACTTAATTAATTAAATTATAAATAAAATCCAATTTATAAATTAGCCCCAAAAATTCCAAAATATCTACCCCTAGCTAATTGAGGGGTGAGGAACGCAACGATGAGGTCGGATTTTTGATCCGACGAGTATTTTAATTTCCCAATTTTCGGGGTATTTAAATATTATTAAAATATTCGCCAAAATTTCGATAACTTCCGATTGTCTCGAAAACTTCACCCATAGCTAATTTGGGGGCATTGAGCGCAATGGCGAAGTCCATTTTTTCAATCTGAGGTCATTTTAGACAGGTCAAATTTTTTTTTTAGGATTTCTGGATTTTCCAGAAAATCAGGATTTGAACCATTTGACTCTGATTTGGACTGGGTCTTAGAGCCCGACTCCTAATGACTCCGTTAGTACTTAGGATTAGAGTTAAGAATAAGATTAATCATAATTAACTAAAGTAACAACTTGAGTTGTTATATTTATACTTTGGAAAACACATCTATACTTTTAATGAGCATAATAATTTATGACACCTTGGGAGCAAAATTATGCAGGAAATTATAAAACTCTTAAATCATTCATTAATATCATAACAATTGTGTATAATTTAAAGAAAAGTACATACTTATGTACAAATGGAATTTTCATGGTAAATAAGGCAGTATAATAACATATGTCCACAATTTCTGAAATGAATAAAACATCTTTATAACTTTTGTGTACAATATAAAATCATGCACGAGAATTAAAATTAGCATATGAAGCATTATATTAAAATTACAATATTTGTAAATTTTATATACCAATAAATAATTTTAAGAAAAATGAAGGGTCAATATGAAAATTTCATATTAATATAATCCTAATAAGTTTGCCAGTATGGTCATAATACATACTATTTGATAGAATTTAGGCTATGTATTCTCTCAAGCTCATATACATATATTTTCCAATATTCATATGTGCATATAGACATATTTACATATATATGAATATATGTAGAAATCATCATATATATATATGAACATTATGATGCCAATCAATATTTTATGAATATATAAATATATTTCTTGGTACCAATCAATACTATGTGAACATATAAATAAGCATGAATATATATGGAAATTATGATGCCAATAATTACTCATTAGATATATATCATGATTCTCATATTATTAATGCATGCTTACTTTCTAACCCTAAGTTCTCGAGCATTTGAGAAATAAGGTTTCTTCATATGATTCATAAATTTATGCACTCTTAAACTATGGAGAATGATCTTTAACTATGATGGGCTTTTCAAAAGCAATTCTAATAACAAATAAGAGCTTAAGAATGAGAAAGAGAATGTGTACCTTGGAATTTGATGAATAAGAAGATGAATGTTCTTTTATTGTTTAAGCCGTCAAATGATTTCTTTTGACCTTAATAGGTGTGTCTTATCCCTTTAATCTTCTCCAAACTTAGTGAAAAGTTTTGAAACAAAGGTGGCTAGAAACCTTAAGGGAGGAGAGAGAAAATACATTTCTTAGTGAAGCTTCATAATACTAATCCCGTGAAAACCTGGAAATCAAGTTTGAGAATTTTCAAGCACTAATTTATATTTAAGACTTCATTAATAAAATAACTTAGTTAATATGAGATCATTCATCATACACAGGGGCCATTTAATATTAATATAACACATAGGGCCATTCAATACTAATATAACACATGAATTGATCAATTAATACAATAAAATTTAGAATATCAGTAAATACATCTCCATCTCACTTCTTTAATCTCAAACCCTTTAATTCATAAGATGATATTTTCTTAATTAGTTCTCAAAATTTTAAATCTTATAATATTGATAGTCAGATAGGAGTACATAGAGCATTTAGCAAAAGTTTATTTTTATAGGGTGTGAAATTAGCGACAATATTATTCAAGGGAAATTGCATCAAAAGAAATAAATGACCCGAAATCTGCATAAAAAATATGCATTTGTTTTAACTTGACAATTAAGCTGCATTTATCGACTAAGGTAAAATTAATAATTTAAAATAATAAATGCATAATTTAAAATAAATTAAGTGACAAAGTTTTTTTTTTTTTTTTTTTTTGCTTAGAACCCCCAATCATCATTAGGAAACCCATATATTAGCTTAAATATTCTAGAAAAGTATGATGTAGCAACCTGTTAGTAATTATTCATAATTTTCATTTCAATTTGGTGAATATTTTCTCTGGATCTTATACCCTTCATAGTGGACTAGATCCCTCTTTATTTTGCTATGGGTTACTTACAAACCCTGCATATACAGGTTTATTTTTATTTCTTCATTAATTGGATATTTAATATTATTTATATGATTTAGTGTTCAGTATACTATGACTTGAAATTTAATACATAATTATCATAAAAATAACTAAATTTGATTAATTAAATATTCAGCTTTTATCACTAAACTTTGAACATCAAAAATATATATTTAAAGTGCTTATTGACATTTAGTGTCTTAAGACAAATTGTTACCAATATATCAGAGAGTACATGCAAATTTTCATATGCTAGTTTTGCGTATGTTGAAATATATAATAATAAAAAATGGTGAAAATACATAAATATACATAGATTTTTCTAAAAAAAATTAATATTTTTATAAGACTTTGAGTACCAAAGGGATACCTAAATAATTATTCTAAGAATTTTTTTAAGATTATTTTTGACATCATGATATTTTTCTCTTGCAAATATAATGGATTGTTTGCTCAATCCAAAATAAAAGATTATTAAGAATATATTTTATTTATAATCTTGGGATTTTACAAATCTAATGATTCAAGAAGCTTCCTTGAGGTTAAATAAAGTTCAAGGAATAGATTTAAGGTTTTAGGATTTGACAAATTTGAGTTTTAGGCCTCTTTAAATTTATAATATATAATTAAGGATTTATGTTTAAGGATCATTTTAGGTTCATACTTATGACGAGTCGTGACGCTAACTAACATAATTGTTGGGATCTTAAACCCTTGTTAAGATCTCTTGGGTGGATATTAAGGTTTCAAATCAATGTGGAATAAAAAGCTTCAAACGTTGAGTAAAATCAAATAAAGCAAGAAGTATTCACATGCAAGTAGTCACAACACAACTAAAAATGATTTACATGGTTCGGTGCTAACACTTACTTCCACAGGGAGGAGAACAAAAACAATTTCAATATTGAGAGGAGAATACAAAGGTTTTAGAGTTTACAAACCTTTATACAAGCTCTAGAAGTCTTTCTTCTTTCTTAAAATAGAGTAGCCACCACACAAAGCCAATGGAGGCTTAAGATATTTTTGGATTCTAGCTTTTCAACCCTAAAAATGGGTTATATATATATATATATATATATGCCGCTCAGAACTGGGCTAACAGGACCGCGGGCGCTACAACGCACTGAAGCGCCTGTCTCTCAGGTGCCAGCCACTAGGGCGTGTTGCCCGGATCTCAGGTGCTAGCCTTTTAACCATAAGATATAAATTTGATTTTTAAGCCTTTATCTTACCGATTTAATGAATAATTTTGGTTTCAAGGACTTAGAACACTTAAACTTAAAATTTGGGCAAAATGACTATTTTTCCCCTATTTAAGAGTTTAAAATATAATATTTTGATCTAAAGTTTCAAATTAAAAATTTATTATTGCCAAATGATTACTTACTGTCTAATATGAAGATAGACAGTAAGTACAACAAAATCGACCAAGGATTAAGGCTAATGAGCTCAAATTAAAGGTTTAGCTCATTGGGATAAATTTGTAATTTTACTTAGGAAAATATGAATTTTCTGTTATACTATTGTTGTTTACTGCTTAAGAATTACATGGAGTCTAAGATAATTAAATTCTCAGGTTATTTGGCCAAGTTATGGCTAAAACAAAATTGATGTATAATTATATAATTTAGGGATTTTGAGAAAGGTTCAAAAATTTAACTTTTCTAAATAATGTCTAAATTCAACAAACTTAATGGCTATAACTTTTTTATAATTGTAATAGCCCTAGATTGTTACTCTAGTCAATCAGGGCTTAATTAGGTCATGATCTTAGTGCTAGCATTCTAAATAAGTTATTAGGAGCTCACCCTGAAGTTTTGGATCAAATTAGGTGTCAAATGAATCAAATCCTGATTTTGGGAATTTTAGGAACCCTGGAATTTGACATATTTAAATCAACCTCAAATAAAAAATCTAACTAGGGGTGATATTTTGGAGGAATTTAGAAGTCGTTAGATTTTTTGACGAATATTTTAATTTAATTAAAGTACCCTGGAAAATATAAAAAATAAATACTCGTTGAAATCAAAATTCAACTTCGTCGTTGCATTCCTCACCCTTAAATTACCTATGGGTAAAATGTTGGGTATTTTTAAGCCCATATAATAGTTCAATTTTAAAAAATGAATTGTTGTATAGCTTAAATTAATTATTACTTATTTTATTTTATTTTATTGATTTGTATTACTTGTCTTTCTCTAATCCCTCAGAAGGCCAGCAAATTTTTTTTAAATAGATTGTTCCGCAATCTGTCCTTATCAGGCCGAGCCTGTTGCTTGTGTGGGCCGGCCTTTGTCTCATTTGGGTCTGAACTGGGCCCATTAGTTTCGCTGGGCCGGTTCGCTAGGCCCAGTGCAGACCCATCCTTGTCGCGCATGGCCCGCGCGTGGCAGGTGGCGTTTCCTTTAGCTCATGGAACATATGTTTTATCTCCATCTATCGCCCGGCTGAATCCAGTGGAACTTTCCTTGGAGGTCGCCCCGAATCATCCCGATCGAATCATTGAGAGTCGGCAAAAACCCAATAAGGTACTTCTCCTCCTAGGTTATCTATTGCATGCCATCACTTTCAATTTATATTAAATTGCATTCAATAAAAAATAATTTACGTAGTTCAGTGCTGACACCTACTTCCATGAGGAGGTGAGCAAATACAATTTCATTTTTGAGAGGAGATTACAAAGGTTTTAAGGTTTACAAACCCTTATATAAACTTTAGGATCATTTCTTCTTCCTTGCAATGGAGCAGCCACGACACAAAACTAATGGTGGTTAATATATTTTTGGATTCTAGCCTCTTAAACCTAAGAAATGGGTTAAAAAAAAAAAGGGGTGCTCAAAACTGAGTTGATTGGGCCGCGGGGGCTACAGCGCGCTGTAGCGCCCATCTCTCAGGCGCCAGCTGTTGGGGGGCGCTGGAGCGCTCGCCTCTCGGGCGCTAGCCGCTGCGGCGCGCTGTAGTTCCCGCCTCTCGGGCGCTAGGCACCAGACGCGTTGTAACGCCCGCCTCTCGGGTGCCAGGCCGTTGTAGAGCGCTATAGCGTGCTGAGGCATGCCTCCAAATAGTTTCTTCAATCAAAAATAATTTAGGAACATTAGGCCGCTCAATAAATTGATAATTGCAGTGTAATTATGCATCTAAATAAGCTAATTAAGGTTCCATTGCAAATGTTTCATCCTTGCATTTTGATCGGCATAAAATTTGACCAATTTAGTCGAGCCAATGCGAAATTAGGTCTTAATTAAGGTTAGGGTTCGTTGATTACTATTGGGAGAATGACAATGAACAGTAGTAACAAACTGAATTTTAGGTTAGACCATTTTGAAACGATATATTAAATTAAAAATATGCTGATTACAGATAAAACTCTTATATTGGAGAAGATAATTGGTGCAAAAAATCTTGCAGATATACTGATCAAGGTAGCTATCATCCAAAAGCTGAGATTATGAACCGTCTCAATTGGTTATTAGAGTACTTGATGATTGGAGGTGCTATATCAAATGAAGATTATCACATGATTCATGTTAGAGGAAGTTCAAAGAAAGAAAGAAAATAACTGATCAAAGAAATAATCTCTAAGTGGGAGATTATAATGCATGTAAAAATTAATTAGTCAAATATATATTAGAATGAAACTTGTTTGAAATTGCATAATTGACAATTATAACTTTTGATTGAAGAAAATTTCAAATCTAAATAGTCTTATTCATGAAGCCTTGACTAGTGAAACTTCAACTTAATTTTTCTTATTAAATAAAAAATAAATCTCTTACAAATCCAACTTATTTGTCCAAAGAAATTACTATAAATTTTTTATTTTGGTCGTATGTGAATGTAAAAATAAGAATGAAAATGAGTGGGAGTGCACACCCAAGCATAAGTTTCTCTTGGACATAGGTTACGAGTCACGTAATTTATTGTGCTTGTGATTCCTTATTTCATTTCTTACACTGTGCATAGAGAAGTTCTATTGCTACGGCAATCAAAATTATCAATGATCTGAGCTTGGATCAGGGCACTTTTGAGCTAGATTGATTCAAATCTCATATCTTTGATTCAAGATCGACTCAAATTAGTGTTGAGATATTTTGATCAAATATTGTCATAATTTTTTTAAACTATCATCTAATCTTAATGTTTTACTCAATCTTCATTACATTATGATAATAAATTAAATTTTGAAAAAAATCTTATGAGATATTGATATTTATGTTTTGATGTTAAATAAAAAAAAATAAAGATTAGATTTATCTACAATAAATCCATCTATTGATATTAAATATTTTATTATCATTTGAATCATTAGCCTCTAAAATATTCAATTCATAATTATAGGTGCAAAAGACTTTTTCACATTTGTGCCAATTTGCAAAAGCAATAAATCAGAAAGAAAGACAATTTAGTCAAAATAATATTTGAAAAATCTTATAAATGCTTATATAATTATATATATATATATATATATATATATATATAATTTAGTTAATGAAAGTATGGCTTAATCATAAGTACTTTTGAATTTAAACTCCAGACATGTTAATAATTCAAATCTCGCGGATTATATAATTGTCTCATCAAGAATTAATTTCATTGTTTATATATATATATATTATTTTTTTTTTGTAAAAGCCATCTCCTTTTTATTAGCTAAAACAAAGATATAGAAAAACAGAGCTGCGAGGGTACAAAAATTCCTAGTCAAACTAAAAACCAAAAGACAGCCCCAAAAATCCAGACTCAGGGTGTAACTTAAAAGGTCCAGGATAGCACACTGCCTCCAATGCGAAGAAGTAACTACATGCAGCAACAAATATATATATATAATAATTTATATTACCCTAAAGTGATGAGAGTTTAAAGTATACATTTTTACTTACCTAAATAACGAGCAACAAAAAAACATATAGTTGATTTGCTTATAAATAAATTTAGATGGGCCCATGCCATGCTGATTATGTTTAAATTATATTCATATATTTTAAATTATTTATAGGGCATAATTATATTTATCATCCAAACTATTCAGAAAATATATTTATAGCAGAAAAGAAAATCAAAATCATCCAAAATTATAATTATTCCAAAACAGCTTAAAATATTGTAAAAGCTCTCAATCTTCACCGAAAAGCAAAAAAAAAAATGTCGTCTTTGCTTCTGAAGGTTAGGGTCTGTCTCAGGTCCAAGCTCTTTTCTAGGCTCATGATTTACTGAATTTGATTTTTAATATGACAGAACACATCCAATAAAATAAAAATAATAAATTAACAAATTAACAAATTAACCCTTAGTCAAATTAGGGCCAATGATAACCCTTAAATCAACAAATTAATATTTCTAAATTATATAAGCACATAATTGATGGAATATGTTTTTTATGTAAACACATATGTAACAAAAAAAAAAAAGAAAAGGAAATTGATTATAGTTAATTTTTTTTTAAGTTTATCATTTTCCTACCATTAGACCAAAAATACCTTTCAACATAATTGTAAGCACATTTTTAAAGTTCAATACACAACTTCCAAATATCATCTAAATAATTTTCATAAATACAAAGTATTTTTGTCTTGTTAAAAATAGTATTAAACTCATTTTCACTTTGAGACTCATTATAAAATATATATTTTAAATACAAATTCTCATTATAAAATATCTTGAGAAATTGTTTGGGAGTAAATAAATATTAAGATCTTTCTTATCTAATTTGCATAATTTTAGTTTTTATGGTTTCATCTGATCATGTAAAATATAATCGCAATGATTAAAATTATTTTCTGTGATAATTTTTACTAATTATGTCTTAATCAACTAAATACAAAATTAGTGAAAATTAGCATAATTAGTTACCCAAATCGCATGCTTATGATTTTTGGTTGCTCATTAGGATGCTTAGAGTTAATTGGTTCACTTAGATTTAAATACTGAAATCTAATTTGCTAATTAAGTACTAATTATTGTAGATCTTAATTAGCAAAGATTAGTTTCATGTTCTAGATAACCTTACTGATTTTGGTAATTTAGCGATTCTTAGATGATAAGTAACTCATTAATGTTATTGTATTTCAATTTATGCATGTAAATTCCTTAATTTGACTAATTGGCCTAAAACCCCAATTAGCCTTAATTAGGTTCATTAATGAATTTAAAATGTTAATTTTTTGATTTTATATTCCTTAACCAGCATGAATTAAGTTAATAATTGCTTATTTTAATGTTTGATCTTAAGATGGCATGTTAGTGTATTAAGGCTTAAGTGATTATTTATATTAATCCAAATCATAACTCTCTCGATTTTTCTCTTAATAAAAGAATTGGCATGAATTGATCCTTAACCAATAAATGAAAGACATTTGATTTACCAATCAATCATATCTTATGTTTTAATGATTTACTTCAAGTCTTGAAGTGCTTAAGGATAAGTTAGAAAATAAGATACTAGAATACTTGATTTTATTTATTTGAATCAAATGATTGATCTTATAACTTCACATGTGGTATCATTACCTTGATTTTTGAATCAATTCAAATTAATTGCAGATTTAGATGTATGAATTGGAGGCTTTAGATCCCTTAAGTGTAAATCTAGCTTTTATGTTTAAAGGTTATCGCACTTTTAGATAAGTTAATTTTGAGGTAGGAAATGTCCTAACTGTATTATTTTTGGGTATGATCTTAGATGAACCTTATCCACCATAAATAATTCATCTTATTCATTGTAGTGAGGTAACTTAAATAGACTTAAATTGAGCTATCTTTTGTGGTAGTCAACCTAAATTAAATGACTTATATGTCACTTTACGTGAGTCATTTGAGTAGAGCCTACTGCAATAGAGATTAGATTCATTAGCTTGCAAATTCTTAATCATTAAATAGATTGTTAGAATGACAATATTAGTAGTGTCATGTGAAATGGTAGTGCATATCCATAGAATTGACTTGATTCAGTAGGGTATGGAATTAGTTGATTTACCCTGAATATAATTATAGAGTCTCGATTTTATCTTAGGAAATTAGATAAGTATAGTTCAGTTTAGGATAAATATCCCAAGTCCAATGTATGTTATAAGTTAGGGATTGAATAACTTAGTTTGAGAGAATAAATTATAAGCAAATTATGTCCATTATCTTTGTGCATCTATAAGTGCAGTTAAGCAAATTAAGTGTTTCAAATTGCCTTTCATAGAAACATACTAAATATGTATATGCATTCTTAACATGTGATAACTTAGAGTAATATAAGAGTGCATCTTGAATAATACTAGCTTCAGTTAAGTGAACCTAGATTAAGGTAAAGAATGTGCTTAAGTATTCTGATTTATATGGTATATAAAGTAAATGTGCATATAAGGAAGACATGTTTAGCAGCTATACAATATGAAGGAATATTTATTTTTGTTTGTCTATTTTCTAGTTTTAATAACACATTGCATATTAAACTCCTTGGCATACAATGAATCGCATAAGCATATCATGAATTGCATAAGCACATTGCTCACCTAAGATATGATAGCGGAGCAATTCTGCTGTAAAATATAAGAATTTATGTTCCGACTTGTTTATTAATATTTAAATAATTTTGACCTAAGATTGAAAATCTGACTTCACCATTGCGTTCACCACCCCTAAATTAGCTATGGGTGAAGTTTTGAATGCATTTGGGAGACATAAATTTTTGATGAATATTTTAATATTATTTAAATACCCGAAAATTCGAGTAATTAAATACTCGTCGGATCGAAAATCCGAATGCACCATTGTGTTCAGAAGACCTTAATTAGCTAGAAATGATATTTTTAAAATTTTTGAAATATAATTATTAAGTTAAGATTAATTAATTAAATTAATTAAATTGAATTAAATAATTATTTATTTAATTATATTTTAACGGCGCTGTTTAACGCCGTATTTTTTTTTAAAACCGCCGTTCGTTCAGACGGTCGCGATCAGAAGATCGTCTCTCCCGGATCGCGAGCGAAGAGCTACGCGTGTCCTCTGCATCCTCACACGCGGCGCTCTCTCCACTTCTAGCGGCACCCACGTAGCTTCCCACCGCCTTAGGAGCCCGATAAAAGCTCATACGCTCTGTCTAAGGTAAGATTTTCGCAAAGGAAGCTACCATATTAAGGATTTTCGTTCCAAAATGGACCCTCTAAACCTAAGTCTCAAGAACCGTTAAACTTTAGGTATTTCTACATCTCAATCTTTGCATCTTATTCTTATTTTTTTTCTTTGGATTATACGTTTGGTATGAGTGATTGACCTTCGATCGGGTCCAATCGTACTTGATCGAACCCGATCGTGTCAATCGGGAGTCAACGACTTGCGATTCGACTAACCCTAACTGTCGGGTGTTTCGCCGAATCGAGGGAGATGAAACGTTTTGGGTCGGCGACTCGGGCCGTAGTCGACCCGCCCGTTTCTTTTGGACCAATCCGCGTGGATGGGGTGGGCCCGTTTCACTGAGTTGTCTCCTCTCAGCGTTTGCCGCGTGTACGTTTGGGAACCCGCTGGCATTTCTTTGACAGCCGCGTGTGGGTCCTGCCGTCCCACCGATCAGAGTCAGTGGGGCCACCTCCATTTAAAACCTGCAGAAAAACAGTATATAAATATATCTTATAAAATATATAATTAGTATTAGATTAATAATAAAATCTTAAATAAATATATTTAAACAGAAAATGAAAATATTTAATAAAAAAATATATAATAATAATACATTTAATTAATTTAATCTCTTATAATATTTAAAATGATAATAATATATACGTACATATATATATATATATATATATATATATATATATATATATATATATATATATTACTAAAAACAGTAAACTAATAATTAGAATACAGTAATTAATATATAAACAAAAAATTTATAATACATTAAATAAAATAAACATTAATATATACATATAAAAATAGAAGAATTAAAACTAATTAATTAAAAATATTAATCAACATAATTTAAATATATATATACTTAAATAAACAGTAAAGAAAATATATACATAAAAGCAGATAAAATAAAATTTTATTTACAATAAAAACTATTATATTAATTAATAAACAATATTAAACAGATATTAATATATATATATATATATATATATATATATAAATCAAATTAGAAAATCTAAAATAATATATATAATAAATTTTATATAAATAAATAAAAACAGAAGATAAAATGTTTCTTTAAAAATAAAAAAAAATTAATTAACCAATTAATTAATTAATACTTTTAATTAAATAAAAATCTTAAAACTTTAAAAATCCATAACTTATAAAATATACATCCAAATAATATAATTAGATACATTAAATTTATCAACAAAAATCAAGGATTATTTTAATGCCATCTAAATTTCAGTAAGATTAATATTTTGTAAAATGATATTTTAGGATATTATATAAATCAAAATATGTTACAAATAATCAATCAATCATAACTTTTAATCCATTAACCCAAACATACCCAATATGGGTCTTAAAATACTCAGAAAATCATAAGAAATATTTTAGAAGTATTAATTTTTCTATTTGGAGTAAAATTAAATTAATCACAATTAGGACCTAACCCTAATTAAGCCTTTAACCATAGAAACTTCAAATAGCCATAAGTTAGCCAATTTAACTCCAAATTAAGTAATCTAAATATCCATTTAGATCAAAAAATCCTAAATTTCAGTAAATTGTAAAAATATTTAGGATCCAATGGTTAGATCTTTTAATTAACCATAATTACTCTAAAACTTGATTAGTGAATATTAGTAAATATAATAATCCAAATTAAGTGATTTCAGTTTTAAATAACTCATAAAGTAAATTAGAACCTAAGTATATAATTAGTTTAATAATTTTGTAACCAAATTCACTAATCACTCACTAATCATATTTAACCATAATTATTAACCCTAAAAATTAGATTAGCTATAACTTAGCCAATTCATATCAGAATTGAATAATTTTAAGTTCTATAAAAACCTTAGAATATAATTTACAATAAACTAACAGAAAATTTTATTTCACTAAGGGTAAAATTACTAAAATGCCCTTATAAGGTCAAATTCCTAATTTGAACTTATAAGGCATAAATAATTATATAACTTAATAAAAATAATTCAAATAAATCAAAATAAACATAATGCTACAAATCATGATAAAAACATTAAATTAATAAATTTCATTATTTTGGCAGATCAAAGAAATTAAATTTGGTTGATTTTATCAAAACAAGTCAGGTACGCAAATTTACTTATAAATTTTATTTCAGTATTCTTATTTGAGCAATTTTTCCATTTGAGTATTATTTGCACTGCTTACCGCATTTTAATCTGCAAAAGATTTATATCAAATATCATGTAACAAAAAGAATGAAACACAGTATATATATATTTTGTGGTGTTTGTCTTTGGAGGGTGGAATGCAAAACTGGAATCTGTACAGATTGGGCTAGCTAGCAAGCCCCTAGGAGTTATATGGAGGGATTTAGCCTCTTGTAGGAAGTAGGCAAATCCAGAGGAAAGACACACCATTAGTTCCTATTTTGAGTAAGCTACCGATGGGTGGCGAGATAAGCTTCCTACAGGTTATGCCTATGGGTTTACCCATTTGGGCTCAGGAGTTTACGGACTCGACTTATTGTTACAAATACTTTTGATAAAATTTATTTTATATATGTTGATTTTCACAGCTAACTTGCAGGGCAGAAATTGAAATTGAAAATTGCTTTATTTTCTATGCAAATTTTCAGTTATTTTCATATTTGATTCATACCTATTATAGGATGCTAGATTTATTCTTATAAGAATAATTTGCATACTCCTACTTGACTGGTAAACTGAATTTTTCAGGTTTTGATAATTAAAAAGCTTAGAAGATCTGCCAAATTAAAAGAAGAAGAATAAAAGAAGCAGAAGAATGTAGATATTTCTTATTTCATATTTTGTAAAATTCAAACTGTTGTAACTTTTTATATATATTTTGGCTCTATGTATAAAAGGACTATGGACCATTATTATTTTATTTTGTCCTTTTTGTATATAAAAATATATATATTTTCATTTGAGATGAATTATTCTTTAAAGACTCTCGAACTTCGATCCCCGGTCACCACATCTGCTCACCTAAGATATATTAGCGGAGCAATTCTACTCACCTAAGAAATGTGGGATGCCATGTGGCATCAATGTTATACATATTTGTGGCATAAATTTAATGGCATATTCAGATATATATACATTGGCATATAATATCATTATATTTATAGCTATTTCAATTTATTGTTACCTTTTAGTTGATTTACTTTTAGTACTTTTATTTAGTACAATTTTTTCTACTTTCAATTCAGTGTTTAAATTTACAATTTTAGTTTATTTCAATTTCTTGTAATTTGATTTCTATTTTATTGAATGTTAAGTAAAATTCATTTAGTATAAGAAATATTAATTGCAGCATAAAATATTCTTAGACTTATTATCTAACAAGATATTCTCTTTTTTTGGCTGGGCTCTAGCATTGTGAAACCTATAATATAAGATCTAGAGCAGTTGGAATAGCCAACTTTGGAGGCATCTCAGGAGATTCAGGAGGAGCAAGAGGAGTAGTAGCTAGCGCATCTTTTACTTACTTTCCTAGTTTATTTTCTACTGTGAGATGAGAGACTCTTACTGCTCATTTTATTTTAAGATATAGTTTATAATAAATAACTCTAGATGTATTTTTCCTTTATTTTTTGAGATGAATATTTTTACTTAGCTTCTGTGATGAATATTATGGATGAATGCTAAGGTTTCTGCACCTTATCATTATTACCACTTATACTTAGTATTGTGATGTGATTGACAACAAAATTATAAGATACACATACACATTAGATATTTACTTATTTTTCTTTCTAAAACCAATGTGTACAAGCACCCCTACTAATACTTAGGATAAGAATATTACACTTATCTTAAGGATTAGTAACTTTGCAGCAGGCCCAATTATAGGAAGTTCAATCTTCTTGGGTAACACATCATTCTGTCGCCAATTATGTTGTCATTATCTTTCTGTTGCACATGGTGACGGAACAAGGAATTATATATTCTAACGATCCTAATATTTGATAGAAGATTAATCCAACATTGGGATGTTATCCTAACATCTAATACATAATTAGAAGAAAACAATTCAAACATTAGATATTAAGTGGGCCAAGTATCTTTGTGAGTAGTTGTCAAGTTTAAAATAGTTGCAATAAAAGCAATAGAAGGTATATGAAATATTGCAAGTATAAACAATACAAGCAATAACTATCACAAAAGTTCTCATTCTAATAATCTATTTAATGAACAAGAATTTACATACTAATGAATTATTTCTCCATTGGTAGAGGCCCTACGCAAAAATAGCTCCAAGGAAGTAATATAATAGTCATTCAATTTAGGATAACTACCACACAAGATAATCTTAATCTAAATCTCTTTAGATTTTCCTACCGCAATGCATAAGAACAATCATCTATAATTATTAAGGTTCATCTGAGGTCCTACCTCAATATAAAATAAATAAAGTATTTTCCTATCTCAAAATAACCCTATTACAGGTAAAGTATTTACTTAAGCTTAGAACTATCTTTATATCTTAAAGATCTACAGTTTCTAATCACAATTAAAATCACAAGTTAATTCTAAGAAATCATGATGATAAAACCTTATGTAGGTTTATAAGTTCAATCATTGATTTTGATGTAAAAATCAAGTATGCTAATCTTCTAAATTTCTATATTAATCACTAGTACTTTAAGTTATTAGATAAAATCATAAAATTATTGAGAACTGATTATTTATATATCAATCACTTTTTATTGGGTTATTAAATATTAATTTATGCTAGTTCTCTTGCTTAAGAGAAAAAAAAAAAATTGTAAGGTTTTAATTAAGATAACTAATCTCATGAATCACCTAAATACATACTCTTTGATCTCACTAATTTAGGATCAAATGCTAAAAATTAGCAAGCGTTAGTCAAATCCATACAAATCAATCAATGCCCAAGTTATCAAAATCAGATAGTAATTAAGTCTAATTTTCACTAATACAATCCTAAGGTAATTAGCATTTAATTAACAAGGAGAAATTTAGAAATAATTACAGAAAATTAAATTAAACATTAAAAATACATTTTTCATGCCATATTGAGCAATTAGAGACCCTAAATAGAACATCTGGATAAGTAAATTTACTACTAAACATGCAATCAGATAAGAAATGAATTTCATATTTAATTACTTGCATATTTATACAATGCATGATTTTGTCAAAACCAATGATTAGGACTATGGAGTCAACATATTGCAAAAATGTGAAGTTTGTGCGAAACTAGGCACTACAGCATGCAGTGGCGCGTTGTGCTGTAGCACTGCCTGATCGAGAGCCAGGTGCTACGACATACAACGGTGTTGCGGTGCACAGTAGCGCTTTTAAGCTTTACTGCGCAGTACAGCGTGCACGGGATCTGCAGCACGCTATAGCGTTCACTGGCGGAAAGCCGAGCGCTATGGCGCACTATGATGTGCTCGAGTGCTATAATGTGCTGTAGCATTCATTGGTTGAAAGCTAGGCGCTACAGCGCGCTACGACGTGCAACGGCGCTGCGGCACACAACGATGCCAGATGTCCTAAGACGCGGGCGCTACGGTGTGTTGGAGCACTTCCTAGCTGAGAGCCAGATGCTACGGCACGTTGGAGCGTCCGACAAACATTTTTGTTCGGACGAAAGGCGATACTCCCCCCATATGGCATCCAAATACTCTCGATTTAGAGCACCCTCATGTGCAATGTCATATACCAATAGATTGGTCTTTCTGAAACCTTTTCATTGGTACTAAAATTGACAACAACAAACCACTCTAACACCGCTTATGATGATGCCCTAGCTGCCTATGCAAGTTTCTTTTTGTGCAACACAACTCATTTTCCATTTAAACTAAATTCTAATCGAAATCTATTGAGCTCAATCACTAAAATGAAGGTTATTTAAGATAAGGAACATGCATATGCAACAAATTTGAAGCAACAATTGAGTTAAATCAAAGGAGAATAAGGGAGTTTCAAGGACCTGAGCTTATAAATGGAAGGGAGAGCTCTATATATTTTTCTTCATAATCTTAGGAGGAAGAAGCTTCAGCTGCCAGCAAATGGAGAGGGTGGAAGCCAAGGGTTCAAATTTAAAGGGGAAAAAGGCATGGGCTTGGACAGGGGAGGGCAGCAAGTCCTCTCCCATCAGCATGGTGTCATAAGAAAGGTAACTTGAAACACTTAATTTGTTTAACTATACTTATCGTTACGCATAAAGATAAGAGACATAGTCCTTGTTATAGTTAATTCTCTCAAACAAAGTTGTTAAACACCATAATTACAAACATAACTTATAGTGTCCTAAGAAAAATAACTTAAAATACTTAGTTTATTTAATTGCACTTATTATTATGTATAAAGATAAGGGATATAATCCTTATTACAGTTTATTCTCTCAAATTAAGTTGTTCAATCCCTTACTTATAATACTCTTGAACTTGGGATGTTTATCCTAAACTGAATTGTACTTATCCAATCACATATGATAGGACTGAGACTCTACAGTTCTATTCAGAGTAAATCAACCAATTATATTTTTTACTAAAATAATCCAGTTCTATGGATATACACTATCACTTGTACCTGATAATTTTACTGAATCTCATTATAACAATTCTATTTATAATTTAAGGCTTACAAACTAATTAATCCACCCTCCTATGTGGTGAGTCCTATTCAAAGGCTCCATGAATGTGACATAAAAGTCACTCAACTTAGGAGGCTATCATAAGGAAGAATCTCATTCTAGAAACTTTAAGTCATTATACAACAAGAGTATAAGATTATAGTCTAAGGATATTAAGGGTTCATCTAAGCTTCTACCTCAAAATCACACAATAAGCTTTTCCTACCTTAATAATTTGCCTAAATAAAGGTCTAGCAATGTGATTGAATTAAACTACTAGATTCTTTATCTTAAAGTCCCAAGCAATGAAATATATAAGTATAGTTTAAGTTATAAGATTCACTTTAAATCTACAATCCCTAATACATTAAGTTGGATTATACAAATCAGATGAGTAACCCATCTGATCATAACCTATACTACAATTATAGGATACAATCATATGAATTATTAGGAATGATCATTTTACAAATCATTATTTTTTTATAATTCAGTTTATGCTAATAATCTTTCTTATGAAAAAATCAAAGATCTAAAGGTTAGATTCAGATAATCAATCATATAAGTTTGTTATAGATCTTAATTCTTCTACTTTAATAGCTTAGGATTAATGGCAAATTAATAATGATTGTTTGGAGTTATGCAAGATCTAAATGTCAAAATCAAGTGCCTTAGTCAAGTTAATTAGGTTTAAGACTCAGTCTAATCAAATTAAGGCTTAAACCCCAACTTAACCAAATTAAGTTTATTTGTATATAAATTGATCCATAAGAAAATCAGCATGCTTTCATCATTGATGTCCAATTCCATGTTAAATTAATTATTGCTTAATTAAATATCTCTTTAAGATCTTAAGGTTTAGATAATAATTAATGCCAAATCAATTATTCAAGTATCCAAATCAGAGTTTAAGTTTTCTAACATGCAAACTATTGTTATTGAAGCATATAAACATTGTATTAATTAAAACAAAGAGTAATTAAGGCTAATAAAGCTCTAAATTAAGCCAAAATAGATTAGCACCTAATTACAAATTTAATTATCCAAAATTCATGACACTTGACCATTATGTTCTACTTAGTCATACAAATAATCAGAGATCTTAATTTTATATTTTGGATAGTTACAAACCCTAATTTTCACTAATCATGCATTTTTAAGATTATGACATAATTAACAGAATATAAATCAAAAAATTTATTCACATAGCACGTGCATTCTATAAGGCATAAGGAGCATAATAAAACTTGAATCATAAAATTTGACTAAGTTTACAAGTTAATCTTTCCTAATTAAGTTTTGAAGTAATTAGGCATAATTAGAAAATCCATTCACAAAAATCTGAATATTTTTGCATATTCTTAATTCTTATAATTTTCTGAACAAAATGGTATCTAATTTTATAGGGTTTGGAAAAGTAGATCAAAAGTTTTTCAATTAATTTAGCATGCATTTTTTAAAATTAATTTTCCTATGATTTGGATGGGTTAATAGACGTCTGATCAATTGATCGGGAAGATGCGACAGTCCTAATTGCTTGGATCTTAATGGCCAATCGCGGAAGAGACCCGGGCCATAGGATCCGTGGGATGAATATTACAATGGATCCGCACTTCCGTGAGCTTAAATCCTAATCATATGATTAGGATGACAATGAGATGGAGCAGGGCTCCATTGTTGCATGACCCAGGCTCTACAATGGATTGCCCATGGTCCGCACAGTGGATCCCAAACAAGTTATTTAGTTACAGGTATAATTGCAAATATGAACCTAATTTGCAATTTCCCTAATTTAATTTAAATTCAAATATGACCTAAATGACCTCAAAAAATTCTCAAACTTGCACCCCTAGCTAATTTGTGGGTGATGAATTCAAAAATGAAACCATATTTTAGATCAGAGCTCAAAATATTTTGGTTATTATTTAGGGTAGCTAATTGGATAGAATTGCCATTTAACCTCTTTCTCCCAAGTGGACTCTTCAAGAGAATGATTCTTCCATCGAACATTCACCATGTGAATAGAGTGATTTCTCAGCTATCGTTGATCGCAAGCTAAATATATGATTGTCTCCTCTACATATGAAAGATCAAGCTAGAGATAAACATATCCGCAATGATGAAATATGAAAGATATTATGCATTGCTAAGAAATCTTCATGGAGCTTTAACATGTAGGCTGCAGAGCTTACCTTCGCGACTACCTCAAAAAGTCTGACATAATAGGGCTAAGTTTCCTAGCTACACCAAAACGGACAACACCCTTCATTGGATTGACTTTAAGGTACGCAAAATTTCCAACGCTAAACTCCAAGGGATGATGAAGAGCATTGTGATATTTTCTTTGATGATCTTGGGTGGCGGCTCAATTCTTTGTTGAATTAACTCCACCTTTCTATTTATTTCATCTACCATATCGGATCCAAAAAGTTGAACATTGCCAGTTTCAGACCATGCAAGTGGAGTGCTGCACTTTCTGTCATATAATGCTTCATATGGCATCATGCTAATACTTGCTTATTAACTATTATTATAAGAAAACTCCACGAGACTAATGTGATCTTCCCAGAAACCATCGAAATCCAAAATACATAAACATAGGAGATCTTCAAGAACTTGATTGACACATTCTGTCTGTTCATCAGTTTGGGGATGGAAGGTGGTGCTCATGGCTAGAGTGGTTCCTAGGTCTTGATGTACCGCTTGCCAATACTTAGATGTAAATCTTCTATCACGATAAAAAATTATCGATTTTGGAATACCGTAGAGCATAACGATCTCTTTGATATATAGCTTTGCTAACTTTTCTATCGAATCCATTTGACGCAAAGAAATAAAATGAGCTGACTTGGTCAGACGATCAACTATTACCCAGATCGAATCAGCTCAAGATCTTGATTTAGGAAAACCCATGACAAAATCTATGGATATATCGAACCATTTCCATTTAGGGATTGTCAGAGGATGAAGGAGTAATCCAAGCCTTTGGTGTTCAGCTTTGATGAGGTTACAGGCATGACATTTTACCACAAATTTTGCCATGCTTCTTTTCATACCAGGCCACCAGAATGATTGCTTAAAATCTTGGTACATTTTTGTGCTTCTTAGATGGATCTGATATCCCGAATTATGACATTCGATGAGAATCTCCTGATGCATGGAAGAATTGATACCTTTGAATTCAATTATCATTTTTTATGATATTTGCATCATGAAAGGATTAGTACCTATCTCAATAGCGACTCAACTCCATCAGTTTAAAGGCTTGCCAAATTACTTCTAATCATAAAGTTACTTTAGACATTGCTCAAGTAACATTTGTTATATCTGAAGATAAAATTACGTTGTAACTTACTCAATTTGAACCTTATTCAATTTTTCTATGAAATATTTAGGTCTTTCGGCCATGCTTTCAAACCCCAAAAATAAAAATTGTGCTCCGCTTATTGTTAAACTTCAACATTGGATTTTTGGATGGGCTCTTAAATCTCTTTCTCTTGTTGGACATCTGCAACTTCTTAAATTCTTGCTTTGGTAGCTCCTTATTTATTAATTTAAAGCAATTCACATTCCTTTAAGCGTCATCAAAATTATTAAAAGTCTCTATGCAAAATTCTTGACCATGCCTCAATTATAACCAAATTGCATATCTTAGCCTCGGACAAAATTGCTACTCCAAATTGTAAAAGTGGTATTGGTATCATTTGCCCCTCGAAACTTATTATTAGATACAAATTATCAATTTGTTGGTCTGTACTTTGTAATACATCCATTTTGGCTGACTAGTGGGAAGGTAACATGTTAAAGCTTTTTGAAACTCCTTCTTATATAAACAAGCTGGCTTCTCATTTTTGGAAAAATTGGTCAAGATCTCTCTAATTATGATTCCCCATATTTGTGGCACCCTCTTAGGTAAAACAAATAGCTAGATATCCTTAGGTCCAAGCTGCTGCTTCTCCTCCAAGTAAGGCTCCTCCTCAGGTACTGCAACCTCAGCCTGCTCTAAACCTGACATTATCGGTTTCATAATGTAAGGCCCCAACCAAAAAAAGAAAAATATTGTGTTAGACAATTATCTAAGTATATTTTAGGCTGATGAGTTGTATATGTATTTTGTAATATCACCATTTACATTCTCTAAGCAACAACTATATAAGGGAGCAACTATCAATACAATAAGAACATAAGAAGTTATAAATAATCATTTATAACTTAAACAAAAGAGAGGTTAAGACATGCCTCAAATGCAAGCTAAACAAGGTAAAGCGTATGAATATAAACAACTAAAGAAAAATACTACATCCTAAACATGCTGGTGATCAAGAGATACATGCAAATTATAATATCATAACTCAACAGTAATACATATAATAACAGCAAAAGTCTAACATCCTATAATATATATAAGCAGAACCAAGAAATAGTTGACTGAATAAACATATTGAAAAGTAAGCAAAACATCAAAACTAAACATATATGTAAACATCTGTTTACTAACTATCATACAAAAAAGAGCTAATCTAGTCCACCGAATATAACAGATCTTAGCACCATCACTATTAAGGCACAAAACTGTGTATCCCTAGTGTCAACAAGGAGACTAGGCAATCAGCACGCAATGAAACAACAAAATATATAAATAAGGTCTTCCCCTAGTATCAACAAGGAGACTAGGCAATTAGAAGATATAACTGAGAGGCAGCTCTAACACATACAATTATTATCTTTAATCAATCACTATAATATTTTCACATGGAATCTAAGGAGTCTCTATATTTTCCTAATATTTAATTTATGCATCAAAAATCTTATATGATATGCTCAAGGAAATATGGCACAAATATATAAGAAATGCGTAGCAATGAACATCAAATAAAAGCAAGGGACTCTACTAAATATGGTGATATCATTTGTTTTCTAATTTATCCATTCTAACTATTTCAAGTTACATAAGTTCAGGATCACAATTTTTCTACTATCGAGTGTAACATAGATACTCATCCTTATAAGTTAAAAGGATTATAACTGATCAGGTTCTAATCTAGTACAATCAATGACGACTATGAGTTGAATCAATAAATCATACATCCTAGTTTTGTGAATTTAGACATTATATCTAAGATCTGATCAAGATCTTCTAAACCTATAGATTATGAATTAAACACTACGAGATTTAAGATCTAATCACATAATCTAAAAGGATAAGACCTAAGTTTTAGGTTTTATTATAATAGTGATCTAATAATTAAGGTAAATCCTATTAAGTAATCAAGCTTAATATGATGAATCTTCTATCTTAAAACTAGAGTTAAAAGGTAAAATAATCAAAATGAGTTGTAAAATAAAAAAAAAGTCTAGAAATTCATAAAACCAAGATTTCACTCATTGAGTAACCCATTTATCTAACGAATGAATTCTAATATATGATCTAGTTCTAATCTCAGGAGTAGTCATAATGTGATGTGTAGTGTTAAAGACTATATTTGGATTATCCTATAAAAAATTATTAAACTTTTAAGTTTTACTAAAAAATATAATTTATATTATTTTACTATTCATTTATTCAAATTGAATTAATTTACTATTCATTTCTAAAGTTATATATATAATTTTTGTAATTATTAATCTATTAATTAATCTATAATTAATTAAGGTTTATTTATTAATTAAGTATTAATTAATCCATTATTTAATTAATCTAAATATATAATATTATTATTTTACTATTGAAAAGTAATTAGGCTAATTACAGGCTAATTACTCTTAATTACCTGCTAATATTTAATTAGGAATAATTAATTATATATTTACTATTTAATATTAATTAATTATTCTAATTACTGTTAATAATTAAATATTATTAAAATAAGCCTAATTATCCCCTAATTATTAATTATAATTAATTAATTATAAGATTATTGTTGAAAAATCATTAACTCTAATTATAATTTATTAACTATTAACTATAATTAATTACTGAATAACAGTAATTAATAAGCTTAATTACTGTCTGAGTTGATAGTGGGCCCCACTCGTGACACATGGCAGCACTTGATTAGGCGCTGCTCTGCGTGTGGGCCCCACTCGTGACACGTGGCAGCACCTGATTAGGCACTGCTCTGCGTGTGGTCCCCACTCGTGACACGTGGCAGCACCTGATTAGGCGTTGCTCTACGTGTGGGCCCCCATGGTACATGTGGCATGCTCGGTGGCCGCCACGTGGCACTGTGGGCCCCACAGGGGAAGCCGAAGAGTTGGGGCTCGGGCAGTGGGCCCACATGACATGTGGCGTGCCCAGCGGCTGCCACGTGGCGCAGTGGGCCCCACGACCGAAGCCGAAGAGCTGCGGGGCTCGGGCAGTGAGCCCCACGTGACACGTGACATGCCCAACGGCTGCCACGTGGCGCAGTGGGCCCCAAGATTGAAGTCGAAGGGACACGACCTTTGGTGGTGAGTCCCACATTGACATGTGGCACTCCTGGAAGGAGCCACGTGGCGCGGCGGCCCCACCAGGGCTTACGCGGACCGACGTGGTCGGGTCGGGCTTGCGTATACCCGGCCCGACCTGGACTTCACCCGCTTCGTGGGGCATCCCGAGGGCGCCGGGCTAGGGCACAACTTTTGCCAGCCTTCCCGGCGCCGGACCACCTTGGCCCGCACGGCCGACGGTAACCCTCGTTGAGGCCTACACGTCGGCGGGCGGACCATCGCCGATGGTGGCGGGAGATTGAGAGCTTCCTTTCAGTTCTTTTAAACTTATTAAATGTTGTAATAATTCAGGTTTATATTTCCCTTTCAGTACTTTACTTATTCTGTATTATTGTATTTATACTGTATTGGATGGATGTTATGTTTTATGCTTTCGCACTCTGAGTTCTTGTATGATCATTTAGTGATAGATTCTGGGATGAATGGCAAAGTCCTTAGTTAAGATTAGATTAGAATGTGTGTCTAATCTAATTCTAAGTGGGGACCTTGTCATTTGGTGACCCCTCCACCGTAATCATGTTAACTTAAGGATTAACAGGACCATGGCGGGGCAGGGCCACCACAGTTGGTATCAGAGAATTCCATAAGGTGTCAGATTGGAATTTGCATTCCTTTCTACCTAATGGACTGTTCTTTTGACACTTGATCACTAAATGAATACTTGAATTGACATCCATCACATTATGAGTATAACTCAGAATAAGAAGAAGAGAATGAAAGAAACACTTCCATAATAAAACTTTAGTAAGGAGTAAACTCTAATGTCATAAAAAGCTTAGTAACAAATACTTGTAGATCTTCAAATTGAAATATTAAACCTTGGATTTTAGACTAAAGGATCAAGTTATAATTAAAAATTCAAATTATCATAATTAAATCAAAGGCGTAGAAAATTCAAAACTTTTATGATAAATAAACCTCTTTAGTACAATATATTATAGAAGATTGGATCTTCCTTATTGATTTAATAAAACCCAAAATCGTATAAAATCTATCTCTAATGAAATTAGGTATTCCAATCACATCTTAGTTATACTTGTAATTTCTCTTATCCAATATGAAGTAAGAACTTAATAAAAAGTTAATCCTTTGAATGATAAATAAAATGTTTTGGTATTATAAATATTAACTTTGATCTTGGCTAAACACCTGTGATAGAATCTTTATCAATTCAAAATGTTGGAACACACTTAGTATCCTTTCTATTATATTAAATTATTCTTTAAATATTAATAACCCAAGAAGTATAGTAACTCTTCTTCTAAAGACTAACATTAATCATAATTATTTCAGCATGAATCCTGAAACTTCTTCCCTCAACATGGATGATTCATCAAACAACAATACCAATGAAGTGACTTCACTCAGGAACATGGTAACAATCATGTTAGATAATCAACTGCAACAAGCAGTGACTATCCAGAAACTAGTATCTACTCTTAATACTGCAATTTCTGGTATCCTTTTTATATTCTTTATACTGCACAAACTGTTACTAATAAGTCATTTAGTGGCTTCTTAAGATCTAGACTTCTAATCTTTAATGGGAACTTATTTCCCACAGATTCTAAAACTCAACATAGGATCACCAAAAAGAATCAAAAACGCAAAGCTCACAAAGAGGGATCTAGCATATCAATGGAGTTAATCCAAGAGTGCACTAAACCACACTTTTATGGAAGGTGTTATCATTTTGGTAGAGGCTGTTTTACATGTGGTCGTCAAGGCCACGGATATCGGGAATGCCGTGCTTCCAAAACAATCAATGGAGATATAATTCATCATTCTCATCAGAATAAAGCAGGCCATGATAACTCACATAAGGATTTGGAATCTATGTCAATGCTAACATCACCACTGCCTGAGACAGAATGTCTAGTTGGCAGGGAGAAAATAGTTTCTTCTAAACTTCAAGAACACAATCATCTGGGGACAGAGGAATCTAATGATAATATTGTCCCAGGTATATACATTCAATTTCATTATTCCTTTCATTCATAGAATTTATGTTACTTCATATAAGTTCAAATTGTAATAACTTAATTACTGTCATCATTTAATTTGAATTTTGCATGTAAGCCTAATCTAGTGTTCAATATATTTTGATAATAAATCTTTCATTAAACTTAGTTAATCAAACTTTAAAACCTTTTGGGCAAAGTCATACTTTAGTAACTTATATAAATAATTCATCTTATGAGAAGTGACTAACCCAAATTGGGTGAATAACTTCTAGTTTCTTAGATTTGATTAATTAATATCTTTAATTTTATGGTCAATTAAGTTACAATCATGACTTAAAGAATTAGTTTAGCTTATCCTGAAGATTTTAAATATCTCTTTCCTTTGGGATGAGTATATTCATATTTTAAAATATATACTTATGACCATAGAACCCTAAATTAACTAAGTCAAAACTTTGACTTTTAATAGTAACTTTATGATTGTATCTCATCATAGTTGATGAGCAATCCATTACCTTAATTTATTCTTTTGATTCTTATAATGTATCAAGCCACCTTGTATGATTCGAGGCAATAAATTTCTCTCTCCCATTAAGTTAAGTAGTCAAGTTGGGTAGTCATCCTCTGTATTTAACTATCATTCCTTAATCAAGGATGATTGATTGGTTAATAATAGAAACCTTAGGGTGGATAAATTATAGATTACATAAAAGTTAGCTTATTTTAACCTAAGTATGTATACTCATAAGTTTAGTTATAATAAACCTGTTGCTTTCTTAGTCCTAGCATAATGAGGATATTCTATATAATTTTAAATATAGAACCCGTTCTAAGTCAAAGAACTTTTGTTCTTGTAAGAATGGATTTCCTTTAAGTTGCAAAACATTTTGAATTCTAAATTTTGAATTAGAGTCTATAAATATTCTATGGGAAATTATTTTTAATTAAGTTACTTATGGTAACTTAATAAGTTTGAACTTGTGCTTTCTCTTGTCCATCTTGGTTAGATGGAAAATTCTATTTTCCTTACTATAATCTTTAATTAAGTGATGAATGCCACTTAAAGTGAATAGATTGATTGAGAAAAATGTTATTCCTATTTGAATAAGAAAACTTCCTTTCCCAAATAATTTGATTTCAACTTTTTGCCTAAATATGACTTGAGCACTTATTAATCATTCCCTTAAAATGAGTTCTCATTCAAGATAAATTAAATATAACCATTAAATTTCTAAGTGATCTAAGCCACATAATGTAGCTTAGATATTAACAACTGATTCTAGAAATTTTGGTACAAGTCATAGATTATGATCTATGAGTGTAGCTTTAATTTCTATTGAAATTCCTAGCACTTATCCATATGGATAAGTGAATTCCTTGCTATTTTTATATTAGAATTTATGACTTATGTTAATATATTTTGTAATCATCAAACCTTAGATATTAAATCATAATGTGAGACTTAAATTCTTAAACTTTCTTTTTAACTTTGAGGCCATGTATCCTAATTGGATATTAATCCTATTTTGTCATAACAAAATAAATTCTCATTCATCATAAGATAAATTAAATTATTAGATTGTTAATAATATAAGCCATCTCTTGTGACTTAAATATTAGCAGCTAAATTCTAGAATTTTGTCTTATAATATAATTTATGATCATAGAATTAGTCTTTATTAAGTGTTTCCTGATACTTATCCATATGGATGAGTGAGTTCCTTGACATGACCAAGTCAGAACTTATAACTTGTATTATTAGACTCTTATAACCTCCAAAATTTGATGTTAAGTCATCATGTGTGACTTAATATTTTAAACTTGAAGCTATGTATCGAAAAAAAAAAAAAAAAAAAAAAATTGGATGCTGAACCTATTTGCCCTAATAGGACATTTAACAAAAGATGAATGCCATTTTAATAGTTCAAACCTAATATGGACGAATTCATATATGTAGTCCATCCTCAACTTATCTTTATAAGCCAAACCATTTGGATTCATTATTAGACTGTTATTCTAAAGATGAATCTCTTCCTAAAATTCTCATAGAATAAGAAATCAAAGAATACTAGTTCTTTGATGCCAAATCCTTTAATTCCCATTTGTTGAAGAGAAACCATTCTTATTCTTTAATCCCTATTGAATCCTGTAAAGGCTTAGCTAGTTGCCAAAGCCTTCTTAGATAGTAAATGTAACATAGAACTGTTAGAATCTTAACTCCTAACTTCATCCCATGTTCAGCAAGTAATATCACCTGCCAAGTTATAATCACTTTGGGTTGTCAAGTCATATATTATGACTTAAGGGCTAAGTATTTGATCCTTACAATTATATTTAGCCTAGATAAAATATTAACTTCTCTTTTCCTAATATTTAGATCCTCATTAAGTGATGATTATCACTTAGTTGTTTAGCTCATTAAATATAAAATTTGGAATAGAAATTTTTCTATAAAATGAATTATGATAATTTAAGCTTAAAGAGAAGAATCTTTAAACCTTCAAAGTTCCTTTAAGCCTTGCTTATTGTACAATAATATATTCAGAAACTCATGTCAATTTTGGTGTGTAAACACCAATCAAATATTTATTCTTAGAGACACTTTATCTTCTACGTCATGCATTACTGTATTAGTAGTGATGCGCTGTATTTACAATTTATTTATCATAAGACCGTATATATCTATAAATATCTTATATTTCAAATGAAGGTAACAAATACTTTCATGATTCTCATATTTCCATCTTTTGGTGAGAATTTCAAACTAAAACCATCACCAATTAATTGACCTGTCAAAACTCTAGGTAAAGATCAAATTGATTATTTGATATGAATTCTAAGGTCTGATTATGAGCTTTAATGCTTCTACCATCTCTACCAGACTATTTTATATTCATTCAAACTCTTACAATCAGAGATATTCGACTTCAGTAATTTCAATTTTAAATATTCTGCTCTGTCTATTTCCTCATTCGAGTGATGTCGAGGACGACATCATTCTTAAGTGGGGGAGTTTGTAACAACCTAGGTTGTTACTTGGCTCAATTAAGACTAATCTAAGTCTTAATTAAGGTTCTAAGTCACTAATTAAGTAATTTAGAACTCATCTCTGAAATCAAGTCAAACCAGAAGTCAACAAAGTCAAAAAATTAGAAATTTTGGAAAATCCCAAACCCTAGAAAAATTAACTTTTTATCTAGACCTCAAATTGAAAATCTGACTCCGCCATTGCATTCAGAACACCCAAATTAGCTATGGGTGAAATTTTGGAGGCATTTGGAAGTCGTTGATTTTTCGTCGAATATTTTAATATTATTTAAATACCCCAAATAATCAAATAAATAAATACTAGTCGAAATAAAAATCCGAGTGCGCTGTTGCGTTCCTCACCCTTCAATTAGCTAAGGGTGATTTATTGAGAATTTTTGGGATGCATTTAGATATTTATTATTAATTAATAAAGTTAATGTAAATTATTTAAAATAATAATTTAATATTTATTATTATAGCAGGTACCATCATTATCTTAATATTTCCGTCTAAATCCATTAACGACCATTCACTATTGCCGTTTGACCGAGCGATTAAGTCTGAACTGTCTGATCTCTTCGATCAGACGGTGGAAGTGCTTCGTCCTCGCGAATGCTCCACGCAAGCCGGGGTAGTGACGCGCGTCGCCTGATATCAAAGCCAGGCGTCGATCACCGCCTGTTAACCTCCCGTCTGACTCCTTTAGGTCTTTCGATGGTTCTAATGGATGTTTTGAGGATACATACTCTAGTTTTATTCAAAGAGGAAAAGGATACCGTTAGAACCCTAAATCCCTCTGCTCCAGTTTTCGCTCGATTTAATCCTATTTTCGGTCTCGTATTGAGGTACTATAATATTTTGAACATATCATTGCAATTAATTCAATTGCTTTTGCAATTTTTCATGCAAATGATTCTGTAAAATTTCGGACTTTAATTTGCTTTAGTTCATAGCTTCTCCTGCATTGAATCCAGCACTCGAGATATAGTAAGTCATGGTTCTGCAATTGTTAGTTATATAAGTCGTGATAAATGAATTCGTGTAAATCTTAGTTCGTTAGAATCGATCCCTGTCTACGCTTAATTCCCCCACTTCGCAAATTTAGGGCATCAATATTCCTAAGGTTCGAAAGGGCCATTAGCGTCAATTTAGGTTTCCGTCGAGGGGTCTCAGGCAGACGTCTCGATCGGCATTTGGATAGTTCCTTTTAGCATCCGATGACATCAGTTCTGGGAAGCCCTAGATTTCCTTTCACCGGACCTTTTTCGAGAACGAAGGAAGTCGAGGGTGCTGCATGGATCTCGTTGCTTGCGTGTCATCCACGTAGCGCCTGCTGACTTGGCATTGTGGGGCCCACAGTGGCCATCCTCGAATCAATTCTGATCGCGCCGTGCGAATCTTAAAGCTGTGGAACCCGCAGCTTTATTTAAACTGTCGAATTAAGGATTAAGAAATTTAATTAAATAAATGTTAGAATAAATAAATCAATTAAATACAAATATTCAAACAACTATATCTTAATAATTATAAGTCCAAAATACACAAAATTCTATATCATTTTGATCAGTAAAAATAAAGGAACATTTTGATACTGACAATTTTACAATTGGACTTGTATTTAGTAAAGTGACATTTAGGGTATTATTTAAGTCCAAATAATGTTACAAAATTTCATTTGCCCATAATTTTGTAACCAATAACCCAAACATATTGAATATGGGTCTTAAAGTGATCAGAAAACCCTAAGAATTAATTTGATAGTGTTCATTTTGCTGTTTGGATTAGATTTAGATTAATGACATTTAGAACATAACTCTAATTACCCTAATTAACCCTA
Organism: Gastrodia elata; assembly: GCA_016760335.1. Lineage (NCBI taxonomy): Eukaryota > Viridiplantae > Streptophyta > Magnoliopsida > Asparagales > Orchidaceae > Gastrodia > Gastrodia elata. Next base: position 43,127,250 of record CM028676.1, read on the forward strand.
GAACTTCAATTGACCATAACTTGGTCAATTGAGCTCCAAATTGGATGATCCAAATATCAATTTAGATCAGAAAAATCTAATCTATAGAAATCTATAAAAATATTTAGGATCCAACGGTTAGATTTGCTAATCACTCTTAATTACTCCAAATTTTGATTAGTGAATATTAGCAAATCTAATAATACAATTTGAGTAATTTAAGTTTCAGAGGACTCATAGAACCATTTAGAATCAATCTATAAGATTGGATTAATATTTGAGTGATTAATTTTGCTAATCACTCACTAATCACCCTAAACCCTAATTAGGTCTTAATTTAGTCAAATTAGATCCAAATTGAGCCTACCACGTGTCATTATGATCAGTGAACTATTTGTAAACCATAGCCACTGATTATGCTTAATTTGGATACTAATTGACAAAGTTAGGATTTTTTTGACCCATAATTAAGAATTCCTTAATCCCCTTTTAACCCTAGATCTTGTATTGACCATAACTTGGTCAATACTTATCAGAATTTAGCAAATTTAGATTCTATGGAAAGCTTAGATAGTAAAGAACAGTAATCTGAAAGAAAATTTAACTTTCATTTAGCCAAATTTCTAATTTGCCCTTATGAGTCAAATTCACTAATTTGACTTCATATGGCTTAATAATCACCCAAAATTAATTTAGTTACTGTCTAATCTTACATTAGACAGTAAGAAATCACATTCTAAGAGAAGATTTCAGAATTAAAACCCTAGATCAAAATTTGATCTTTTGAACCCTTTAGTAGGGGCAAAATGGTCATTTTGCTCAAATTTAGGGTTTAGCCTTTAAAAGCTCTAAATTCAGTTTCTAATCACTAAAATCAGTAAATATAATGATTTATAGCTGAAATTAATCAAATTCAAGTCTAAATTAGATTATGATTAAAATCTCAAAATTTTATTCCTTAAGGAAAATTCCTAAGTAAATTTTGAGTGTTCTTCTTTCCTTAATCAATCTTAGATCATACCTTAGATCTTATAACATTAGTTAGGATGTGTGTCTTGAGAGATACTCTTAGTAATTAAGAGCCTTAATTCTTAAGATTAGGAATAGATCTTAAGTTAGAATTCATTTATTGAGTAAATTGGGTCACTCAATAGGTGAAACCTTGAGTTTTCTAGTTTATAGATTTTTTTAGTTTATTAAATGATTATTTGATCTTTAAACCCTAGAATTAAGAATAGAGAATATATCTTAATGAATTGATCTTATAACTTAATCTGTGAGATTTGGGTTCTAAACCTTAGACCCTTAGATTATACCTTTAGATTAAGTGATTAGACCCCATCATCTGGAGTCAAATTCTTAATCTTTTCATCTTGATTTTGCTAATCAAGATGAGGTTGGGATGAAATAAATTACAAAATTAGGTCGATGATTTATTCACTTTAACCAAATAGTCGTCTTTTGATTAAGTTATAACTAGGACGTGGCCAGTCCTAATTATCTTCAACTAATAGGATTCGTGATTCTAAGTTACAGAATATATAAGAATTGATAATTCTGAAATTTATGTAACTTAGAGTAGATAAAGCGAATAAAGTAGACAACAACGGATATCACCTGTGTTTTAGATAGAGTCTCTTGCTCACCTTGAATTGATGCTTTGCATACCTTGTTTTGAGCCCCTTACCTTATACACATATATTAGACATAGGATATTTGATAAATATCTCATGTTAATTTTGAATTGTATACATATCATTCATGATTGATCGATGTTTTCAGTTTTTCAAAAAGTTGTGGCTTAACTAGTATGCCTCTCCAATCCTCGAGTTCGGCATAGCACGCTAGTTTGTTACTGTCGGTAAGTCTATCCATATCTGGTTGAAATAATTCCTAGGATGGCGAGAAATAGATTTTGCGCTCTTTAATCAGGATTGGACATGGTGAGTACTAGTTGAGAGTAATTTTGGTAAGGTGTAGCTTGATTAGTATACATCTTTGATCAACTCGTTCGGGGTCGGCAACCTTTCGAGGGTTTAATGTCCAACAGTCTATTGGCCATGCCTAATCCATAGGATAGGATGGATAGACTCTCGCCCTACTAACTATAGAGTTAGGATTCTGATATGGATATACTAATTTAAGTACACTTACATTCAGATATGTCTTAACTCATCAGGTTAAGAGTTTTCAGTGATGTTCATTCCAGAGTTTCTTAGCTCATCAGGCTAAGATTTGCTGAGTATGTTTTCAGTTTGGGTGACTTAGAAGGTCACTGCAGTTCCGTTTTCAGTTACTGTTTTACTTGCATATTCTGCATTATAGCACTGTTTTACTTACAGCTTTCCTGCACGTGTTATATATATTTAGGATGCTAGTTTTACTTACTATTTTCTTATGCTCACCTAGGATGTTAGTTGTTTTTAGTTTTATACTATTCAAATTATGTATGTCACCTAGCATATTCTATTTGATCATAAGCATGTTTAGGTCATACTTTTCTTACAGTTTTGTTTAGTCTTTTGCTTATCTATCTTTGTTGCAGTTGCTTGGAGGAGGTATGTATTACTTCCTAGTTATTTTAGTTATAAACTGTTTGTTTATAACTTTATTACTGTTCTTTTTGATACGCTTTTCTGCACCTATTTTGCTTAGTTCTGTTCTTATGGTGATATATATTTAACTTAATAAAATTGTATGCCCTAAAATGTACTTAGACATATTATTTAACTAGTTTTTCTTTTGTTGGCTGGGGCCCTACCATTATGAAACTGATAATGGTAGGTTCTGAGTTTGTTGAAGCAGCAGATCCAGTGGAGAGCTTGCCACTGGAGGAGGAGCCCATTCCTGAAGATCTGTAGTTTTAGTTTTTTTTCTTCCAGTGAGATTGAGAGTTTCCTTTCAGTTCTTTTAAACTTATTAAATGTTATAATAATTCAGGTTTATATTTCCCTTTCAGTACTTTACTTATTCTGTATTGTTGTATTTATATTGTATTGGATGGATGTTATGTTTTATGCTTCCGCACTCTGAGTTCTTGTATGATCATTTAGTGATAGATTCTGGGATGAATGGTAAAGTCCTTAGTTAAGATTGGATTAGAATGTGTGTCTAATCCAATTATAAGTGGGGACCTTGTCATTTGGTGACCCCTCCACCGTAATCATGTTAACTTAAGGGTTAACAGGACCATGGCGGGGCAAGGCCGCCACACCTGATTTGGACTAGGTCTTAGAGGTTGATTCCATTTGACCTAATTAGCACTTATGATTACATTTAAGACTAAGATTAGTTCTAATTAACTAAGGTAACAACCTGGGTTGTTACAAGTTATGAGTCATACGGTCCAATGTATACATACATCCAATTGGGAACTATGACGCCGATGCATCCTGAAATTCCCCAGTCAATGTATGCAACATTCTGCAACCCATAAATCATCATTGATACTCATACATAATTATTAATATGCATACATCATGCTTATGCTCATGCTCATACTTCTAAGCTATATAAGTTAAGTTCAAAAATCTAGAAATACTTTGAAATTCAATAATAAATTCAAGATCTCTATTTTGCAGAATCATACTAAAATGATTCTAACTCCTAAATTCTAGTTCGATAATTGGTTAAAGTTGGGAATTTACTTAAAAATTATTAGACGGGAATGTTGTATACACGTATTTAGCATGTTTGCATGAAAAGTTGTTCTTAACACTTAGTTTAATTAAGCCACCCTAACGAATCGATCTTCTATAAGAGGCATCATCCGATGGTGATTTATATTTCATGCTAAGTTATTTAGATGCCCAGCTCACAATCACACTTAGTGTCTTAAAGAAGGTGACTTGAATTACTTAGTTTGTTTAAGCCACACCTATTGAAGCGATCTTTGCTAGGAGGCATCACCCGATGACGATTTATATCTTAATCAAACTACGGAATGAGCCCCTATTTATAACACTCTTAGGATTGATTGATTTACTCTAAGCGAGATTATATTCGCCTAAACCTGCAGGATAGCACAAAAATAAATCTTACTTAGAGTGACTCAACCATTCCTAAATACCACTGAAATAATCCAGTACTATGGGTATACCCAACTACACCCAACCAATGATTAGAGTTCATACAACTCTATTTAATCAACAAAGATTTATCAAAGCTATTAATACTTACTCTAAATAAGTGAGTCATACACAAGGCTCCAAGGATGTGATCAAAAGACACTCAATATTGATTTCTACCGCAAGGGAGAAGTTCCATTATAACTGCTTTAGGTGATTCCTACCATGAGGTGTCAAGATCAACTTCTAAGGTTATGAAGGATCATCTAAGTTTCTACCTCAATAAGTTACAAAAGTTCTTCCTACCTTAATGTATTAATAGTTAAGGTCTTTATGCATTTCAAGAATGATCCTATAGCAAGACCCTTGAGATCTTACTTTTCTATTTCTTAAATTAACATTCAAGATTTACTTATTGATCTTGGATTAAAGTGATCAGATCAGATGATTAAAATCATCTGACCATATTCTATTCTACAATCATGGGATAAAATCAAAAATATATTTAGAGTTAGATCATTTCATAAATCATTACAATTTTATTATCCATCTTATGCTAATAGTCTTATATAAGAGAAAAGAAAAGATCTAAAGTTTAGATTCAGATAGTTCAATCACACAGTTTTAATATTAACCTTGGCACTTTTAATTCAATGATTTAAGATCAATATCAAATCATATGTATTATTTGAATCATGTCAATTGCATTATCTTTCAATCAAGGATGCTTGAGTTAAGGTGATTAAAGTTTAGATCTTAATCAAGATAAGTTAGGGTTTAAAAATCAATGGTTGATTTAAAGATCAATGACAATTTAATATATTATTGGCATAGTATTGATGGCAAATTTTAGATTTTGAATTAAGTATCATTTACTTAATCAAGTTCTTAAGATTCTTATGTTCAAATATAGTTTGTGTCAATTTAAGCATATCAAGGTGTCCAAATAATTGTTAAAGTTTTCTAACATACATCCAAATTTCATGAAAGCATAGAAATGTAAAGATGGCATAAAATAGAAGATAATTAAGGCTAACCAAAATCTAAATCAAACCAAAGGAATTAACACTTGATTATAAATTTAAAAGACTTAAATTTCATACAATTTAGTTATTGATGTATACTTAGTTAATATAAGCAATCAAGGGTCCTATTCTCTAACATTTGGCACGAGACATTTAAGATACATAATAAGTTTTAAGCGCTTGGTAAAAATGACAAAGTTTCAAATTTAATTTTCACATGAAATTTTATGCAATGCTCAATTTTACTTAAACTAGTGCTATAGAGACTTTAAACTGCAAAAATAATGAAGGATTTTGATTTCGAGGTCAAATTAAATACCTCAATTTTCTAATTAATTAAATATTAAAATATTTCAAATATTCGATTTAGCTCCGAATCGCACCAAATCTTTAGGGATTGATTCTAACGACTAGATGAACTTAATTAAGTTATGGTTAAGCTAAATTAGGCTTGGAAACAACATTGGGTTGTTACAATATTAGCATTGATAATAGTAGAAATATCACTTTATTCAAGAATGATCATAGTTTTACTTTTAAAATCATTTATTATCTTTTGTTCTCATACCTATTAGATGTTTTGAGAGCTGATACTTTTTGGAGCAAAGGCATTAAGCTAAATATTAAATGTATGATTTGGAAAGCCTTAAATTGTGATCTATAAACTGCATATTTTCTTAATAGTCATGGCCGTCATTGTAACTCCACTTGCTAGCTTTGTCTCCATGATAACGAATCTCATTCATACCCCTTCTTCTTTTGTTATTTACGTTAAATATTCTCAAGTCTATTCTTCCTGATGGCTTTTCTTATTACTTCTTTCATTCATAAATTCAAATTCCGAATGACATCTCAAGCTATGAGAAATAGGTTAAAAAGCTTATATTACGGCTATTGGCGTGATTATGGAAGGAAAAAATGCCCATATTTTCAACAACCCTACTAATAGCTCTATTATTTTTAACATCAAAACTAAGATCCTTGGGATAATCTATAAATGGCGGCACTCCTTGAATTTCGATAAATTTCTAAATTTGAAGGATTTTCTAATTTTTACTTAATGTTGGTTTTCTATATTTTTTCTATGTCTATTTGTTATTCCATGGCTGTTGGATACTTTGTGGTGCTGCTCCTCGTGGGCTGAGGATGAAGCTTACTTACAAACTTACTGCTAAACGGTTATTATTTAATGTTGTTGTTTCTTTTTTCTAATGCTATTTATTCAAACTAGATTAAAATTGAGGTTTTAAAGATCGACATGACATGCTTATTATTTCATTGGTGCTTATATTTTCAAACTTTGTTTAGGGAGAACAGATTATTTTTGATTTGATTGGAGGCAAGGATGAATTATAATACTTTTTTAGACTTTATTCGACGATTTGATGGCTTTCTTTTAGCCTTAATTTTTGAATATATTAATCATGTATTTTAAAGATTAATGCTGCAGTATCTTCAATATTGAGTGGATCTCATTTAGAGGAGCTTTGATTGCTTTTGTATTTTGGTTGTAATATTTTTTTGAATTTTACTTTCTATCTGTCGTACATCTTGTTTGATGAAATATACCACTATGCCCTCCAATTTTATCAGTTTGTTTTTTATTTTTTTTGGGTAAAATAAATTGTACGACTGTCTCAATAAATGCCACGTGCTATTAAGTTCAATGATTTGTGTACTGCCCGTTGCTACCCGAACTACCCAGAGACTTCCCCTTGACCCGGCGGGCATCGTCTTTCTTGTGTTCATCACTCGAATGCGAGCAGTCTTCCCCTCCGTCCTCCAACAACCTTTCGTCTAGGGTTTCGGCTATCATCCGTGTTTCGACCTCCTGCTTCGGCCTTCGCCTTCGCTTTCTAAACACAGAAGCGTCCGTTCATGGTGTTTTGTCTGTTTGCCAAATTACGTCTCTTAGAGATGGAGTCACCGGATTATTGCGCAGGATGAAGGCGAAAGAGTTGCAGAAGTTTTGAAGGGATGGGGTTATGGCAGGGGAATGCGTTATTGAGCTCTGTGAAGTTGAAGGGGAATAGGGAGAAGTTATGGTTGGATGAAGATGATATGGAAGGAAGGAGTCTCCGTTGGTGGAATAGGATTTGTTTTGTAAACTGCGTCTTCAAGCCAAAACGGAATGGGTCTGTTGGAAGGTTGCGCATTGGAAATGGTAATTTTGAGGAATCCAATTGGGACTTTTTAGTTCTGTATTGTTTATTTACGAATGCCGTGCAGTATTTCTTTTGTTTGAGCGGTTTAAAATTTTTTGCTTTAGATGCATTGATATCTAGCATGATGAATTTGACCGTCAGTATATATAAAATTAGCCTTTTTTATAGATGAATATCTGAGGCTAGATATACATGAAAGGATTCCCGGATTGATTCAAAATGTTTGAAAATTCCACTTGTTGCAAGGATCTTATAAGCTGCTATTATGAACCATAGAGAATTAACAAAGTGGTTTATTTCTCTTGCCTTTTGTTTTATTAAGCTTTACAAGGGAAACTAGCCTTTTGACTCTCAATAACATGCATACTTTATACATTTTTCTTTTATCTCATATTTATATGGAATCTAGGAGTTTAAATGCAATCTAATTCAAATAGCATATTTTGCAAATAAATTTTGGAACCATTCCATATAAAAAATGATAATTTGGATAAATTTGATTTAAACCACTTTTTATTATTTTGTGTGTTTATTTTGGTAAATTTATTGACCAAATCTGAAAATTACATGGGATGCATAATGATTTATGCTAGCTTATAATAGCTTAATTAATTCTTATCTTCACTTGATATAATATTGAATCGAGCTGTCTTGAATTCTCTATTTTTACGAGATATTGCAATTGGTTTGAGTGTGCTGTAGAGACAGTCTTGCTTGTTTATTTTGTAGTTGTTTGATCTCAATGGTTGTTGCCATCCTTTAAGCTAATAAACAGTGTTATCTTATCAACATTACTAGCCATAATTCATGTTATTTTTAGGTAAAGTAGGATAAATTCTAGTTTATATGCTTTGAGCTTACTCCAAATAGTTTTGATAATGTACATTATGATGATGATTGTGGCATTTTAGATGGTATTATAAGAGATTTAATACGGTTCAGATGTTCTTAACATTTTGTCTGTTTAACAACCATAACCTGCATAATTATGTGCATTTATTCATATATCATTGAGAGAAATCTGGAGTGTGTATTTGACTATGGAAGAGTGAAAGTGGGATTCAATTAATAATTTATGTGCTTTGTCCCTGTATCAGTGTGAACATAAACCCATCTCAATTCTGCATTAGCATAAAAATGATCTTGGTACATTTTGTTATCAAGGTTGGGCTCGATTTTTCTACAAGGCAATCGGGAGAATAGGTAATGGAGCGAAGGAGATGAGACTGAACATTTCTTACAACTTTACTCCCTTGGGCATATTTTGATTAGGGTTTTACAAGAGCCTAATCAAGCTCGAGTTAGCCTTGTATTGTGCTTGAGGTCAAGTTAATTAATTGTGTTTGAGTTCGAGCTAAAGATAAGCTTAGCTGGTTCACTATCCTACTCATTCATTATTAAATAAGCATATTCTTAACTTAAGGAAAAATTACAGAAATGAGCTAGGTCTCATTTTGCATGATTCTTGAGTTATTTTGTTGAGCTTTGTCCAAGCAGCACATGAGGTGACTTAGGTCAGGTATGCCCTTAATCTAAGTTAGATTTGAGAATATCTGAGAGTTCTTAAAGAATCAATGTTTTTACTGTAGGTGGTGTACCACTTTTTTCTGGAAGCCTTAACTAGATTTTTTTTTTTTTACTTTCTTTCAAAGCAGAAGAGAGCAATTCCTTCATGCTTTTGCACATGCGCAATTAGTCTCATCAAATTATGCATTTCTCTCTGCTTGCAATAGTTTATACTTTTCTGGACAATGCCCTTTTAATCTTGTTTCTATTTTTGGTTCAGACGATATTAAATCTATACAAAAAGATAGTGAAGATCAACCAACGACTGTTGCAGTATCTGGTTCTTCAACTTGCTGGGCTGAAGAAATCTGTATTTCTACTTTGAATGTTTGTCAAGAGCTTAGAGTCGCATCACAGCTGCGCAGGTTCACTTTTAATGAGCTCAAATGCGCGACAAGAAACTTCAGACCTGAGAGTCTTCTTGGTGAAGGTGGTTTTGGTTGTGTCTTCAAGGCCTGGGTGGAGGAGAATGGAACAGCTCCTATGAAACCTGGCTTAGGACTTACTGTTGCTGTTAAAGTCCTTAATAATGATGGACTTCAAGGGCATAAAGAGTGGCTGGTTAGAAAAGTGTTTTTTATTTTCTTATAATCTTACCTAAGTATCATATAACTTTCAAATACTTTGAGCATAACATATTATTAACCCTTTTTTTTGCAGGCAGAGGTTAATTTTCTCGGTGATCTGATTCATCCTAATCTAGTTAAGCTGATTGGATACTGTATTGAAGATGATCAAAGGTTGTTAGTTTACGAATTTATGGCTCGAGGAAGTTTGGAGAATCATCTTTTCAGAAGTAAACTATTACACGCTTTACTTTTTTATTTAAGTTTCCTTGAACTGCTATCTCATTTCAACTTATCACAATGCCGTCCTATATAGAATACATTCTAAGAAAACAGTTTGCAACTGACTTGTATTAAAGTATACATGTTTGACATGCAGAAACCTGATACAATAAATGAACTGTAGAATTTCAAATAAACTATTACGGCACTGTGATAGTTCCTATATAATGAGGTCCTCTCATCCTATTTTAATATGACCATGTCATTGGGTCAATGCAGTACACAAGGGCCTTGATATATGTATTCTTTGTTTTCTATTTGACACGTTGACATATCTGGTTTTAGAATGATTGTGAAGTAGTTGAAGCCTTTTCCATTCTTGTAACTTAAATGTTCATAACACAACAAGTATTTAATTTTTTAATTAAACTTCATTAAATTTGTGTAAATTATACAACACATCATCATCGTTCCTTATACATTTCTATTAGAGTTAATTTTTATTTTTTGGCAGATTTGAACTCCTGAATTGTAAAATGTGATTTGACTGATAAATGCTATTTTCTTTCACTAACTATTACTATATTGACTTGGCCAATATTTTTATAATTAAAAAATCGGATTATATAGTATACTGCTACATGGTTGGGGTTTTGAGATTTCTGCTTGGTATTTTAAACAAATTTATTTTGTTATCATATTTATGTGTTTTTTATTTGAGAATGATGTATGAAGCTGATTATTTGCACATGCTAATGGTACATCATAACATTATGGTTATTTATTTGTTCCACCACTATCTCAATACTATTGTCCCATTCAGCACCTGAAAGCTTAATTTGAGTTAAATTTGAAAAAGCTTTTGATGGAAATCACATCTATACACGATGCAAGCATTGTATTAATTGATGCTAAAATAACGCTGTAATAAAATTTATTTTCTTAGTTTGAGATGTATAGAAAATTCCTTGAATAGTGTCTTTTACAATTTTTGTTTTATCTCACGGATCACAATTTCTTGCCATCAATTTTATCTCACGATCACCATTTTCAACCATTAGATTTATCTCATGAATCACCATTTGTAACCATTAAATTTTAACCCACAGATCAATAATTCAAACTTCCAAATTTTAAATCATGGATCAACAATTCAGCTACTAGATTTACCTATGGATTACCAATTTCAGCTATTGTATTTCTTCTTGTGGATCACTAGTTACAATCATCAAATTAGGAACTCATGAATTGCCAACAAGAACCATTTATTTATAGCCCACAAATCACTAACTATAGTTGCCAGATATTTTTTTTAGGATTTATAGTTTTCTCATTATAAAGCTTTGTAATTTTATAAATAGGGCTCAATCTCTCATTTGTATGACATTGAACCTTGAAAATAAATTTGTTACTCTCAAACTTGTGTGTGCTCATGGATTTGGTGTTTTTGAGATCAAACAAGGATGACAAAACATTATGGGGATTTTATCTTTTTATTCAGGTGTGGGGCCCGGATTCACATTTATTGGGTACTATTTTTCTTAATCATACATTCTTTTTTTTTTAGTTGTTGGTTTAGTAGCTCAGTAGCTTGAAATGTTATTAGCAAACATTGCATTTGGGAAATTATTGTGTTAATACCCAACATTGGAAACTTTCTAAATATTCCAACTCTCTTGCAATTATTTCACAACAATTTGCACTTGATTTTTTTTTTTAATTTAAAATTTTATTGTCACGCGGAAATTTCAATGGGCTTTATTTGGGCATTTTGAATTGAGGTTTTCTAGATTTAAAATGCATGCATTTTTTGAACTTTATACAGAAGATTGAGGCATCCAAGAAACCTACCCAAAGCTTTTGTTGAAATTTAGCACCACCCTCTGTCCTGCATCATTTTCCCGTCTAAATTTAAATTTAATTTAAAAAATTGAGTTTTATATTACATTAAAGGGATTAGTTATTTGATGAGACCAAATTTAGCTATCATGACAATTAAAATAAATTCAAAATTTATTTCTCCTTTTACAATTCAAAATTTATTTATTTTATGAGAAAATTATGGTGTTTAGAGAATTAATTGGAATTTGATTCTCTGTTTTCATTCTGGGGGTTATAATTGACTTAATTAATAAATTTTGCCTAAGATCCTTGAGGAAAAAAAGGAGAACTTTGAACTAGAAATAATTTATTGTATTTCTGTTTCATAGAATGCATGTGTTGCCAACCTCGTTTAACATCGATGATAATTCCCTTCTTGTATTTTCATTACCACCCATTTTCTTCTCCAAGTTCGATGTTCGTTGATTTCCTTAGCTTGCCGTGCCATCATTTTTGGTAGCAGGACACCTAAGGCGTCTTTCTCATGCCATGCCATCATTTTTGGTAGCAGAGCACCTAAGGCGTCTTTCTCAAGTCACATTGTTGACCTAAGAATGGCTTAATTTTTTTTTTCTCTTCTGTTGTCTTATTGACACCACTCCTTATTGACTAGAAAACCCAGCGACAAAATCAAAAGTCTTGAGCATCCCAGAACTAAACAAATATTAACCAGGCGTTCATTTCTTAAGAATTAGTCATTCTCTCAAATGTTATGTTAATCTCTTGTTTAGAAAATAGACTGGGCATCCATTAAAAGAGTGGTAATACTCTCCATGCCATGTCTCTCAAACCACTATAAAGGGCTAATTTGCTATCGTAACCCATTATACGCCATATTATGCTAACCTAGAAAATAAACGTTCCATTCATTTCACTGCAAGATGACTAATTTGTATTACCTTAGGTAGATATGAAGAAAGGATTTTGCATATTATTATCTCCATGAGTACTTTACCATCATCCTAGGAAACTTATGGCTATTTAAGCTTGCTTTGATCTTTTTGATATAATATATTTACGTGAGATAACATCGAACATTATTTAGTCCAAAATGATATGGAAGGTAGTTAACCATCTTCAACATATTTATGTTTCTTTTTTTTAGTTCTGGCTTTTGTAATGCTTCTAACGAAGTAATTCAATGCAAAAAGGGACCCAATTACTGTCAATACATATATATATATATATATATATATATATATATATATATATATATATTCTTGGGCATTGATCCAATTATTATCAAGATAACATTAAACCTGTTGACTATAATAATTCAAAAAATATAATTTTTTTTTAAATAAAAAGCAAATTTTTGATATCTTCAAAGCTACTCGAAGCATCTATTCTCAACCCTTTTTTGATGGTGCTTTTAAAACTAATGAGAATGGCACTTTGATAAACATATGATAAAATCATCCAGTCAATCAACTTGAAGGAAGACTTTGAGTCTCTCTGAAGTTATATATGATTCTCGCCAGCATCCAAAAAAAATAGAAGCTTTTTTTATCAACTCGAGATTTTTTGCCATTGTAAAAGAAGGGAGCATGATGACCCATAGCCTTTTTAAAAATCTCAGTTAATTTCTAAAACTCAAAAAAATACTTGAATTTGAGACATACCTCACTGAGTTTAGGAGATGAGGTAACGAGTCATAGTTTACTGTTAAACTTATTAATCCTTAATTTTACAAAGAAAAAACACAAGCATTTGGATCGAAGGATTTACTTATTCATATTGTTAAACTAAAAGGGTTAGTTTAGGATCTTACTCTTTATTTCCTTATCAAGGTTGTAGAAATCTGCTACAACCACTATTGGAGTCTAAAATCTCATAAGCGCTATTGTATTTTGGAATATTTCTCTGGAAAACCTCTTCTTAAGCCTTAAATCGCATTAAAATTTTGCTAGAGCTTGAACATGCCTATAACAACGTTGCAAATTTTTTACGCATTAATGTGCACCAATGTCACCCACATATATCAAGTTCTAACAATGCACACTTGCGTTTGCTCTCAGACTGCACCATTTGTCGTCACTTCTTGTTTGAGAACGTGGCTGCTTCGCTGTCTTGATAGGTTGTGACCGCCCTTATCTTGTTGCGGAAACAAAAGCCTTGTTGAAGCATTTAGTCACTCAACCTCGTACTTTTTTTGCTCCTCACCCATATGCAGTTTAATAAAGATAGGGGTCCATTGACTAAGTGGGGAGGAAAATAAGGGGGTCCTAATAATACAATTAATAATGATTACAATGTTTATTATCTATGAATTTAATCAGTTCACCAAATTAGCGCCAAATACAATTTTTAAAATCAATAATCACCTTAATTTAACAAAAAAATTATTCTTTTGTAAAAAACCTGGGATTATTAATTTATTGTCTTCCAGGTTATTGATTATTATGTACATGGCAGGGTCTCTTCCGCTTCCTTGGTCCACCAGAATGAAGATAGCACTTGATGCTGCAAAAGGCCTTGCTTTTCTTCATGAGGAAGCAGAAAGGCCAGTTATCTACCGTGATTTTAAGACATCTAATATCCTGTTAGATGTGGTATGCTTACCCTTTATATATTTTTTTAAAATTCTGCATTAATCATTGCGTTTCATGTGTATATTTAAAATACATTCTTTTTTATTGGCAGGATTATACTGCCAAACTATCTGATTTTGGGCTTGCCAAAGATGGTCCTGTGGGAGATAAGACTCATGTGTCCACGAGGGTAATGGGAACATATGGATATGCAGCTCCTGAGTATGTTATGACAGGTTGATTCAGCTCTTTGATTGACAGTATTTTAGTATCTGTTCATAAAAATTGCTTTTACCTCGAATGGATTCACATGCTTACTTTTAAGATTTGCTTGATTGAGGTTTTACTTGTTTAAGATAGATAAGCTTTGTTGCTAAGTGTGCTAAGTTGTTTGGCTAACTTGAAAGTTAAGTAGTGCTTTAGTTGACTTAAGCTGAGCAACTGGCATAAGTTGGCTCATGATTGTTCCTTCCAGTTTTTCTAATTATTAATATAATGTTTTATGATTAGGATATACTGATAACTTTCATTTTTATTATCTGTGATAATTGATATTTTAGCAAATTATGCTATTTTTATGCTTATTTTATTTCTAAGTTTACATCATGTTTAAATTAATTACGAATTTTGTGTATTTATTATTATTAATTAGGAATTAGTAAAAACATTATATTTTTAATAGTTTTATCAATTCATAAATTAACATAAAAATTTCTATGTTTCAATAGAAGTCTTGCTTATATATTCAAAGAACATTGTGATATATGACCATCCAAATAGAATAATTTTTAGCAGGTAAGAATCTTTGTATTTTGAAAGAAGGTTAAGACATTAATGCTATCGTTGGAATTTTAACTCCAAAGGTGTATAACAAATTTTAGTCATATTCACTTAATTTCAGTCCTTAGACTTTTCTTTTTTGTTTTTTTCCTTTTTTTGCGTAGTCATACTTTTAACTGTCATATTAGAGAAAAGTCTGATTTTTTTATTACCATAAAATGCGATCAGCAGCAACTGCCATCTTATCCCAATTTTTTTCGGCTTTTGACATTGTTGTTGAATTTTCTACAATGCACGCATGGGAATACACGTGACTTTTTTCTCTTCGTTCAGGAAGGCTGGTTTTAAAAATATAATCTCAATTTCTACTACCTATGAAAGAAATGCTTAAATTAATTTTGAAACTGGCCTCCAATTTATGGGGTGTAACCGAGCTAAGTTGAGCTAAATCCTTTATAAAGGAAAAAGAGGAGCAGGTTTGGAGGAAGGCGCTACGCTGCGCCGTAGCGGACGCCAGCCTGAGAGGCTGGCGCTACAGCGTGCCGTAGCGGGCGCGCTGTAGTGCCCGCGGCTTGTTTTGCCCAGTTTTGAGCAACCTATATATATTTAATTCAAATTTAGGGTTAAGTAAGGCTTTTTAGAAATTCTGTTAGCCTCTTTTTTGGTTTTGTGCGGTGGCTGATTTATTTGCAATGAAGAAGAAACTCCTAAAGGTCTTGTGACGATTAGTAAACCCTAAAATCATTGTAATTCCCTTTTTCTCTATAGTGAAACTTTTGCTCTTCTCTCCGTGGACGTAGATATTAGCACCGAATCACGCAAATCATTTTTCTTGTGGTTGTGTTTGTGATTGCATGTGATTGTTCATACTTTATTTTGGTTTGCTTAATATTCTCAAGTATTGTTCTATATTGATTTAAACTCTAAGAGATCCCAACAAGTGGTATCAAAGCGAGATTGCTTTGTTCTTGAGGGCTAGGATTTTGCTTGAGCTATTTGTTATTTTTGTGTTTGAGTTTTCTAAAGCAAAAGAAAGACATGGCAGAAAGAGGAGAAGAGATTAAAGGAACTTCGTCGTCATCGGTGGTGGAGAGGTCTTCTCAACCAAGTTGTGACACATCTGGTAAAAATAGATGTTGTCAAATTTGATGGGAAGAATAATTTTGGTATGTGGAGGTGCTAGGCGACAGACGCATTATGCGCCACAAATCTGGAGGATGTTCTTGATGACGAGGAGAAACCGGAAGAAATTCTAGAGAGGGATTGGATCAAGATGAACCGCAGTGCATGCAGCTTGATCCGGAAGTGCTTGACTCTGGAGAACAAATATGCAGTTATGATGGAGACAACCTGGAAATTGTGGAAATTCCTAGAAGCCAAGCATCTAAAGAAGAGCGTGGAGAATCGACTCCACATGAAAAGGCTGCTTTATAGATTTCAGATGAGAAGAAGAATTTCTATGGATGAACACCTAAATGAGTTCACGAAATTGTTGGCAGACTTGCTGAATCTGGATGAGACCGTGGAGGATGAAGGTAAGGCCCTGTTATTGTTGAACTCATTGCCAGATGAGTATGAGCACTTCACCATGACTTTGATCCATGGGAAGAAAATCTTGAAATATGAGAAGGTGACAATAGGCCTAGTGAATCATAAGTTCAGAAGAAGGGACAAAGAGTCTACCAAATCAGATATGGCAGAGGCTCTTAAACTCCAGAGGGGAAAATCGGAGAAGAAAAAGAAATGGCCAAAGAAAAATACAGACTTCCAGAAAAGAGGGAAATCCAAAGGCCGAAATATTGGGCGCAATCAGTGCGCATTCTATTTGGAAACAGGACATCGGAAGAAGGATTGCCTAAAATTGAAAGATAAGCAGCGGGCTAGTGGATCTTCCAAGGTTAAGGCTAATGTGATCCAGAATGTGGTGAAGGGTTCAAACTCAGATGTAACTCTTGTTACTGTTTCTATGGGTCTAGTAGCTGACAGCTCCAATTGGATTATGGATACTGGCGCGACATACCAGATATGCTCCCAAAAGGACTGGTTTTGTTCGTATAGAGAAACGGACATCGGTGCTGTCATAATGGGGAACAATGTCACATGTCGAATTGCAGGAGTTGGAAGTGTGCTGATTAGGACACATACAGGAACAATTCTAGAACTGAAAGAAGTCAGATATGTACCAGAGATGAAGAAGAACTTTTTGTCTATTGGAGCTTTAGAAGCCAAGGGCTTTAAGGTGATGATTGAGGCAGGGGTCCTAAAGATCAGCAAGGGTGCTATGACTTATCTGAGAGGAGTTAGACAATAGAACCTCTACTAGCAGGGAAGTACAGTGACAGGTTCAATAGTTGTGGCTGAAGATTATGAAGATGCCATGACATTGTGGCATATGAGGCTAGCACATGCAGGGGAACCTTCACTGAGAGCATTGGAGAAGGATGGACTCATTAAAAGTATAAATTCTTGCAAACTACAATTTTGTGAATATTATATTTTTGGCAAGAAAGCATGCAAGCCCTTTGGTGTTGGCCTCCACAACACCAAATATATATTAGAATATATACACAGATGTTTGGGTACCAACGAAGATTGCATAATTTGGTGGTCGAAGGTATT
Organism: Gastrodia elata; assembly: GCA_016760335.1. NCBI lineage: Eukaryota > Viridiplantae > Streptophyta > Magnoliopsida > Asparagales > Orchidaceae > Gastrodia > Gastrodia elata. The sequence goes on from CM028676.1 coordinate 43,144,651, forward strand.
TTATTTCTTTATAGATGATTATTCCAGATTTGTATGGGTGTACACTTTGAAGAGCAAAGCAAATATACTGGAGGTTTTCATAAATTGGAAGAAGATGGTGGAGAATCAAATGAGCAAGAGAATCAAGATGATCTGATCGGACAATGGCGGAGAGTTTGCATCTGATTCTTTTACAAAGGAATGTCAAGATTCAGGGATTGAACGCCATTTCATAGTAAGAGAAACACTGCAGCAGAACGGGGTAGCTGAGTGAATGAACCGTACTTTGGTGGAAAAGGTTGAAGAAAGTCTATTGGGCGGAAGCCCTAGACTATGCATGCTACTTGGTGAACTGTCTGCCATCTGCATCACTAAACAAGAAGACTTCAATTGAGTTGTGGTCCGAATATCTTGCTACAGATTATGATCAACTGAAGATTTTTGGTAGCCCAACTTATTATCATGTAAGGAAGGATAAACTTGAACCGCGGGCTAGGAAAGCAATTTTTGTGGGTTTCGGCGGGGAGTGAAGGGCTACAAGCTATATGATCCAACTGACAAGAGGATTGTGGTGAGCAGAGATGTCACCTTTTTCTTGAGATTGAGGAGTTCTCATCAGGTGGAGGATAATAGAGACTCCTACAAGAAGATAGAGAGTGGGTTTTGATGCAACCTCATTTGTTCCACAAAGAACTTCATATCTTATCGATGATACTTCTATAGATGAAGACCACATTGGTGATGATGAAGAACAAACTAATATTGATGGTGAGGCTTTAGTTCAGGAGTCAATTGCTAGAGATAGATCCAGAAGGAATGCACCTCAGCAGCCAACCTGGCTCAGAGACTACGTCACGTATCCATTGTCTGTATTGGGGGATGAGGTTCCCTCCCATTACAAAGAAGCGCTGATGGGCTTATAAGGAAATTTATGGAAGCAGGCTATGGATGAAGAGATGGAGTCTCTTCATAAAAATAAAGTATGGAGATTGAAGAAATTCCCTCTAGGAAGAAAGACTATTGGATGCAAGTGGGTGTATGCGAAGAAAGAAGGATCCTTAGAAGCTGATGTGTGCTACAAAGCAAGGTTAATGGCCAAGGGCTTTGCTCAGAAAGAAGGGATCAACTATGATGAAGTGTTCTCTCCAGTTGTTAAGCACTCATCGATCCGCGTGCTCTTAGCTTTGGTGGCACAGTTTGATTTGCTGCTTGAGCAGTTTGATGTTAAAACAGTGTTCTTGCATGGAAAACTAGAGGATGAGATCTTTATGGCACAGCCTTCAGGGTACAGTGAGCTAGGAAAAGAAGACTTGATATGCAAACTAGACAAGTCTCTTTATGGGCTAAAACAATCACCAAGATAATGGTACAAGAAATTTGATCAATTCATGCAAAAGGAGGAGTACCAAAGAAGCCAGTTTGACCATTGTGTGTATTTTAGGAGGTTGCCTCAAGGTAACTTCATTTAATTGTTATTATATGTCGATGACATGTTGATAGCTACTTCAGATCAGACAGAGATGGATCATATGAATGATCAACTGTCAAAGAACTTTGAAATGAAAAACTTGTGAGAGGCAAAGAAAATATTGGGAATGAAAATTTGTAGGGATAGAACAATAGGGAAGATTTGGCTTATCCAAAAGGGGTATTTGGAGAAGGTGCTGAGGAGATTTAGAATTGAAGATACTACAAGGTCTATGAGTATACCTCTAGCACCTCACTTTCACTTATCTGCAGAGCAATGTCTAAAGATAGATTTTGAAAAAGAAGAAATGCACACAGTGCCATATGCTAGTGCAGTTAGGAGCTTGATGTATGCCATGATTTGCACTAGATCAGATTTGGCTCAAGCTGTTGAAGTTGTGAGCCGATACATGCACAATCCTGGTAAGGATCACTGGCAAGCAGTGATGGGGATTTTCGGTACCTAAAAGGTACAATTGATGTTGGCCTATTATTTCAGAAGCAATACTCAATAGCTGACTTATGTGTTGGATATGTGGACTTCGACTACGCCAGAGATTTAGATCGAAGACGATCAACAACTAGTTATGTATTCACTATAGCAGGAGGTCCAGTAGGGTGAAGGTCAACTCTTCAGTCTACAATTGCCCAGTCTACGACAGAAGCTGAATATATAGCAGTTACTGAAGCGTTCAAGGAATCTATTTGGATGAAAGGCTTACTGAAAGATTTGGGTGCGAAGCAAAATGAAGTAGTAGTTCACTATGATAGCCAGAGCGCTATATTTTTGGTTACTAGTCCGGTATGTCACGTTTGCACAAAGCATATTGATGTCCGACACCATTTCGTCCGATGCATAATTGAAGAAGGTGAGATCATACTGGAGAAAATTGATATTAAAGATAATCCCGCAAATATGATAACAAAGGTTCTTACAGTTCAAAAATTTACCAATTGCAAAATCTTGGTGAATTTGGAGAAGCATTTATAGGCTTCTCATTTGTTGGAATTACGATTGGCTTGATTCCCTTGGGAGGGGGATAAGTAGGCAACCAATTTGGTACAACTGTATTGATAGATTTTAAAAGAGTCAGCTCTCATGTGGAGCACATGAGAGCTGTGATGGAGATTGTTATAAAGGAAAAGGATGTAATGACCCAAAGTCGTTACTTTGCGATTTAGGTCAAATTCTGCCTCATAAATCAGGATCCTGGGGAATTTTGATTTAGGGCAAACAAAAATACCAGTAGATAAAAATAATTTTTAGATCAAAGTGTCATAGTTTGAGAGAAATTCGAATACGGAAGCTCCTGTTTTATTTTCTAAATTATTTAAATTCTAAAAATCAAGAACATTGAAATATGTGTCTGAATTTATCATTTTCAATGTCGTTGTGTTAAGTATATTATTTAATGGCTGCTCGAGAAGTTTCATCAAATTTTGAGCATCGGTTTGATCGTGGTTAATTTTCAAAGTTTTAAACTTCAGAAATTAAAATAAAATAAAATTTTGCTCCGAATCTAAAATTTTCGGCGCGTGAGTGATCATAATGTCGTAACACACCCCAGTGTCAAATTTTGTTGGATTTGGACGCCAAACGGTGAAAAAATGCGATTAATTTAAGTTCAAGTAAACTTTTTATAAGTTTCCTTATTTTCTTCTTCTCCTTTTTCCCCATTCGCCCGACTCGCGACTCGCGACTCGCGACTCGCGACTCGCGACTCGCGACTCGCGACTCGCGACTCCCGACACCCGACCCGCCTGTGAATCGCAGGCTCTGTCTTGCGATAGAGCCTGTAGGCGGAAGCTTTCGCCTGCTAGGGAGGGCCCGCCTGCGTCGTTCTTGGCGCAGGATTAGGTCGGCCCTCTTAGCCGACCCCCCCAATCCTTCCCTCTATATAAACCCATCTCCTCCCCTCACAACTCCCAGCCATTCTCTCCTCCGTCTCAGCCAACCCAGCCACCCTGCCAGCATCCCAGCCTCCCCTTCCAGCCAGCAGCAACCCAGCCCTCTCCCACAACCAACTAGCAAGCGAGCCGATCACCCAGCAGCCCTCTCCTGCCGTTGCCAACTTGCTGCAGCCGCCTCGGCCAGCCGTCCGGCCACCCATTCCGACCTCTTTCCGTTTTCAGGCAATTCTAATCTTAAAGGTAAGATGATAAGCTTAAGAGGTAGAGAAAGGGGGAGAGAAAAGATGAGAAATTTCTACATTCTCTTAATTTATACATACTTAATAATTATTATTATGATAATAATAATGATATAATAACGTCATTCACATTAATATGGTTCTCATTAATTAATAATGAAAACTATACTATATTATAAAAATGACGATTATTTCCTATTTGTCAATTCAGTCGTTTTTATTTTGATTTTTTCTGTTGTACATTATTATCATAATCATAACGCCTTAATGAATATAACAACTTAAATAAATTGAACTTCAATCTTAAAAATGGAAGAAGAACATAATGAAAGTAAATATGAATTGACTCCTAAAATTATTGGTTTAAAAAGCTAACATGAAGATATCCGAACTTAAATGCAGATTGAGCGATCTGCCACTCAATCGAACTATTGAACTTCTGAACTTAAGGAACAAAGGTACCCAGTACATGATATATATTACATTTGTACTTTTACTGTTGCTTAGCTTCGCGTATTGCTTTGAGCTAAATTCATTTGAAGCTTGGTTGGTTGTTAGAAACCAACATCCTTTTTATTCGGGGGTTACTGAAAAATGACATCAATAACATTCGGGGTTGTTGCTGGAAAAATGACATCAGCAACATTCGGGGTTGTTATTGAAAAATGACGTCAATAACATTCGGGGTTGTTACTGGAAAAATGACATCAGTAACACTAATGCTTGGTTGGTTGTTAGAAACCAACATCCTTTTCATTCGGGGTTGTTGCTGGAAAAATGACATCAACAACATTCGGGGTTGTTATTGGAAAATGACATCAATAACATTTGGGATTGTTACTGGAAAATGACATCGGTAACATTCGAGGTTGATTACTGGAAAATAACATCTGTAATATTTTTTGATAAATAATATTTGCTGCAGGAAATTGTTTATTTCGTGATATTACCTTATTTTCTCCTGCAATTTATTTCCGCCTTATTCCGATAATCGCATCTTTTAAGAATATAATTATTAATGTGTACTGCAGTACTTAGAGTATTCTTTAATTATTGGGAATTCAAATCCCAGTATTGCTTTCTGTACAATACCAGGTCAGGTGCTTCTAGGGGATTACGCGCAAGAACCATAATGCTTAAAATATTCAACTGCCGATAAAATCCACGACGTTATTTTTTTGCTTGTTTATTTTTTATCTTTTTCTTTATTTTTACTTTTGTACGCGGAGTGTTGAAAAGATCTTGTAATGTGAATATTGAAATAAATGAATAATATCATTTGGCTTTTGTATGTGTATGCTCTTCTTCTCTCAAGTTACTCAATATGATCCTGCGGTAAGTGAACACCCGATGTCGGAACGGTTTCCGTTGAACTAGCGTCGGGCCTTCACAAAGGAGGAGCAGGTTGGAGGAAGGCGCTACGGCGCGCCATAGCGGGCGCTAGCCCGAGAGGCTGGCACTACGATGCGTCGCAATGGGCTCCAGCTCGAGAAGCTGGTGCTACGGGGCGCCACAAGGGGCGTCAGCCCGAGAGGCTGGCGCTACGGCGCCCCGCAGCGGGAGCCGGCCCGAGAGGCGGAGCTACGACGCTCCGCAGTGGGAGCCGACCCGAGAGGCTGGCGCTACAGCGCGCCGTAGCGGGCACCATCCCGAGAGGCGGGCGCTACAGCGCGCGCTATAGCGCCCGCGGCCTATTTTGCCCAATTTTGAGCCGCTTATATATATTTCTTTACGTGTTTTTAGGGTTAAGGCTTTTTAGAAATTCTATTAGCCTCCTTTTTGGTTTTGTGTGGTTTGCAAGGAAGAAGAAACTCCTAAAGGTCTTGTAAGGGTTAGTAAACCCTAAAATTATTGTAATACATTTTTTCTCTATAGTGAAATTTTTACTCCCCTCCCCGTGGACGTAAATGTTAGCACCGAACCACGTAAATTATTTTTTTGTGACTGTGTTTGTGATTGCATGTGATTGTTCATGCTTTATTTTAATGTACTCAATATTCTCAAGTATTGTTCCGTATTGATTTAAACTCTAAGACATTCCAACAATATGAGCCTTGGCTTGAGCTTAAGTATGTGCTTGATTAATTAATCAAGTATGAGTTTGAGCTTCAGCTAAATTTTACTGTTTCATTGGCTAACAAGCCAGCTCATGATCTAATCATCTTATAATCAAAGGGATCAGGTATTTTCAATTCTAGGAAACATGAAATCAAACGATACAAAAGAATTTATGAGAAATATGGTGAGTATTAAAATTTTGTAATTATATTTAAAAAAATTTTATAGCATCCCTTTAAGTGACTTGTTAAAAACAAGATAGCTCACAAATTGTTACTACTTTTTCTTTTTGACAATTTGAGTAACGCAAAAAAAATGCATTTTAATTTCTGGTCAAATGACACGCATAAAGATAATTCTTTTAGAAGAGTTCCTTCGGGACAACAGCCCCATTTTTAAAAAAAATCAGGTCAAGTTTTTTATTGTGCTTTAAACAGGCGGTGTTATTTGGCCATTCAACTATCAGGCTGCTGAACTTTTTAATCAAATACATTCTTAAATTTTTTTCTGAAAAAGAGACATTCGCATAGAATAGTGATAGACGCCGGTCGCTATAAAATTAAGTATGTTTTTTGGTTGGATTTGTCGTGTCGAGTTTGAGCGAGCTAAACTGAACTTGAGCTCGAAATTTTCGAGTTTGGCTACCCTAGAATTTAAATTAGTTTCGAGTTGAACCGGCTTAACTCAAAATAATTCAATTTCAAATCAACTTGACATTGATTTAAGTGGACTCGGAAAAAAAAAAAAAAAAGACAATTGAAGCGGCCTCAGGGACAACATAATCTGGCTTGAAATATACTTAAGCTTGAAATTTGAATCGTGACAACTTGAAATTTCGATTCAGGTTTGTGTTGAATCAACATTAACGAGAGCTTCTATATTAAGCCAATAAGAATTCTGCCCCCCTATTTTGACAGGGCATTTAACGTCGAAGAGTGATGTATACAGCTTTGGAGTCGTCTTCCTGGAGATGCTGACCGGCCGCCGATCCATGGACAAGAAGCGGCCTCAGGGACAGCATAATCTGGTGGAATGGGCACGGCCCCATCTCAGGGGAAGGCGGCGCTTCTATCAGCTCATAGACCCTCGTCTGGAGGGTCATTTCTCCGTCAAAGGATCCTACAAGGCCGCCCAACTTGCGAGCCAGTGCCTCAGCCGGGATCCAAAATCTAGACCTCTCATGAGTGAAGTGGTTCAAGCTCTCAAGCCTCTGATCAACCTCAAGGACACGGCTGCCTCTTTCTCCTTATTCACAACCATTGAAGCAGCCAGAAACAAAAACTTGAATCCCAAAAATAGTTCTTTCAACATACTGGGATCATCCAAAGCTCAGGCCTCTTTATCCCGAAATGAACAGCAGCAGCTGGAGAGCAAGCTCTCGAACAGTGGAAGTGTGATGCCGCCGAACGAGGCTGCTGCTGTTGGTAAGGAACCTTCAGTCAAGTCAACTAAATGAGAACAATCTGGTTAATCTTGTGGGAATTTGTATTTCTCAATCTTGTGAGATCCTGTCTGTTGTTATTTTTAGTATATATTTGCTGTAATAAATGGAGAGACAATTTTAGTTTTTTAAGGTGATTGAATGTAAATTTACAACCCTGAACTGTGATGAGGCATCACATTTGTTCACTAAAGCTTATGCATTTTCACAGTATCAATCTTTTTATTTCTCACCATCAGACGTTTACTATTTGAGTTCCATAATACGTGTCATATGTTCTATTAACTTTTAAGTCGCTGCACATCTCCATGTTTTAAAATGGTTGAGGCAAGATAGTTCACAATGTGGAAGAAAATATGAAATATCATTTAGGGGGATAAGAATGTAGTCATGCATATATATGTATATATATACACATACATATATATATATATATATATGTATAATATTAATACTAAAAACAATTGCAATAGAGAGACCTTTGGCTCACAAAAACTATGACAGCAAGAAACACAATGTTTCTACATAGATAAATGTAGCAAAGTTTATAACATATGGGCTGAATGGAATGACTAGGTCTTTCGCAAGACTATGATTTGGGGCTCACCTATGGGCTGGAAGACAGACTACTTGATCTTTTTGCTGTAAAATATTTAGCCAGGTAGCTGCTATTGCAATCCCAGGTTGTTTCGGAAGTTTTATATAGATTTTTTCCTCTCTTGTTCTAAGCTATATAATTTATTGAGTTCTTTTTTAGTTTTATTTCAAGTCTTCTACTCCCTTGGAGTATTGGTCTTCTTCTGCATAGTTGGACCTGTATATATCTGTAATTTTACTTGCTTTAGAATACACACTGGGTTGTAGCCTTTAACAGTTCCGAAAAAGGAGACTCACTGATTATAAATGGCTATTATATGTTCTGCTCTATCTAACCTCATGATACCTGCCGCGCCTGCCAACACTGCTTGCTCCACTCACGAGGGTTTCCTGTTATATTGTTGAGTATGGTTGAATCAGTTCGGGATGTATGTATTTTTGACCCATCATCTATTTCTTAGGAAGTATTTTCATTATTTTGTAATATTTGCGTTGATGTTCTAATCTTTGTTTATATAACTGTTAAGCATCATCTTTTTCCAAAGAAGAAAGTGACTTCATAATTTCTACTATTTATTTTAAGAGGTTCCAAGAAGTTCAATCGTAGGCATCCCAAAGCTGAAATACATTTCAAAGCTTTGAGTATTGCTACTATTTATATATTGGTATATATCAAATTATATAGATGATATGTCAATTCAATGTGTAAGTAGATTATTGGTTGAATGTACTTTTAATAAGATTTATATGCAAAAATTATAAAAAAAAAAATTTTTAATTGATCCTAAATATTTTTTTGATATATATTCATGTATAATTATAACATTTTCCTAAAGCTTTCCGGGGTGATGGTGATACCAATACTTTATGCGCACTGTTAACCCAGCGGAAGTCTAGCCTTAATAAAATAATGAAAAATGTTTGAATATTCAAATATGAGAAATGTTATTTGGATTTTTTGAATTATATTTAAAAAAATTTGAATATTATTTTAATATAAATTTTAAAAATAATATTATTTATTATTTTAATATAAATAAATAAATAGTAATGAAATGATGTTAAAATTTTAAATTTATTAGATGTATTGTAATAATTTCCTAAAAAAATATAATTATGTAAAATTAAATATTAATTAAATATTTTATATTTTCATAGCTTTACATACTCTTAAAAAATTTTAATACAAAATATGAAATTCTTGAGCTAAATTTTTTGCAGTTTTGCAATATCATAATATCCTAATATTCTTAAAATTTTGTTAAAAATTACATTAGTAGAAAATTTAAATAATTATTATATGCATTACTTGCTTAACCATATTTATTATTAAATTATTCAATTAATCACATTACTTTATTATTTAATTACTATTAATTAGTTATACTCTTTTAATAATTCTGTTAACTACTTTAATTACTGCTAATTACATACCTTAATATTAATTACTTTAATTGCATGATTACTTATAAAATTAAATTAATTTTTATACACTAATTATGATACCTTAATATACAGGAGGGTTTTGATACAGAATTTCAAAAAAATTTCCTAAAAATGCATATTAATAAAAGAAAATTTATTTCATAAATAATAATAATAAGTATATATTTTAAATATAAAATAAATTATCTAAACTCTTGAAAAACTATTTTTAAATATATATATATATATATATACATATTAATGAATTCATTAAAATAAATTATGGCTGATGTGATAGTTATATGTGCAAAATTATATAATTAATGGAATATAATTCTTAGAGAAATTTAAAAAATATCTTTATTAAATGTGTATTTTTGAGGTTTCTCTAATTTTTATATGAGCATAATTTAAATAAAAAACGGAAAAAAAAAGAAGTTGTGGTTGGTCAAAACTAATTCAGAAGACTTCTCTCCTAACCTCATACCAATAGATATATATAGATATGTGAACAAACAGAGAGAAAGGATAGAGTGAGAGAGATGCGGTGGGGCGCATTTATCGCACCACCCTTTCATTTTCCTCATTTAATTCCCATTTCCCATATATAACTCAAAAGGCATCCTAACATCATTCGGCCGTAGCAAAACAGATCTGAAGGCACAACGAAACAGCTATACATACACATGGTTGTGACTCACATCCATTTTTGAGAATCGGCCAGTTTTGGTCTGTGGCCGCTCAACAGAGGAACACTGTTCTTCTTCTCTATTATATATATATATATCTATATATATATATATATATTATATATGATGGAGCACTCTCGTCTCTTGTGTTCCCTGGCATTATTTCTGGTCGTAGCTGTTCGTGCGCAGAACGGCGAATTGGATGAGTACTGGCAGAAGCGCGAAGCCGTCGCACGGCATAATGCCCACACGGCCTTCAACCCTGACCCCACCGCCGCCACCAATGATTTCAATAAGGCAGTCCACAAGTACGCCTTATCTTAAATAAAAAAAAATAAATTAGTTGAATGTATTTTAAGTAGAATTTATATGCAAAAATTATAATATTTTTTTTTTTTTGTATTGGCACAAAAAAAAAAAAAAAAAAAAAAAAAAAAAAAAAAAAAAAAATTTCAAATTAATAGGATTTGAGTATATTTTATTAGTTTTTTTTATTTATATTAAAATAATATTAATATTATTTTTAATATTTATATTAAAATTATGTCCAAATATTATTGGATGAACTTTTTTAGGTGTCACATCAAAAAGGTAGAAATAATATTTCTCTTTTCTTATATATATTTTATATAAACATTAAGATTAAGAGAAATGTAAACTTTTTTTTTATTTTAAATATCTACAAAAATTATATAATAAAAATTTATATCTAAAATTCACTAAAATCAAATCTTGTGAATAATGTTAATAGTCTAATGGTAAAATATTGAATTTGTTGTGAATGATCACATATTTAATTATTATATATTTTTCATATTTTTATTAGTGCTCTCACTTTTTTTTCTTTCTTGACAATAAATATCTCTATTAAATTATAATCATAATTATGAATTTTTGTTAATATTAATTCAAAATTAGTTTTAAGGATTTTAATGATACGATACATTGAAATATTATTGGAAGTATAAGAAAATTCATCACTAATGACAGGGCATTAGAGAGGCACACGAACGGCAACAACACCAGAAGGGAGCTGCGGTTCATTAAAAAGGCTGGCAAGAAAAGGAAGTCCAGGTCGGGCCCCTGCACGGCGACCAACCCGATTGACCGGTGCTGGCGCTGCCGCTCCGACTGGGCCCACCACCGCAAACACCTCGCCTCCTGCGCCAAGGGCTTCGGCCGGAGGGCGGCGGGTGGCCGCGACGGCCGTTTCTACGTCGTAACAGACCCGTCAGACGACGACCTTGTGAGCCCTAAGCCGGGTACCCTCCGTCACGCTGTCATCCAAACGGAGCCCCTCTGGATCGTCTTCGCACGTGACATGATCATCCGCCTGAGCGAGGAGCTCATCGTGAACAGCTACAAGACCATCGACGGTCGTGGCGCGAGGGTGCACATAGCCAACGGAGCCCAGATCACCGTCCAGTTCGTCCACCACGTCATCATTCACAACCTCCACATCCACGACATAAAGCCCGGCAATGGCGGCATGATCCGCGACTCTGTGGGCCACTACGGGTTCCGCACCCGCAGCGACGGCGATGCCATCTCCATCTACGGCTCGTCGAATATCTGGGTCGACCACATCTCCATGTCCAACTGTGCGGACGGACTGGTGGACGCGATCATGGGCTCGACGGCCATCACCGTGTCCAACTGCCACATGACCAAGCACAACGACGTCTTCCTGTTTGGGGCCAGTGACTCCTACTCCGGGGACTCCATCATGCAGGTGAATGATATGAAGCGTTGTTTAGTATTACTATAGTTGTAGCAATATGATCAAATGTTTAGGATTATGACTTACATATGTGTAACATTTTGACAGGTGACACCATTATGCAAGTAAATGATATGAAGTGTTATTTAGTATTACTGTAACAATATGATTACATGTTTAGGAATATGATTACTTAAGTATTTCATTTAGTAATGTTTCTTTCACATGTATAACATTTTGACAGGAGACAATATCATGTTGGGATTACTATAATTGCAGCAATATGATTACTTCATGTATTAATGTGGCATAACATTGGGACAGGTGACGGTGGCTTTCAACCACTTCGGGAGGGGGCTGGTGCAGAGGATGCCGAGGTGCAGGTGGGGGTTCGTGCATGTGGTGAACAACGACTACACGCACTGGCTGATGTATGCTGTGGGGGGGAGCAGCCGTCCGACGATAGTGAGTCAGGGGAACCGGTATATTGCTCCACCAAACACTGCGGCCAAGGAGGTCACGCACAGGGATTACGTCGGGAAGGAGCAGTGGAGCAAGTGGACGTGGAGGTCGGAGGGGGACTTGATGATGAACGGCGCCTTCTTCGTGCAGTCCGGGAAGAAGTTTACCGGAAAGTACACTAGACAAGAGATGATCAAGGCCAAGCCCGGCACCTTTGTCGGGAGATTGACAAGGTATGCAGGCACTCTCAATTGTAAGGTTGGGAAGCCCTGTTAGAAGATGATTTCATACATTTAAGTCTCTTTATATATATTATTATTATGCTTGGATTGGATTGGATTGGATTAATTCATGATTGTATGAATAATTGATGTGAGGGAATTGGCATACAAGCTTTACCTTCTGCTAGTATTTTGTCATGAGTTGTATTTAAGTGAGTTATAATTGAGTCATATTATGTTTGTAATGCTTACATTGTAAAGAAAGAGCACTTAAATAATTCATCGTCTTCGCATAAAAGAAAGAAGATATAATTTAATATATTGGAATAATATTTTGTTCTTGCTCATCTAATTTAACAATTACATTAGTAAAAATAATAGTTTAAGTGGTGTCAATGAAAATACACTTCTCTAATAAAAAAGACATGTCCCTAATAAAAAGACACATCTCTTCACTCACATCTAATGAAAAATAAAAATATAATAGTTATATAAATATTAAATTCATCTTGATTTATTATATATATTTATTTATTTTAATTCTCCCCATCAAGATGAATTTTTGATACAATTCCAAGCAAACTACGAAGATGTTCGAAGGGTCCTTTTGGCAATGACTTTGTGAATATGTCTGCCACATTTTCATGACTCTGAACATGTTCCACAGTAATGGCACATCAAGCACCTTTTTCCGAATGAAATGGTGCTCAATCTCTATATACTTTGTCCGAGCATGAAAAACTGGGTTTGTCATGAGTTTCAAGGCACTCTCGTTGTCCCCACAGAGTGTAGTAGCCATTTCAATCTTCATAAATACATCTTCCACAAGTCTACGAAACCAGATATACTCTTGAGCTGCTAAAGATGATGCCTTGTACTCTACTTCGGTAGTGGAGATGAACACGCAATCCTGCTTCTTGCTGCACTATAGTACTGCTGCTGACCCGCACATGAATGCATACCCAGATGTCGACCTCCTATCATCTTTATCTCCAGCAAAATTCGCATCTGTAAATCCATGCAACACAAAATTTGTATTTTTCTCATACAACAACCCAAATTCCAAGATTGAGCCGACATATTTGAGAATTCTTTTAACTGCATCAATATATGGTTTTCGTGGCTCTTGCATATAATGACTCACTAGGCCAACCGCATATGAAATATCCAGCCTCGTGATCGTTAAATAAATCAAACTCCCCACTAGTGCACGATATGGCTTAGGATTCATTAAAATCCTACCTTCTTCAAGAATTAATTTCAAGTTCGTTTCCAAGGGTGTGGAACATGACTTGCCTTTTTTCATGCCAAATCGTTCAACGATCTTTCTAGCATATCCAGCCTGACATATAATTAGTCCCTTCTTCACTTTTTAAACTTCCAAGCCAAGGAAATGGTGAAGTTCACCTAGGTTCTTTATTTCAAACCGGACTGATAACTCCTCTCTAAGCATTGTCACCTCCCCATCGTCATTTCCTGTTACAATCATATCATCAACGTACAAAAGCACAAGAACATATAGGTTGCCACGCTTCTTCACAAACATACTTGAGTCAGAATCTGAAGTGAAATATTCACAGAATTGCAAGTACTCTGTTATTTTTCCGTACCATGCTCGCGGTGCTTGTTTTAAACCATATAGTGCTTTTCTTCAACTTACAAACATAATTCAGATGCTCTTTGGATACATATCTTTGTGGCTGCACCATGAAGATATCTTTATCAATATCCCCATAAAGAAATGCATTCTTTACATCCAACAGCCACAATTTCCAACTTTTGCATGCTGCCAATACAATCACAACATGTACCGATGTCATTTTTGCAACCGGACTAAACGTGTCTTCATAGTCCTCTCCATAATTTTCTGAGAACCCTCGAGCGACAAGCCTAGCTTTGAAGCGCTCTACACTACCGTCCGCTTTTTTTTTTTTCACTTTATAAACCCATTTGCAAGTAATCGGAGTAACACCATCAACCTTGGGAACAAGATCCCATGTTTCATTTTTCTTGAGGGCATTAATCTCCTCTTCCATGGATTCTACCCATTGTTTTACGCTTTTAGCTTCGTCATAGCACGACGGCTCCCGCTCATCAAGTGGGCCGGCAAAGTAACATGAACTTATTGTTAATAAATTTTCTTCTCTATAGCGGGGAGATGTCACAATCATTCGGTTTGACCTTCTAAGAGTAGAACTACTCTCAACCTCTCCACCTATTGTCTCTGCACTTGCTCCCCCATCACCATGACTTGAAGCTTTACTCCTCCTTCTTAACTCCGTCTCCATTGACGTTGAATTTGAAGAGTATGGGTGTGACGGCCCTGCTCCGCTGTGGTCCTGTTAACTCTTAAGTTAACATGATTACGGTGGAGGGGCTACCAAATGATAAGGTCCCCACTTAAGATTGTATTAGACATACATTCTAATCCAGTTTAACTAAGGACTTTGTCATTCATTCCAGAATTTATCACTAAATGATCATACAAGAACTCAGAGTGCGGAAGCAATAGAAGATATAACATCCATCCAATATAATATAAATACAACAATACAGAATAAGTAAAGTACTGAAAGAGAAATATAAACCTGTATTATTACAACATTTAATAAGTTTAAAAGAACTGAAATGAACTCTCAATCTCACTGAAAGAAAAACTAAAGCTACAAATCTTCAGGAACGGGCTCCTCCTCCAATGGCAATCTCTCCACTGGATCTGCTAATCCAACAAACTCAAAACCTACCATTATCAATTTCATAATGGTAGGGCCCCAGCTAACAAAAGAAAAACTGGTTAAACAATATGTCTAAGTACATTTTAGGGCAAACAATTTTATTAAGTTAAATAGATATCACCATAAAAATAGAACTGAGCAAAAATGGGTGCAGAAAAGCGTACAAAAGAACAGTATAAAGTTATAAGCAAATAGTTTATAACTAAAACAACTAGGAAGTAATACATACCTCCTCCAAGCAATTGCAACCAAAAATAGGTAAGTAAAAGAAAAGTAAAACTGTAAGAAAAGTACAACCTAAACATGCATATGATCAAACAAATTATGCTAAGTGACATACAAAATTTAAACAGTATAAAACTGAAAACACTAACATCCTATGTGAGCATATGAAAAAAGTAAGTAAAACTAGCATCCTATATATATATAACATGTGCAGGAAAACTATAAGTAAAACAATGCTGAGATACAGAATATGCAAGAAAAACAGTAACTGTAAATTGAAACTATAGTGATTATATACGTCACCTGAACTGAACACGAACTCAGCAAATCTTAGCCTGATGAGCTAAGAAACTCTGAACTGATTATCACTAAAACTCTTAGCCTGATGAGCTAACACAGAACTGAATGTAAGTGTACTTGAATTAGTATAACCATATCAAAATCCTGACTATATAGTCAGTAGGGCAAGAGTCTATCCATCCTATCCCATGGACTAGGCATGGCATAGACTATCGAACTGAAACCCACTACAAGAAGCCGACCCCGAACGAGTTGATTGAAGAGGTATATTAATCAAGCTACACCTTACAAACCACTTGTGAAACAAAAATACAATACTATTTATGAATATTCAAAATTGACATAAGATATTTATCAAATATCTTAAGTACAAAATATATGTTCAAGGTATAAGGCTCAAAATCAAAGAATGCGAAGCATCAAAGTCAAAGAGCAAGAAAAACTCTATCTAAAACACAGGTGATATCCGTTGTTATCTACTTTATTCGTTCTATCTACTCTAAGTTACATAAGTTTCAGAATTATCAATTATTACACATTCTGTAACTTAGAATCACGAATCCTACTTGTTGAAGATAATTAGGACTGGCCAAGTCTTAATTATAACTTAATCAAAAGACGACTATTTGGTTAAAAAATGAATAAATCATCGACCTAATTTTGTAAATTAATTTATCCCAACCACATCTTGATTAGCCAAATCAAGATGAAAAGATTAAGAATTAGACTCCAGATGATGGGGTCTAACCACTTAATTTATAGGTATAATCTAAGGGTCTAAGGTTTAGAACCCAAAACTCACAGATTAGGTTAAGGCAAATCCTAATGATAAATCAAATTCATTAGGATAGATCTCTATTCTTAGTTCTAAAGTTTTAAAGATCAAATAATCATTAAATAAACTAAGAAAAATCTATAAACTAGTAAACTCAAGGTTTTATCTAATTGAGTAACCCAATTTACTCAATAGATGAATTCTAACTTAAGATCTATTCATAATCTTAGGAAAATAAGGCTCTTAATTACTAAGAATATCTCTCAAGATACACATCTTAACTAATGTTATAAGACCTAAAGATGATCTAAGAGTAATTAAGAAAAGAAGAATACTCACGATTTACTTAGAAATTTTCTTAAGGAGTATATTTTGATTATTTTAATCAAAACCTAATTTAAACTTGAATTTGATTAATTTCAACTATGAATCATTCTATTTACTGATTTTGGTGATTAGAAACTGAATTTAGGGCTTTTAAAGGCTAAACCCTAAATTTGGGCAAAATGACCATTTTGCCCCTACTTAAGGGTTCAAAAGATCAAATTTTAATCTAGGGCTTAAATTCTGAAATTTTCTTTTGAAAAGTATTTCTTACTGTCTAATATGAGATTAGACAGTAACTAAATACATTTTGGGTGATTATTAAGCCATATGAGATCAAATTAGTGAACTTGACTCATAAGGGCAAATTAGTAATTTGTCTAAGTGAAAGTTTAAATTTTCTTTTAGATTATTGTTTTTTACTGTCTAAGCTTTCCATAGAATCTTAATTCGCTAAATTTTGATAAGTAATGGCCAAGTTATGGCTAATACAACATCTAGGGTTTAAAGTTAATTAAGGGATTCTTAATTATGAGTCAAAAATCCTAACTTTGCCAATTAGTGTCCAAATTAAGCAAAATCAGTGGCTATGAATTACAAATAGCTCACTGATCATAATGACATGTGGTAGGCTCAATTTGGACCTAATTTGACTAAGTTAAGACCTAATTAGGGTTTAGGGTGATTAATGAGTGATTAACAAAATTAATTACTCAAATATTAATCCAACCTTATAAATTGATTCTAAATAGTTCTAGGAGTCCTCTGAAATTTAAATCACTCAATTTAGGTTACTAGATTTGCTAATATTCACTAATCAAGATTTAGAGTAATTAAGGAAGATTAGCAAATCTAACTGTTGGATCTAAAATATTTTTACATATTATTATTAATTAAGTTCTTTTGATCTAAAAAGACCTTTGGATCATCAAATTGGAGCTCAATTGACCAAGTTATGGTCAATTGAAGTTCTATGGTTAAATAAGTAATTAGGGTTAGGTCCTAAATGTGATTAGGCTCAAACTAATCCAAACAGCCAAGATAACCCTACTAAAATGATCCTTAGGATTTTCTGATCACTTTAAGACCCATATTCAATATGTTTGGGTTAACCCACACAAAGTTATGAGCTAATGAAAATTTGAATCTTTAGGGATAATTTAGGGATCCTAATTGTCATTAAGTGATGCATAATTTCAATTGGAAATTTGACACTGCCCAAATTATTCATCATATTTTTCTGATTCCATTGATATATAATATTATAAATTTTGGATTATTGAATTTAGATTTATGAATATCCTATGTTTAATTAGTTTATGATTGAATTACTTAATTTTAATTATTCTGTTTAAAATTAATACATATATTTATTATTAACGTTATTTTCAGGCGGCGGGACCCATTCTTCAAGTCAGAAAAGAGGCGGGTGGGACCCACCACTTACGACGTGAACATGCCGAAGGAAGCCCGACCCGAGACCTCTGCTCCTTCGTCTATTTTGAGCGCCGAACGGAAGGGATTAGGGCTTCAAATTTCTCGGTGCACAGAGCTTCGTGACACTAAATCCACATGCCAATCAATAGAGCTTGATTAGATCTTTCATTAGGACCCAAAATTTCAATCTTTGGTGCAAGAATTCAGGTGTTACTGTGATGCCCTAACCTACGGCGCACGGACATCTCGATAACAAATAAAATACGCAATTAAGAAATTTGATAAAATTGGATCATACGCATTCGATCGATGAATATGGACATAAATTTAATTGAAAAATCAATGATTAAGTTAACAATTTAAGGTAGGTGTACCTGGATCTAATGCTTCGTCGAACTGCAGGTGGAAGAAGAATGGCTTTGAAGATTAGGGAAGCTCACTTTTTGACAGAAACTGAACTAGGTCAGCTATTGAGATGATAAAGGAGGGTCGATCAAGCCTGTGGGGGCTCGGAGGCGGTGCCTGACGCGCGGTTGAAGCTCTGTGCGCCGCGTGAAAGGCTTCGAGCCACGCGCTGATTTTTCGGAGAAGAGAGTGGCTCGACCGTTCGATCTGTGATCGAACGGTCAAAAGACACCGTTTGGTCAGATGACGGAAGCTTCGGCGCAGCTGCGGTTTGAGATAGCGCCGTTAACCCTTAGTTAATAATAATATTATTTTATTTATATTATACCAATTTAATTAAATAAATTTATTCTATTAAACAAATCCCAAAAATTATCAATAAATCACTCTTGGCTAAATGAAGGGTGCTGAACGCAATGGCACACTCGGATTTTCGATCCGACGAGTATTTATTTATTTGATTATTTAGGGTATTTAAATAATATTAAAATATTTGACGAAAATCCAACGACTTCCAAATGCCTCCAAAATTTCACCAATATCTAATTTGGGTGTTCTGAATGCAATGGCGAAGTCAGATTTTCAATCTGAGGTCTAAATAAAAAGTCAAATTTCCAGGTTTTGAGATTTTCTAGAATTCTTGTTTTGACTTTGTTGACTTCTGGTTTGACCTAGGTTTCAGAGATGAGTTTCAAATCACTTAATTAGTGACTTAGAACCTTAATTAAGACTTAGATTAGTCTTAATTGAGCAAAGTAACAACCTGGGTTGTTACAAACTCCCCCTCTTAAGAATGATGTCGTCCTCGACATCACTCAAGTGAGAAAAAGAATTTAAGCAGATATAATGAAACGAATTGAAATAAGATAGAGTTGAAGAATCACATTGATTAAAAATGTTTGGGTACTTTTGACTCATATCCACCTCTTTCTCCCAGGTGGCCTCATTACAAGACCGGTTCTTCCACTGAATCTTTATCATTGGAATGGATCGATTCCTTAATTTCTTCAGATCATGATCTAGGATTTTTGTTGGTTCTTCAGTGAAAGAAAGATCAGGTTGAATTTCAATTACAGGATGTTCAATAAGATGAGAAGGATCTCGGAGACACTTCCTTAGAGATGAGACGTGAAATACATTATGAACAGCAGCGAAGTCTTCTAGAAGTTCTAGTTTATAAGCTGCTGAACTAATCTTCTGTAAAATTTTGAAAGGTCCAATGTACCTTGGACTTAGTTTTCCAGAAACTCCAAAACGATAGATTCCTTTCATCGGGCTCACTTTTAAGTACACAAAATCTCCTTCGCTAAATTCTAGAGGACGATGACGATTATCATGATATTTACTTTGCCTGTCTTGAGCTGTTCTAATTCTTTGCTGAATGAGTTTAACCTTCTTATTTATTTCTTCCACTAGCTCAGATCCATATAATTGAGTATCTCCTGACTCAGACCATGCTAGTGGGGATGAACATTTTCTTCCATATAGGGCTTCATATGGTGCCATCTTAATGCTTGACTGAAAACTATTGTTGTATGCAAATTCCACTAAAGGGATATGCTCTTCCCAGGATCCAAAAAAATCCAACATACATAAACACAGAAGATCTTCTAAGACTTGATTTACTCGCTCTGTTTGGCCATCTGTTTGGGGATGGAATGCCGTACTCATGGCCAAAGTTGTGCCTAAATCTTGATGGACAGCCTGCCAAAATTTAGAAGTAAAACGATTGTCTCTATCAGATACAATTGTTTTAGGAATTCCGTGCAATCTGACTATTTCCTTAATGTACAATTTGGCCAATTTCTCCACTGAGTCAGTTTGACGGATTGGAATAAAATGGGCAGATTTTGTAAGGCGATCTACTATTACCCATATTGAATCAGCTCCAGATCTTGATCTAGGCAAACCTATGACAAAATCCATGGATACATCAATCCATTTCCATTCTGGGATTTCTAGTGGGTGCAATAAGCCACCAGGATTTTGATGTTCTGCTTTTATTAAGCAACAAGCGTGGCATTTTGCAACATATTCTGCAATACTTTTCTTCATTCCTGGCCACCAGAATGATTGTTTTAGGTCTTGATATATTTTAGAATTTCTTGGGTGAATTTGATATCCTGAATTGTGACTTTCAATCAAGATCTCTTTCTGCATGGATTTAGGAATCCATAGACGAATATTCATGTAAATAGCACCTTTCTTAAAATACAATTCTGGACGACGACCACTTTCTATTGCCACTTTAAGGTTTAGATATTCATCATCCTTGCTTTGAGAGATTGAAACATCTCTATGGAATGTGGGTTCTATATTATTCATGGATATCATGGTACTGACTGAATTTCCCTTAGCAAGAGAAATTTCCATTTTATGAAACTCATTCGCCAACGGACTTTCTGAAATTAAGCTGTTAAGAACAGTGTGACAGCTTAACGCATCAGCTACTACATTAGCTTTGCCTGGATGGTACTGGATATCTAAATCATAATCACTTATTAATTCCAGCCATCTTCTTTGCCTACAATTCAATTCTCTCTGGGTAAAGATGTACTTCAGACTTTGGTGGTCCGTGAATATAGAGCATTGAACTCCGTACAAATAATGGCGCCAGATTTTTAATGCAAAAACTAATGCTGCCAATTCTAAATCATGTACAGCATAGTTCCTTTCATGGGTTTTAAGCTGGCGAGATGCGTATGCTATAACTTTGCCTTCTTGCATTAACACGCATCCTAACCCAATTCTAGATGCATCTGTATACACCTGATAATTGACTCCTTCTTTCGGAAGAACCAAAACTGGAGCAGAAGTTAATGCGTCCTTTATAGACCGAAATGCAGTTTCACATTCTTCTGTCCAAACAAATGGAACTGCCTTCTGAGTTAATTTTGTAAGAGGTGCAGCAAGCTGAGAGAAGCCTTTAACGAACCTTCTGTAGTATCCGGCTAAACCCAAAAAACTACGAATTTCAGTAACTGTCTTTGGCTGAACCCAATTCTGAATAGCACTAATCTTACTCTGGTCTACTTGGATTCCTCGAGCATCAACCACATGTCCAAGAAATGATACAGAATCCAGCCAAAATTCACACTTATAGTATTTAACATATAACTCATGCTCTCTAAGCTTCTCTAGAACCAATCTCAAGTGTTCTTCATGATCCTTTACTGTTTTGGAGTAAATTAAGATATTATCAATGAATACTATAACAAATTTATCTAGATAAGGTTTCAAAACTCTCTGCATTAAGTCCATGAACAGAGATGGGGCATTAGTGAGACCAAATGACATTACAAGATACTCGAAATGCCCATATCGCATTCTGAATGCTGTCTTTTCTATATCTGATTCCTTTACATTTACTTGATGATACCGTGACCTTAAATCAATTTTAGAGAACACTACAGCACCGGCAAGTTGATCGAACAGATCATCAATACGAGGAAGTGGGTATCTATTTTTAATAGTGACTTTATTCAGCTCCCTGTAGTCTATGCACATTCTCATAGACCCATCTTTCTTCTTTACAAATAATACTGGAGCTCCCCACGGGGACATACTTGGTTTAATAAACCCCTTATTTAACAGTTCTTGTAATTGCTCATTTAACTCTTGCAATTCTTTTGGGGCCATTCTATATGGTGCTTTTGATAGAGGTTGTGTCCCTAGAATTATATTTATTTCAAATTCTACTTCTCTGGTTGGAGGTAAACCAGACAGATCTTCAGGGAACACATCTTCAAAATCTCTAACAACTTTTATTTTAGAGATTGGGGTTACTTCTTTGCTATTACCCATCATCACCATCAGAATACAACTATAACCTCTGCACACCATTTTCTCTGCTTGAATTGCATTGATCAAGGAGCTACTAGTACTGATCTTCCCAATAAATGTTGTTGAAGCTCCTGGAGTTTGCAACACAACCTTCTTCTTTTGACAATTGATGGTAGCACTATGCATACTAAGCCAATTCATGCCTAGTATGATATCAAAATTTACTATAGGTAGCACAACTAACTTGGCTTGGAAGGTATGGTTATTGATTGGTATTTGGACGTCACAGAATTTGTTTGCACTAAGTTGGGCTCCAGACGGAAGTCCAACACTCAAAATCTTTGCAAGTTTGTAATATGATAGTTCTAATTTCTTGGCAAAATTTTCAGAGATGAATGAATGACTAGCCCTAGTATCAAACAATATACTGCAGGGCTCATCTTTAAAGTATAAGGTGCCTAATAATAAAAATATAGAATTTAGGAAGTTCTAATTCAGTAAGAAAAGCAAAAAGTTGCGATTTGTACCTGAAACTACATTGTTGTTTTCTGCTGCTTCTACTGGAGTGAGATTGTATACCCTTGCCTTTCCAGCAGGTCTGCTGTCAGATGTTTGAGCTGCTGATTGATTTGGGTTTGAAGGCTTTGCAGCGTATTGAACTTTTGCCAGGGTTCGCTCTTGAGCAGGAGGTGGCATAAGAGTTTTCTGAGGTTCTCTGAAATTGATGGGAGTGGCACAGAATATTTTGTTCGCACGATTCCGTTCAATAGTCGCTCCGTCAATTGTCTTATTTGCTTGGCAATCCCGATATGCATGACCCGGTCTTCCACAGGTAAAACACACTCTGCCGAAATGATAACATTTCCCATAAAGATGTGGTCTATTACATGCAGCAGTTTGACCTGATGTTTCAGTGGTATCCATCTGATATACCCTTCCTTGATTTGTTCGTTGTTGCTTGAAGTTCTGAGGGTATTTATTCATATTGAAAGCCTTTCTCTTCATATCTTTAATATTTTGATGATGCTCTACTACTCGAGCTGTCTCAACCAGCTTCTCGAATTTGGTATGTTGTAAGGGAATTACATGATCTTTGATAGACTCTCGGAGTTCATTCTCGTATCTGAAACATTTATCTTCTTCAGTAGGAACCAAATGAGGTGAAAATCAGATGAGCTTTCGAAATTTTGAAGTATATTCCGCCACTGATCGACTTCCTTGGGTTAATCTCAATAATGACTCACCAATGATGTTCTTGGTAAAGGGTGGAATAAATGATTCTTTGAAGGCTTGGACAAACCAGCTCCATTCTATTTCATCTAATTCAAATTCTTCAAATCGTGTGTTCCTTTCTTGTTCCCACCAATGTTCTGCCTCTCCTTGCAGAAGATGAGTAGCTAATCTTACAGATTGGTTGCTTGAACAACTAAGACTAGTGATATTTTTCTCTATAGATTTCAGCCATGCTAAAGTATCCATCGGGGATTCAGATCCTTCAAAGGTAGGCGGTCTTAATCTTAGGAAACTGTGAAGTATCCCATCTGCAGATTGCCGATAGGTATTGGGAACTTGAGGAGCGGGGGAAGCTGAAGAGGTGCTGGCATTAGTAGCAGGTATTATAGATACTAATTTTTGAATAGCTAGAGCCTGCTGATTTTGATTCTCTAGCATTGCAGTAACAATATTTCTCAAAGAAGTTATTTCATCAACAGTATTGGAAGCGGCCACGGTATTATTTGGAGCATTGCTTACAGACGGTTGAGGGTTGAGTGGAGTATTGTTGGGAGAAGTAGCAGAATTCATTTTCCTGAAATTAAAACAACTATCTTGAGTTCTTTATTACAACAAGACATAATATAACTACTACTTTTCTCATTCATTTAAACTTTTATTGAAATAACAGAATACATCATCATAGATTTATGAAACTATTCCCATCCTATATATTTAATGAAAAATGCTCTACGAAAGTCTTCATAAATCACTTCACGATGCTCCTCTTGTGCTTTACGAAACAGTTCTTCGTATGACATAATCCACCATTCCTTTGCTTGCATACGCAGAAGACATAGCACCACTTCTAATCTGATGTGACTAGGCCATTCCATAACACCAAATATGTGGTCAACTCTCGCAAGCCATTCCCTTGCTAGTACTGGAAAGTCAAGGCCTCTATAGACGCCTTCTTTCAATAATTTGTTTATTACTTACGATCCTTGTTCTGATACTCCTTCAATTGTTCTTCCTTGCTTCTTACCTAGTTTATGTTCATATTTCCAAATAGTCTCGAACTCCTTTAGGTAAGTCATGAATGCCATTTCTAGATGATCTTTTATTCCTACAATTATAACATTCTACTTAAATTTGTTGAGCATATATATATAATTTAATAATTATCATCTTTTATAGTTATCTAATAACTTAACTTATTCTGAGTTATACTCATAATGTGATGGATGTCAATTTAAGTATTCATTTAGTGATCAAGTGGCAGAAGAACAGTCCATTAGGTAGAAAGGAATGAATTCCAATCTGACACCTTATGGAATTCTCTGATACCAACTGAGACGGCCCTGCTCCGCCATGGTCCTGTTAACTCTTAAGTTAACATGATTACGGTGGAGGGGCTACCAAATGACAAGGTCCCCACTTAAGATTGGATTAGACACACATTCTAATCCAGTTTAACTAAGGACTTTGTCATTCATTCCAGAATTTATCACTAAATGATCATACAAGAACTCAGAGTGCGGAAGCAATAGAAGATATAGCATCCATCCAATACAGTATAAATATAATAATACAGAATAAGTAAAGTACTGAAAGAGAAATATAAACCTGTATTATTATAATATTTAATAAGTTTAAAAGAACTGAAATGAACTCTCAATCTCATTGAAAGAAAAACTAAAGTTACAGATCTTCAGGAACGGGCTCCTCCTCCAATGGCAATCTCTCTACTGGATCTGCTAATCCAACAAACTCAGAACCTACCATTATCCGTTTCATAATGGTAGGGCCCCAGCCAACAAAAGAAAAACTGGTTAGACAATATGTCTAAGTACATTTTAGGGCAAATAATTTTATTAAGTTAAATAGATATCACCATAAAAACTAGAACTGAGCAAAAATGGGTGCAGAAAAGCGTACAAAAAACAGTATAAAGTTATAAACAAACAGTTTATAACTAAAACAATTAGGAAGTAATACATACCTCCTCTAAGCAACTGCAACCAAAAATAGGTAAGTAAAAGAAAAGTAAAACTGTAAGAAAAGTACAACCTAAACATGCATATGATCAAACGGATTATGCTAAGTGACATACAAAATTTAAATAGTATAAAACTGAAAACACTAACATCCTATGTGAGCATATGAAAAAAGTAAGTAAAATTAGCATCCTATATATATATAACATGTGAAGGAAAACTGTAAGTAAAACAGTGCTGAGATACAAAATATGCAAGAAAAATAATAACTGTAAACTGAAACTATAGTGACTATATAAGTCACCTGAACTGAACACGAACTCAGCAAATCTTAGCCTGATGAGCTAAGAAACTCTGAACTGATCATCACTGAAACTCTTAGCCTGATGAGCTAAGATAGAACTGAATGTAAGTGTACTTGAATTAGTATAACCATATCAAAATCCTGACTATATAGTCAGTAGGGCAAGAGTCTATCCATCCTATCCCATGCACTAGGCATGGAATAGACTATCGGACTGAAACCCACTACAAGAAGCCGACCCCGAACGAGTTGATCAAAGAGGTATACTAATCAAGCCACACCTTACAAACCACTTGTGAAACAAAAATACAATGCTATTTATGAATATTCAAAATTGACATAAGATATTTATCAAATATCTTAAGTATATAATATATGTTCAAGGTATAAAGTTCAAAATCAAGGAATGCGAAGCATCAAAGTCAAAGAGCAAGAAAAACTCTATCTAAAACACAGGTGATATCCGTTATTATCTACTTTATTCGTTCTATCTACTCTAAGTTACATAAGTTTCAGAATTATCAATTCTTATACATTCTGTAACTTAGAATCACGAATCCTACTTGTTGAAGATAATTAGGACTGGCCAAGTCTTAATTATAACTTAATCAAAAGATGACTATTTGGTTAAAAAATGAATAAATCATCGACCTAATTTTGTAAATTAATTTATCCCAACCACATCTTGATTAGCCAAATCAAGATGAAAAGATTAAGAATTAGACTCCAGATGATGGGGTATAACCACTTAATTTATAGGTATAATCTAAGGGTCTAAGGTTTAGAACATAAAACTCACAGATTAGGTTAAGGCAAATCCTAATGATAAATCAAATTCATTAGGATAGATCTCTATTCTTAGTTCTAAAGTTTTAAAGATCAAATAATCATTAAATAAACTAAGAAAAATCTATAAACTAGTAAACTCAAGGTTTTATCTAATTGAGTAACCCAATTTACTCAATAGATGAATTCTAACTTAAGATCTATTCATAATCTTAGGAAATAAGGCTCTTAATTACTAAGAATATCTCTCAAGATACACATCTTAACTAATGTTATAAGACCTAAAGATGATCTAAGAGTAATTAAGAAAAGAAGAATACTCACGATTTACTTAGAAATTTTCTTAAGGAGTATATTTTGATTATTTTAATCAAAACCTAATTTAAACTTGAATTTGATTAATTTCAACTATGAATCATTCTATTTACTGATTTTGGTGATTAGAAACTGAATTTAGGGCTTTTAAAGGCTAAACCCTAAATTTGGGCAAAATGACCATTTTGCCCCTACTTAAGGGTTCAAAAGATCAAATTT
The DNA here is from genome assembly GCA_016760335.1 of Gastrodia elata. Lineage (NCBI taxonomy): Eukaryota > Viridiplantae > Streptophyta > Magnoliopsida > Asparagales > Orchidaceae > Gastrodia > Gastrodia elata. Next base: position 43,171,677 of record CM028676.1, read on the forward strand.
TAATCTAGGGCTTAAATTCTGAAATTTTCTTTTGAAAAGTATTTCTTACTGTCTAATATGAGATTAGACAGTAACTAAATACATTTTGGGTGATTATTAAGCCATATGAGATCAAATTAGTGAACTTGACTCATAAGGGCAAATTAGTAATTTGTCTAAGTGAAAGTTTAAATTTTCTTTTAGATTATTGTTTTTTACTGTCTAAGCTTTCCATAGAATCTTAATTTGCTAAATTCTGATAAGTAATGGCCAAGTTATGGCTAATACAACATCTAGGGTTTAAAGTTAATTAAGGGATTCTTAATTATGAGTCAAAAATCCTAACTTTGCCAATTAGTGTCCAAATTAAACAAAATCAGTGGCTATGAATTACAAATAGCTCACTGATCATAATGACATGTGGTAGGCTCAATTTGGACCTAATTTCACTAAGTTAAGACCTAATTAGAGTTTATGGTGATTAGTGAGTGATTAACAAAATTAATTACTCAAATATTAATCCAACCTTATAGATTGATTCTAAATAGTTCTAGGAGTCCTCTGAAATTTAAATCACTCAATTTGGGTTACTAGATTTGCTAATATTCACTAATCAAGATTTAGAGTAATTAAGGAAGATTAGCAAATCTAACCGTTGGATCTAAAATATTTTTACATATTATTATTAATTAAGTTCTTCTGATCTAAAAAGATCTTTGGATTATCAAATTTGGAGCTCAATTGACCAAGTTATGGTCAATTGAATTTCTAGGGTTAAATAAGTAATTAGGGTTAGGTCCTAAATGTGATTAGGCTCAAACTAATCCAAACAGCCAAGATAACCCTACTAAAATGATCCTTAGGATTTTTTGATCACTTTAAGACCCATATTCAATATGTTTGGGTTAACTCACACAAAGTTATGAGCTAATGAAAATTTGAATCTTTAGGGCTAATTTAGGGATCCTAATTGTCATTAAGTGATGCATAATTTCAATTGGAAATTTGACATTGCCCAAATTATTCATCATATTTTTCTGATTCCATTGATATATAATATTATAAATTTTGGATTATTGAATTTAGATTTATGAATATCCTATGTTTAATTAGTTTATGATTGAATTACTTAATTTTAATTATTCTGTTTAAAATTAATACATATATTTATTATTAACGTTATTTTTAGGCGGCGGGACCCATTCTTCAAGTCAGAAAAGAGGCGGGTGGGACCCACCACTTACGACGTGAACGGGCCGAAGGAAGCCCGACCCGAGACCTCTGCTCCTTCATCTCTTTTGAGCGCCGAACGAAAGGGATTAGGGCTTCAAATTTCTCGGTGCACAGAGCTTTGTGACACTAAATCCACATGCCAATCAACAGAGCTTGATTAGATCTTTCATTAGGACCCAAAATTTCAATCTTTGGTGCAAGAATTCAGGTGTTACTGTGATGCCCTAACCTACGGCGCACGGACATCTCGATAACAAATAAAATACGCACTTAAGAAATTTGATAAAATTGGATCATACGCATTCGATCGATGAATATGGACATAAATTTAATTGACAAATCAATGATTAAGTTAACAATTTAAGGTAGGTGTACCTGGATCTAATGCTTCGTCGAACTGCAGGTGGAAGAAGAATGGCTTTGAAGATTAGGGAAGCTCACTTTTTGACAGAAACTGAACTAGGTCAGCTATTGAGATGATAAAGGAGGGTCGATCAAGCCTGTGGGGGCTCGGAGGCGGTGCCTGACGCGCGGTTGAAGCTCTGCGCGCCGCGTGCAAGGCTTCGAGCCACGCGCTGATTTTTCGGAGAAGAGAGTGGCTCGACCGTTCGATCTGTGATCGAACGGTCAAAAGACGCCATTGGGTCAGATGACGGAAGCTTCGGCGCAGCTGCAGTTTGAGATAGCGCCGTTAACCCTTAGTTAATAATAATATTATTTTATTTATATTATACCAATTTAATTAAATAAATTTATTCTATTAAACAAATCCCAAAAATTATCAATAAATCACTCTTAGCTAAATGAAGGGTGCTGAACGCAATGACACACTCGAATTTTCGATCCGACGAGTATTTATTTATTTGATTATTTATGGTATTTAAATAATATTAAAATATTTGACAAAAATCCAACGACTTCCAAATGCCTCCAAAATTTCACCCCTAGCTAATTTGGGTGTTCTGAATGCAATGGCGAAGTCAGATTTTCAATCTGAGGTCTAAATTAAAAGTCAAATTTCCAGGTTTTGGGATTTTCCAGAATTCTTGTTTTGACTTTGTTGACTTCTGGTTTGACCTAGGTTTCAGAGATGAGTTTCAAATCACTTAATTAGTGACTTAGAACCTTAATTAAGACTTAAATTAGTCTTAATTGAGCAAAGTAACAACCTGGGTTGTTACAATGGGGCTCCTGGAGACACTGGTAACTCAACTGATTCTTCTTCAGTTTCTTCTTCAAGACTTGCTACTCCTCTGTTCTTTTCCAACATGATGTTAGACCCTCCATCATATGATGTCAATTCGTCGAACACCACGTCACGAGAGACAATGAACCTTCGAGTCTGGGGGTCCATACATTTCCAGCCCTTCTTTTGTTCATCATAGCCAATGAAAACACACTTTATGGCTTTGGCTTCAAGTTTTGTTCTTCATATATCTGGGACATGAACATAACAAGTTGCTCCAAATACTCGCATATGCTTCACACTCGGCACTTCTTCAAATATAAGTTCATGCGGTGACTTTTGATTGTTTGGGCTTAATGACAATTAGTTTATCACATATGTCGCACAAACCATTCCCTCTGCCCATAAGGCTTTGGGAATTCCTTTGGCATGCAACCAACACCTACAAGTCTTGGTAATATGTCGAATCTTTCTTTCGACCACCCCATTTTGCTGCGACGTGTAAGCACAAGATAACTCCCTTTTAATTCCATGCTTGCGACAGAAATAAAAGAACTCGGCAGATGTAAACTCTCCACCATTATCCATTCCGAGCTTCTTGATCTTTTATCCAAGCACACCTTCCACTCTCTCTTTGAATTCCAAGAACTTGCCGAACACTTCTGATTTCTCTTTTAAGAGATACACCCACGTGTAGCGTGAGAAGTCATCCACAAATAACAACATATATCTGTTTCATGAATAAGATGAGGTAGCTGTTGGCCCCATCACATCGCTATGGATGCATTCTAGCGGTCTCTTTCTCCTCGAGAGAGACGTGTCAAATGGAAGACGATGAGCCTTCCCAAATTGACATCCTTCACATACATGCTCGTCACCAAAAGAAGATAAGCTAAGTAAGTCTCTAACAAGACTCTTTGCCACCATCACTCTCAACTTTTTCATGCCGACGTGCCCCAACATTTCGTGCCAAATTACAGCACTATCGTTGCTCTTCATCTTGTCCACGTATGATGTTGCGGAAAGAACAAACAAATCACGAACTCGTCTTCCAGTGTGAGTCACCTCTGTTTTTACCGAATTTAAGTTTCGTAGAAACCTTACCTCCGCCGGCCCAAAAAGCACATGGTACCCTACATCAACTACATTTGTTACTGAAAAGAGATTCTTCTTCATGCCCGGCACATGATACACACTCTTTAACGTGAGTGCACTTTGATCACTACCCACTGTCACAATCCCTTCCTGCTCTACCACATGGACTGTGTTAACCGCTGTCACGATTGCATCATTTCCTTCATACTTTCACAGAGATGAGAACTTGGACCCATCATCGGTAAGATGGTGTCCACATCCAGAATCAATGATCCAATCATCTTTGAAGTTCACAGAGGCTAAGGTTTCCACAGTAGAGACCTTTTCAGCAAGGAAACATCTCCCCCAACCTTCATCCTCTTTTATACTTTCTTCCTTCTCTGCTGTATCACCTGATGTGAGGTTGACCCTACAATCACGTTTGTAATGTCCAACCTTATTACATCTGAAGCATCTGACAACTTTCTTTCATTCATCATTCCTAGGAGAGAAATGAGCACCACCCGCCTTAGATGAGGCAGAGAAATTTTCACTTTCATTCTTCTTTTTCTTATCCCAGCATTTCTTATTTTCGGTGTATAAAACGTCACCGCCTTCATCGGAGATGGACACTCCTGCCATCTGTCTATCCAAACTTTCCTGAGACGCCAAGAGGTTCTCCAATTCCATCAGAGATGGTTGAGTAGCCCATCCTTGCACCGCTGTGACATATGATAGATACTCCTTCCGTAATCCTCTGATAATATGCCTCTTCATCTTTGCCTCAGATATTGGCTCTTCCGGATCCAATGCGGTAATCTCTGCATAGAGATTTTTCAATTTTAGGAAGAATGCAGAAATAGAAAGCTCTCATTGATTTGCTTTCGCCAACTCGTTCTCAAGAAATTGAAGTCTCGCCACATTTTTCTTGTTGAACAAACCATCAAGAGATGCCCAAATTTCTGACGCCGAATTGCACCCTATAATGTGATCGAACAAGTCTGCTGAGATAGTCATTTTTAGAGTGAACTCTACTTTCGCATTCATTTTCTTCCATGCCTTGACTTCCCGGTCATTTGTTCTAGTTGACGCTACCGCTTTCTGTGCATCTCCACCAACAACTTCTCACAAATCTTATCCCAACAAATAACTCTCTAAGCATGATTTCCATTTCTTGAAATTTGTATGTGTGAGCATATCAAATCCCAAACCACGGAAATTACCACTGCCTTCCATTGTTGAGAAACCGGAATAATTGCAAGACGAAGTATCAACCAATCTCTGATACCATGTAAAGAATGAGCACTTGAATAATTCACCGTCTTCACATAAAAAAAAGAAGATAGAATTTAATATATTGGAATAATATGTTGTTCTTGCTCATCTAATTTAACAAATACATTAGTAAATATAATAGTTCAAGTGGTGTCAATGAAAAGACACATCCCTAATAAAAAAGGCACATCCCTCATAAAAAGACACACACCTCTTCACTCACATCTAATGAAAAATAAAAATATAATACTTATCTAAATATTAAACTAATCTTGATTTATTATATATATTTATTTATTTTAATATACTTTGCTTGCATTCTCAATTACCTCTGAGAAATGACACTTCTCTTAAGATTAGTATGTCCATGAGTATTGTCTTTTCGAAGTCTTCGGGCTCGACACCATTTGTTGTGATCGGTAGGGTTACAAACAATGCCGAACAAATGTTTGAGAATATTGAGTAAGTTAAAATAAAGCATGAACAATCACGTGCAATCACAAATACAGCCACATGCAATCACAAACCCGCCTCATGGGTTGGTGCCGCTGCAGCGCACCGTAATGCTTTCCTCCAACATGCTCCTCCTTTTTCTCTATAACACAATTAAAGTCGAAGAAGAGCAAGGATTCGAAGAAGCTCATATGCAAGCACTTGGGAGTGCAGCGTTGGAGTTTGGTTAGAAAAAAAGCTATAAATCAGGATTCTCCTCTTCTCCTCATTACATAGTTAATTATGCGTTGATTAGTCTCCAGTTATATAACACTAAAATGTTTAATTATATTAGCCGTTTCCACTTCATTTCTTCTACAATTTCTTCAATTATTCTATAAAATATTGCACTTTATCACTAAAGATACCCGCTGAAGAATTCGCAAAACAAGTATTTTTCTTCTTTTGTTTTTTTTACTTTTTCTTCAGTCTCTGCAAAGAAAAAGAATCTATATTTTGTAATAATTATATAGTGCAATAAAATAATGAATTTTTAAATAAATATAGCTTAGTTTTTAACTAATTATTTATGAATTTCTAAGATGGTTTTTATAGTTGTTTACTTTTCTTGGCTTAGAAGAGTAGGATGTCTTAATCACTATGGAAACCGAATACCGCATCCAATATAACATCACATGATTTAAGACTTCACCAAATATTAATAATTAAAAAATAAAACTCCATGCTTTTTTCTTCATAGTCCTTTTTTTTTTTTTTTTTTTTTTTTTGACAGTTGAATATTTTTAATATACTATAATTATGATTATAATTTGCTGTTAATATTGACAGTTGAATATTTTTAATATTTTTAATTAACTTATTTCGAAGGTGTTTGTATCTATTGATTGTAAAACTCTTTGTGAATATGTCGGTCGACTGATCTGAGGTGGGCATATGATAGATCACAATAGTGCATTGTTTGATGTGATCACAAATGAAGCGGCAACCCACCTCGATGTGCTTGGTGCGTGAGTTGAAGACAGAGTTGTTTAATAGTGCAATGGCGGAGGCATTGTGGTAGTAAAGAGCCATCGGTTGAAGAGTGGGGATTGCTAGGTCTTTTATTAGTTGGTGCAGCCATATGATTTCAATCGTAGTGGAAGCGAGGGTGCGGTATTCAACTTTCGTTGAAGAGCGAGCTATTGAGGCTTGTTTCTTGGTACTCCAAGAAATAAGAGTGTTACCCAAGAAGATACAAAATCTTGTTGTTGATTTCTGATAAGATGTATCGCATGCCCAATCAAAGTTTGAGAAAGTCGTGAGATTGAGATGATATGGTTGGACTGAGATGCCAAGATTGATTGTGCCTTTGACATAGCGTAGAATTCACTTGATAGCAGTGAAGTTCACCTCTGTTGTCTGTTGCATGGATTGGCATGCTTTGTTCACAGTGAAGCAATGCCTGACCTCGTTATTGTTAGGTATTGAAGTGAGCTAACGAGTTTCCGATAGTGTTGGATTGTGGAATGTGGATGTGTCTGCAGATGATGTTTGAAGTCTGGGTTCTGTGAAGGGAGTGGAGACCGGACAGTAGTTTTCTACGTTTACATGTTGTAGGAGTTATCGAGCATAGGAGATCTATTGGAGAAAGCTGCCACTGTCAATTTTCTGTATCTGAATCCCTAAGAACATACTAGGATCACCCTTGAATTTTGGGTGGAATTGTGCGGACAAGGCAGCTGTGATGGTGTGAATTGTTTTAGCATTGTTTCCGATGATCAGGATGTCATCGACATATATGAGAACATATACCCAGGTGTTTGCTTTATGATACAAGAATAGGGATGGGTTAGCTCCTCTTTGTCAGAATTGTAGATGAAGTAGGCGACCAATAAGTGTCGAGAACCATTTCCTTGGTAGTTGTATGAGACCGTATATTGATTTGCTTAATTTGCACACCTATGTTTGATGAGATTAATCAATGAAGCCTTTGAGTTGAGACATGTAGACCTCCTTGTTGAGAGAAATGTGGAGGAAGACATTTGATATGTTGAGCTGGGTAATGTCCCATCGGCTGTGTGTAGCTAGTGTGAATATGACTCTTACCGTGGTCATCTTTGAGATGAGATTGAAGGTTTTAGAGTCCATGCCATATTATTGCTTGTAGCCTTGAGCGAGGATCCTTACTTTGTAGCGGGTGATGATATTGTCCTGATTTTATTTAGTTTTATATGTTTACCCACATCAGGGATGTCCACCCACATCAGGGGACATATTGATTGCTGGGATGAGGTCCCATGTGTGTTGATCTATCAGGGCTCGAAATTTATCTTGCATTGCGGCTTGCCAGTGAGGGAGTTGTGCGGCTAATGCATAAGTAGTGGGATCTAAAATTGATTGTTGGGTGGTGAGGCTGAGGATTTGACGATGTTTTAGGTGTCCTTTTTAGATATTTATGTCATAGGATGGAAGGAAGTTTGAGTTTGTTGGTAATGAGTTTTGGAGTTTAAGAAAGTGGGTGAGGTTGCAAGTTGTGTAGTAGAGGTGACATGGTTATTAGTCGGGACTGGTAGGGATTGTGTGTTTGGAGTTAGTGGACTGAAGTTGGAAGTTTGGTTCCTTGAGGAGTTGGAGTAGAATGTGGTGTTAGGCACAAGGGGGAGTGGTGGTGGGGATTGTATTTCGGCCATGGGTGAGGTGCTGGGTTTAGTAGGGAAATGCAAAAAGGTGGCTTCAGGAATTGGATGTGTGTTGATGTAAATTTGTGGCCATTTTGGGTGTTAAAATTGATGTATTTTTTGGTGTTGTTTGAATAGCCAAGGAAGATGTGGGGATTGGATTTGGGGCTTAGTTGGGTTTGTATTTGAAAAGATGTTTGTATGGTGAGAGATTGTTTGTTGTGTGAGAATGATTGATGCAAACACTATCCACCATTTCTTGTTGAGTGCAATGATATAATAAATGGACCTGATAGCATCAAGTGAAACAACGATGGACAAAGTGATAACACTTTTCATATGGATGTGGTCTATTTAAACCCTTAATTGGTTCAGACGATGAGGCAACTTTGATCTGATAAAGTTTGGCATGGCAATGCATGTGCTTCTTGAATGTCTCATGGCGGTTAGGCACCGCATGCATTTTCCTTTTCAGATCTTTTTCCGATTGGTGGTGCTCCACCACCCTGATAGTCTCAAATAGATGGGAAAAGTCAGTGAGACGTAGAAGGACTAAATGATCCTTGTTGGAGTCCCGCAGACCACTCTGAAATCAATGGCACATCGCGGCTTCCAATCTAATTAAATTAGGATTAAAATGTGTTAACCTCCTGAACTCCATCTCGTATTCCGAGACAAGGTGACCTCCTTGCTTTATTCTTAAAAAGGTGTCTTCAATTATATTATGTGCTGACGGAGGGATAAAATTTGCTCTGAATACATCCACAAATGTATCCCAAAGAATGTTTTCAATGTCGAACTCGGCTGAAGCGAGTGTTCCTGATGTTGTCCCACTAGTACTTAACTTCTTCTTAAAATAGGTAAATAGTAAGATGAATCGCCTCAGAGTTGGGGCACTTAGCATGAGATATTTCTCAACCATTTTAAGCCAATTGGATGTGTCCATGGGTGAAAGGTTTTCACTGAAGGTAGAAGGTCTCAACCTTAGAAAATTGTGCAGAAGTTCATTTGTGGACTAATGAGGAGTGTGAAGAATGTACGGAGCAGGAACTGCTGGTGTGCATTATTGGTAGTTGTAGAAGGATGAATTGTAATCAACTTTTGGATTACTAAAGCTTGCTGAGTTTGATTCTCAAGCATAGTGTCTACCATACTTCTTAAGGAGGTGACTTAATAGGAGGCACTGCTAGAAGGAACAATAGTTTTGATGGGGGTTGTCATTGGAGGCGATTCTGGATTCATACTGTTCATATGAAAGATAAATCATTATTTTAGATTGAGTAGATAAATATGATACAATTTAATATTCAAGGACAACCACATAAGTTTCTTTACTCATTAAAACTTGAAAATTGCATAAATGTTGTAATGAAAAAAGATGAAATATATGGCTACTATGGCATAATAAGGAATATACAATTACTCATTATAAATTTACTAGAGTGATCACTAAGTCATCAAATAAACTTTGTAGCGAATCCAATACTAAAATCAACGTAGGTGACGGAATGATGCTCCCATCTACATTTCCTTTCGAGCTTACAATTAATGGCAACCCACCAGTTCTAGAATACATCTTGTAGAAGAAAGATTACAAGTTGAAGACGAATATGATTTGGGCACTCGATAAAATCTAAAGCTGATTCCACTCGATTCAACCACTCTCTAGCTAGAATTGGAAATTGAAGTCCTCTGAAGATTGATATTAGAGAAGCTTGTCGAGTACTAACACACCATTGGCTGGTACTCCTTCCACAATCCTAGCATAGCTTTGACCAAGATGGATGTTCAATTCCCAAATGGCTTCAAATCTTGCAGAGTAGTAGTCAAGTTCTAACATTCCAAACTCTATTGTCCTATGAATGATTATAAGAATTCTTAAATTATTTTAGGTTTCTTACGGAGTGATTTAAACATATTATGTGGATATTTTTAATTCATGCTTTTATACTGAATTGTTGAGAATATATCAACTATGAATGCTATAATTATTAATTGCATTATAGAAGAGCAATCCATTAGGTAGATAGAAATATAAATTCTAATATGATACCTTATGATATTCTCTGATACCAACTATGGAGCCTCGTACCTTTCATGGTCATATTATTATTAATATTAACATGATTACGATAGAATAGTTACCATGTGAAAGATTCCCAATCATAGCCGAATTAGTTTTATACCCTAATCCATCGATAACTGCTGAAATTGCCACCTGTATCTATAATTCATTCATCAAGCATGCATATAAAAGGAACAGAGTACATAAGCAAAGTATACAACATCTATATCCATAGTGTAGTAATGAAAGAATAGTAGCTCAACTCAATATAAAAGTGTAGAAAGTAAAATAATCTAGAATCTAAATTATTAAGATGAATTAAGGCTTAAGAGAAAAGAACAATTGTCCTCACAAACAGAAAGAAAAGACTATCTAAGCCTCAACAAATAGCAGGAAGGCCCTCCTCCTAGCTAAGCTCTTTACCTGAATCTACCTCCACGAACAAATCTAAATATGACATTGTCTGTTTCACAGTGCCAGGGCCCCAACTAGGAAAAGAGAAACTTGCGTTAGATAATTGTATAATTACATTTTAGGCAGATTAAATTAAATCTACATTTTTAAGATATAACCATATAAGTGGAAACTAGTGCTATTATAGTCCTTAACTATAAGATTCAACTATGATAACTAAATCAATGTTTAGGTGTCTAGTAGGGAAAGATTGAGGTTATGAACTTATCATATCTAAGGAAAATGAAAGTTAAGGTTCAATTCACTAAAGTTCTCTAGCCGGGTTAAAGTTTAAAGGTTCTATCCAATTAAATACTAATCTAGTTAGGTTATAGTAAAAATGAAAGGTTTAAAGTAAAGGAAATAAAGGGATTAAGAACTATATTTTCTAATAGTTAAAGGTTAAGGAAATTAATAGAATTCCTAAACTATTCTAAGTGAATTAGGATTCCTATTACTAGCTCTTAAAAAATTTAAGTGAAAATTTTAAGGATTAGATGAATAAACTAAGCTTTAGTCTAGTCATTAAAGGCTAATCCTAGTTGATTATATAATTTATAATTTCAAAAGTATTAAGGCTAATTACTCTTAATGGATATAATAAATATATTTGGGGATCAATTATAATTCATATTTAAATCAATCATAGGGTTTCTACCTTAGGGTTGAAAGGTGAATCAATCACTTTGCAATTGATTCAAGTATAAAGAATAATGAGAACTAAGCTCAAACATAAGTAATATAAATTGACATATGGAATAATAAATATAACATGTTAGCTATCCTAAAGTTTTAAAATACCTAAAATATGCAGTTTAAGAAATTAGAATTCATCGCAATAACACTAAGTAAGAATTAATAATCTAAAATCACTAATTGTTGTCCAATTGAAAATAATACATATATAAATGGAATCCTTATAACATAAGGAGAAAAATGACACTAAGTAGGTCAAATTTGGATAATATTTAAAATTTAGGATTTTCGGAACTCCTAATTAGAGTTAAAAAGTGATTAAAAAAATAAGGTTCAAATGTTAATTTTGATTTCATATTATTGTTCCTCATATTTTTGTGAGTGAAATGGACTATATGATCATTTAATTTGGATATTAAATGATCAAATTAGGTCACATGAATTGATAATTTTAATTTATAATTTATTAATTAATCTTAATTATTGACTAATTAAAATATTTATCAAAATAGAAATTAAATTGTATATTACCCGCACACCAAACAACAAATAGCAAATTTACCCGCACACCAAACAACAAATTTATCCCCTCTCAGCCGTCTATCTTAAATCGAACGACCCGTTTAAAAATTGAGATATAGATCGTTGGATAACTGTCCAGATCCAATGGCCTTGATCTTTCTTTGATGGGCATCTTTCTTGCTTGATTGCATAGGTGCGATCATGGTTGTACGCCTGCTGAGCTGGGCGTACGTTTGCTCGGCTGATCCTCTTAGGTAGCTAAAGGAGGTACTTCCCTTAAATTAGCTAAGTGAGCTTTTAATTTCTTTACTTTCCCTTAAATTACAGTTGGTTTGTAATAATTAAGTCATTTACTTTACATTTACTATGCTTGTATTAGAGTTTAAATTTTATATTTAAATGCTTGGGATGTGATGAATAGATGAATGAATGTAAATAAATGATTAAATAATTTATTAGTTACATAATTATATTGCATATTTACTTTACATATTAAACTGGAGCTTAGATGCATATTCACTTTGTATGTTAATTAGAATTAGTAGTATATTAGATTTCATATAGAATTAAAAAATAGTTACATATCTAAGTTGAGAATCTCTTCTTATCTCCTTATATGTATTAAGTGATATGTGAATTGTGTAAACTCTATGATAGATAATTATTACATATGTGTTTTCCTCACTTCAAACTATTATAATTGTAAATGAGCAATCTTATGTAACGGATTGACTTTACTTTAGAATTCGAAATAAGTAATCCCATGTAGCAGATTTGTTTTATATTAGAATTCTAAATGAGAAAATCCTATGTAATGGACTAGCTTTATATTAGAACTAAAACTAAACAATGCTATGTAATAAATTGATTCCATGGTAGTTATAGATTGCTTTTCTTTCAATTTAATCTTCCATTGGAATGGAAGGCTTGTATGTCTATATTGCAGGTGTATTTTTAACCAAATACACTAGAAACTATGCCGAAATTCTTAAGAATTTAATAACTTAGAATTATATTGCATGTTGTACACTCATATAATACATATTAAATATTTAGAATTTTTATATCTAGATTTGTAAGCATTCATATCAATTGCTTTTAAATTACATTCTCACATGTCCTTACATATATCATATTTTAATATATATTTCATATAATACTTTTCATAAAAAAATCCCTTCTATCTTAACTTAAGACCATCTTCTAAATTCTTGGCCAAACACATTATCTAATAATTTGGATTAGTTTCCTTCTAATCTAGTATTAGATATTGTGGTGACGTATCAATATTGAGCTTAGTGATTATTGATATTGGGGTCGTCACACCAACCCTTAAGCTCTAAGGTAGTAGTTAAAATTTAATGGAAATGACTTATATTAAAACGAAAAATTGCAGAAATTAAATTGAATTCACAGAGCTTGATTAATGCTTGAAGTTGCTAAGCATTATGTCTATATCACTTAATAAACTAATAATAAAATGAGAGGAGAGTACTTGGCTTCAAAGGAGACATTGGCCGAGAATTAGGGTTCCAGCAGAGAAATGCTCCCAGCTCCTTTTTGACAACCACTCGCCCCCTCCTAAGGATTAGAATCAATAACAAAAAGGAAGGGAAGGAAAATGGGGGTATTAGCCGCAGAGTTCACCAACTGGAATCGAGCTGGACGTCCTTCGCCTACGAGATGAAGAGGTCATACGGGAGGGAAGGACAGGGACTCATCCAAGTTGTTGGATCTTGGTGCTGATCCAACGGCTGGATCTGCTCGAACTAATCCGCACCGTTAGATTAGGTTAAAATAATCCAACATTTTGGATCAAGTCGTGTGGCTGTTTCGTGCGTTGGACTCACACATGGGATCCGCGCTGTCTGGAATTAATATTAACATTAATTTAAATTATATATTATATATATTAATTTATTTACTTTAATTATTTAATTAATTTTACATATTTTATTAATCAAAATTAAATAACCAAGCGCACTCTAAAAAATCCCAAAAATTCACGCTTACCTAATTGAGGTGTGGGGAACTCAAAAATAAATTTGGATTGTTGATCAAAGGTCAATTTAATTATCTTAATTTTCTAAGTATTTAAAATATTATTAAAATATTTGGGGAAAATTCGATGATTTCCAAACACTTCCAAAATATCACCCATAGCTAATTTGAGTGTGGTGAGTCCAATGGTGGACTTTAATTTTGATTCTGAGGTCTAAATAAATTATGCATTCTCAGAATTATCCAAAAAGTAATAAATATTTAAAATTGCCAAATAATCTCCAAATTACATAAAAATTGAAATGGAGGTTCCTAATACTATTTAATATAACTTAGCCCCACTAGGGTCCTAGGGGTCTTAAAATACATAAACAATTGAGTTTTGGCCATTTCAGCCAAAACTGAGTAGTTTTACAAAATCTGGGCAGTTCTGGAATTTTCTAGAAATTTTGCAATTTTTCGGGCGCTGTAGCGTGCTGGCGCGCGGTAGCGCCTTTGTGACGCGGCTTGCTGCGGTCCGCTGCGATCCGCTGTAACCCGCTGCAGCGCGCTATGGCGCGCTGTAGCGGTTCATTTTGCAAAACTACTATTCAATTAATTTATTTTGTCATTTCCTAAGATCTGAAATATTTTTGCTAAGGTCCGCTGCAACGCGCTATAGAGTCCAATTTTGCAAATTACTGTTCAATTAATTTTTATGGCTGTTTCCTAAGTTTCGTGAAATGTCGCTGCAGACCGCTGCAGCTCACGACCGTGCACTGTAGCAGTCAAATTCGTAAATCCACTATTCAATTAGTTCAATATGCATTTTATACATTTTTCCTAAGTTTTCAAGTTCGCGGCAATCCGCTGCAGCGCGCGATCGCGCACTGCAGCGGCAGACGTTGATTTCGCCAGGTGCGAAACCCGCGATAGTTGTTGTTCGAGCCTAATTACTCTCAATCGAGAGAGTTTCACTGAATCGTGCCATATATCAATGGAATGGTATTTCCGATACCTTTCTATCGACACTAAAATCGGTACAAACGGAGCATCCTAGCTATACTAAAAATGATGATGAAGGCAAGGGTATGCAGAATGAATAAAAATAGAGCATCTTTCTATGCAACTTTTAAGAGTTTCAATAACTTTCATACATGCTTATGAGCTTCCAAATGTGCATTCAAGCATAGTAACAATATGTAGAAGGTAGAAGGAGAGGTGCAAAAGGGTACCTTTTTGTTCTTGGAAGGAGAGGAAGAGGAAGGAACCTTTGTTGCCTTCTTCTTCTTTCTTCTTCTTCTTCTTCTTAGGGTGAAGCAATGGAGGGGGATGAGTGGAGAAAAGTTCAGCAAGCATGAGAAGGGGGCTGAGCTTAATGGAAGAGAGGGAGTGTAGGGGGCCATCATGGCTAGGAAGGCTATGGAGTAGAGCCATCATGCTTGAGCATTAATGGGGCATAGCTTGAGGAGGAAGGGAGAGATGGCCAGCGAAAATCCGACGACTTCCAAATGTGTTCAAAACATCACTTCTAGCTAATTTGGGGGTGATGATCGCAACGACGAAGTCGGATTTTGATTTCGAGGTCAAAATAAATACCTCAATTTTCTACTTAGTTAAATATTGAAGTATCCCAAATTAATCGATTGGTCTCCGAATTGATCCAAACCTTTAGGATTTGGTCATAATGACTAGATGAACTTGATGGATTGATAATTATGATACGATTAAGCTAAATTCAAGCTGGGTAACAACCTTGGGTTGTTACAGTATATGATAGACAATCTAAAAGTATGCTAATTTAATAGAAAGTAAATCTAAACTGATGAAAAAATAAAAACTGAGTTCAACATATTATTAAATCTAGCATCCTACATGCAGTAGAAAAAGAATATACTGAAACAGTAGTAAAAGCATGCAGAATAGAAAATAATAAGTAAACATGCCACACATAAAAATTGGCTAATAAAGCCACTGAAATTGTACTGAAATTGAAGGAAACACTGACATTAGACATACGCCTATATTAGTACTATTATAACAAAATTAAGCCTAACATAGCCACTGAATAGAAAGTCCGACATGTATCATCTACACCACTTATGGCTAGATCCAAGATGGACTATAGAATCAGATATGTATCATTGAAACCCTTTTATGGTTGGATCCAAGTTAATTCTATTATAAAAGAACTAAGCTGTAGAGGCAGACTAATTAGAACACACTATACTGAACTAATAGTTTAAGGTATTGAATGCATTGATTATGATTGATAATGTTTATACATTCAAAATCATCATGGAATACTCATCGAATATTCTATGTACAACTAAATATGCTAAAAATACAAGGCTTAAATATAAAGTGTGCAGAGTAACAAAGTCAAAGTAAGTAAGACTCTACTAAAAACACATGTGATATTTATTATTATCTAATTTAATTCATTCTATCTATTCTGAGAGAATCCAAGTTTAAGATTTCTAATTTCCTATTATTGAGTTTAATCTCATATTCCTAATCTTAAAGTTAAACATTAGAACTTAACAAGTTCTATTTACAATTAGAAATGTCATCTATAAAGGTTAAATGATTAATCAATAAAATAATTGTTACATTTTAATAACCCATAACCAATCTTGATTAAGTTAAATCAAGATTTAGGGATTTAGAGTTAAACACTAAAATTGGGATTTAAGCTCTAAACCTAAGGTGCTAACATCTAAGGATCTAGAGTTTCTCACAACTCTCACTTTAAAGATAGAGGATTATAAGGACTAAAGGTTTATCAAAGTAAAAGAATTCAAGTCTTAGAAAGACTAAAAGTCTAAGGTCATAAGACAAAATAATCAAATTTAACTTCTAGATCTATTAATAAGATTTAATATATTGAGTAATTTCATTACTCAATAGAGTTGAATTCACTAAAGATATAGAAGAGAATCTATGGAATTTAACACTTAAGAGTTTCTAATGACTTTATGAATAGAATTTGATTCTTAATTAAATGAGCATTACAAATTCTAAGAAGCCTTAAACTATTGAGTAATTGAATCACTTAATAGAAATAAACTACTAAAATCTACAATTGAAAGAGGTAAGGTGTAGCGTCTCGTCCCGTCGCTGCGCGCAATTGAAGTATGCTTAAGGTTTTACAAACAGATGGCGGCAAAATGGTGCGCTACTCGGGAAGGAATTCCACATCTCCCCAAATAGCTAAAACTAGCACTGAATGGCTGCTGACTCAACCTCAAGAAGGGTCGAGAGCTAATACCTAAGATAAGAGTAATGTTTTTATCCTAAGTATTAGGTATATACATACATTGGATCATGAGTGGAAAATTTCCAAATATTCACCATTATCTAATTGAGGGGTGAGGAACGCAATGACGAAGTCTGATTTTTGATTTGTTATCAAATTAATTAGGTCAATTTCTAGGATTCCTAAAATTCTCAGAATCAGGGTTTGATCTATTTGACCCCTGATTTGGACCAAAACTTTGGAGTGTGGTCCTAATGATTATTTAAGAGTGTTAGAATCAAGATTAAAACTTAGTTTAGTCTTAATTGACTAGGATAATAACCTTGGGCTATTATAATATATCTAATCAGATTTCTATTTTTTTGGCTGTGCCCTGACAAATGATATTCATATGTCATATAAGGAGCCCAATGATGTTATAGCTTTGGATAGGGAGACCATTTAAGAGGGGATAGCTGCTTAGTCTCTTTTTAATCAATATTTTTACTTTATTCCCTAGTGAGGATGAGAGATTACTTTTAAAATTAAGTTATAATAGAATTATTATATCTGGATGAATTTTTTTTTTTTTTGAGACACATGTATGTCATTTTAATCATTCTAGATGTATGGGATTATGAATGTTGTGTTGTTTCTCTTACTCAATTGTATGAATTTACTATTATGTTACATAACAATAGGACCCTTAACAAATGCAACCCCCTTGTGTTGGATTAGCACATCTAACCTAATATAAAGAGTCCCAATAAAACCTAATATTGGTATAATTTTACTAACCCAACATTAGGTCATTACAGATACCTCGACCAAATTCCGAGCAATGTTTACTTTTACTTTTGAGGATCCATTAGTCATCAACTTAGGACAATCCTTCTTCTAATGTTCAATCTCCAAGTAAAATGCTACAACTCTTAGATTTACCTTATTTGTGAGAATCACCAACATTCTTCTTTGTACATTTCTTCTTCTTCTCTGATCTTCTTTTACAGAGAGTCAATGCTTATATAGCTAGCTCGGACTTTATTGGCTCGTTGTCCCACTTGTCAAGAATATCTTCCATAGTTAATGCGCAAAATGAAAACATGACTTCGCACCTCCACATGTCAAAATTGTTATTGCCATCAATTTTGACAACATCAATTTTCATTGCATGTGTCACTACTTGGTTGAGGGTTATCTCCACCACCATCGACAATGAAGAGCCTGAACCTTCTTCTACTTTGTCTCCTATGTCTTATCTTGCTCTTCAACATAATATTTAATGTCTCTTTGATACCACATGTTGAGGTCTTTAAAAGCAAGAAAAAGAAGAAAATCACCCAACACACACAATAATATTTGTGTGATTTGGTGCAAACAACTAAGTTCATGGGAAAAGCTGAAGAAGAATTTCACTATTCAAGGAGGAATTACAATAGGGTTTCATAAATCCTTTGTCAAAGAACTCTAGATTGTGTTTCTTATAATCATAATGCATACACAACATATACAAGTATCATATTATGAAAAATAGCTTCAAAAATTTTAAAATTGCCCTCAAAACTATCCACAACCACTCTATGGGTGCACCATTGGGGCTTGAACTGCAGTAGGCGCTTGGGGTGCGCCTGGGCACTTGGGCTTTGCCCAGCCCAGTAACATGATGTGACAAAACGCACTGGAACTCAACGGCAGCACTTGGCTGATCCAATGAGGCTCAGATTCTTCCCTTCTTCTAATTCGACAAAGCCAATCAATAGAGGAGCATGTAACAGTCGAGCAACTAAGCCTCAGATCTGGAAGGAGAATAAAATATAAGCCTCATCAAACCTCAACATTTCATAAAAGGCAACTACCCGCAAATTACGAAGCAGGGCGCAGTTGAATAAGAAAGATTATGCTATGAAGTTTTTTCCCAAGTCAATCGCATGTCGACCTTCGGTTCCATCCTTTTCAGTCAACATGAACTCTGAATTCAAAATAAACGGCATTCAACTTGCACAGAAAGCCTCTAATCAATTAATTACAAAAGGGAAATGATACTACCAGTTCACAAAGCCGAAGTCTTTTTAACAAAACTCAAGATCAGAATGCGGTTTTCCTTTCTCAAAATTCCAATTTTTTTCCCAGCAATCACCGTCATTTTTCTGGTCTTCCACAGAGCAGAAACTGCAACAAACTCTCCCTCAGAAATCACAATAACCGACCAAACCGCACTTCTTGCTTTCAAATCCGCCCTCTCCGATAAGCTCGGAGCCTTGAGCTCATGGAGCAACGCCTCTTCCGATCCCTGCATCTGGAAAGGAGTTACTTGTGGCCCAAAACCCGCAAAGCGTGTGACAAGTTTAGATCTTGAATCACTACAGCTTGAAGGTACTTTATCTCCCTTCATCTCAAACATCACCTTTCTGAGACAGCTTCACCTGCCGTACAATCACTTTCATGGCAGCATACCCCAAGAGCTTGGGCTTTTATCCCTTCTAGAATACCTTAACCTGGCAGGAAATTCATTCGAAGGAGGAATTCCGGCTACCCTTTCTGCATGTTCTAACCTTCAAAAAATCATTTTGGGAGGAAACCGACTCAGCGGAGAGATCCCAGTAAGTTTCAGCTCTCTTTCACTGCTCAGTACATTGATTCTCGGCAATAACATTCTCTCTGGAGCCATTCCTCCCCTGCTCGGTAATAGTACTTCTTTAACTACAATAAATATTTCGGCTAATCACTGTTCAGGAACTATTCCGCTAATGCTTCTGAACAATTCTGTGCTTGAGTTTCTGGATCTGTCCAGAAATCATCTCATAGGAAGCATTCCAGATTTAGCAGTATGGGGTTCATTTAACCTTTACTATCTCGATCTTTCAGTAAACAATCTTGAAGGAAGCATTCCTTTTATGTTAGGAACAGGAAAGAATCTCATTACTCTCGATCTATCTTCCAATAATTTATCACAAAATATCCCCCGTTCGTTATTCAACAGCTCAGCACTCCACTATCTGAGCCTTGCACAGAATAGTTTGACTGGAAAAATCCCAACTTTTGTCAATCCGTTCTCAAAGCTTCATTATATTGATTTATCTGAGAATCAGCTCTCTGGAAGTATACCGCCATCACTGGGGAACCTATCCTCACTCAATTTCTTGTCTCTGGATCACAATATGCTGGAAGGGAGCATTCCAGAGAGCTTAGGCAGCATATCTGGATTGCTAGAGCTGTATATGCCTAGGAACAAGCTGTCTGGCCAAATTCCTTCTTCTTTATATAATCTGTCATCTATCTCTTACATTGGCTTGGCTCAAAATAATCTATCTGGAATGCTTTTTCCGGCATCAGCTGGCTTTTTTCTGCCAAAGCTTCAAATCTTAGACCTGCAGGAAAACAAGTTGGAGGGATCCATTCCCCTTTCTTTATGCAACATATCCAAACTCCAAATTCTCAGTCTTGCTGGAAATGGATTCAATGGGATGATGTCTTCCTGTCTGGGAAACCTCCCAAATGTGACTCTGATTGATGTTGGGTGGAATCAATTGCAATCAAATGAGATGAGCTTTCTCACTTCCTTAACAAATTGCTCTCTTTTGAGCACCTTAATACTTCAGAACAACAAGTTTAGTGGCGAATTGCCTGCATCGATTGGCAACTTCTCCACGGAACTTGAATCCCTTTGGCTCGGATCAAACCATGTATCCGGAGAGATTCCTGTTGAGATTGGTAATCTTCACGGCTTAACCGTTCTTTTCATGAATGAAAACCTGCTTACAGGAAGCATACCATCCAGCATCAGCAACCTTTGGAGGCTGAATTCACTTGATTTGTCTGGAAACAAGCTGATAGGGAAAATTCCAATCTCCATCGGCAATTTAACACAGTTGAATGGTATATATATGCAGGACAATCAATTGAGTGGCAGCATACCAACAGCATTAGGACTGAATTGGAAGTATTTGGGAGACTTAAACCTCTCCAATAATGCATTGGATGGAAGCATACCAAAACAAATTCTCAGTCTTTCCTCTCTCACAACGTACTTGGATCTATCTCATAACTCTCTCAGCGGGCCTTTGCCATTTGAAGTTGGCAGCTTGAGAAACCTTGTAGCTCTAAATGTATCATATAACAATTTATCAGGCGAGATTCCATCCACTATTGGTTCCTGCATTGTACTGCAGTACCTAAAAATGGAGAGGAACTTATTCCAAGGCAGCATTCCAAATTCACTTAGCAATCTGAGGGGAATCATAGAGATCGATATCTCTCTTAACAACTTATCCGGGAAAGTGCCTGAATTCCTGGAGGAGTTCAGCTCCTTGCATTATCTAAACTTGTCATTCAACAATTTTGAGGATGAAGTTCCAGAGAATGGTGTTTTCGGCAATGCGACCGCCGTATCTCTGACTGGGAATATGAAGCTTTGCGGGGGAAATCCAGCCTTTGATCTCCGGCCATGTTCAAAAGCCGGAAAAAGATCAATTAAGCTCAAAATCATAATCCCATTTGCAATCTCACTTGTTTCTGCTGTGTCGATCTTCGCAATTTGCATACTTTACAGGTCAAAGAAGTCCAATTCATTGAATGGAAAGCATTTTTCTGATTCAGCAGTCACATATGCCGAAATCTTCAACTCAACAGATGGATTTTCTGAAGCCAGGTTGATCGGCAGCGGCAGCTTTGGTAAGGTTTACAGAGTAAAACTGCTTAAAGGAGAAAATGATGTGGCTGTTAAGGTGCTTAATCTCCACCAAAATGGAGCCATGAGGAGCTTTCTCAGTGAATGCCGAGTCCTTAGAAACGCCCCGCCATAGAAATCTTTTGAAGATTGTCACATTATGCTCAAGTCTTGACTCCAATGGCAATGATTTCAAGGCTCTTGTCTTTCAATACATGCCTAATGGGAGCCTAGAGAGATGGTTGCACCCTGAAACAGAGGGCTTGCTTGAAAATTCAAAAAGATTGGGTTTTTTTCAGAGATTGAACATAGCCATTGACGTGGCTTCAGCACTGGAGTATCTTCACAACAACTGTATCCCTCCTATTGTTCATTGTGATCTAAAGCCAAGCAATATTCTTCTTGACTATAATATGACTGCAATTGTCAGTGATTTCGGCTTGGCTAAGATAATGTCTTCTTCCTTCTCTGAAGTTTCATATAACTCAACAAGCTTGATGAGCCTTCAAGGATCCATTGGATATGCTGCACCAGGTAGAAGCCTAATCACAATGACTCTATCTTCTTTTACCTTGATGTTTATGCAACCATATAATATATGTAATTTATGTATACATAAAACATATTTTCACATACAAATAGAATCACTTTGTCTGATCAAAATGCTAGAAAACTTATAGGGAGTTGAATTCTTGCCTATGGTCATGATGTTGTTGAAGAAGGTGAAGATTTTGAGCTCCTTTCCAATACAGCACCAATGACTTTACTGTACTTAGAAGAGACTTGTCATAACCCTTAGAAAAGGTTTATGCTGAGTTTAGCTCACCTAAAAGTTGAGCCACGCCTAGACGCATCAAGGCTTGCGTCTGGGCGAATAACCATGCCAAAATTAGTGATAGGGCGTTTCTTTTTTGACCCTTGATGGTTTCTTAATTAGTAAACCACGACGATTTCTTTTGCTTAATAAGCTGCGTCAATTTCTTTTATTAATGAGCAATGGCGGTTTTTGTTGGGATCGATAGGGTTATAAACAATGCGGAACAAATACTTTAGAATATTGAGTAAACCAAAATAAAGCAGGAACAATCACATGCAATCACAAACACAGCCACAAGAAAAAGATTTACGTGGTTCGGTACTAATACCTACGTCCATGGGGAGGAGAACAAAAGTTTCACTATATAGAGAGGGGATTACATTGATTTTAAGGCTTACAAACCCTTACCGCCTCACAAAATTTCTTATTTCTTACAAAAATGGAGCAGCCTTCACACTAAAACCTAAAAATAGGGGCTAATTGTATCTCAAAAACCTTAACCATAAAAATGGGTTAAGAAATATATATAGGCTGCTCAA
This sequence comes from Gastrodia elata, assembly GCA_016760335.1. Taxonomy (NCBI): domain Eukaryota; kingdom Viridiplantae; phylum Streptophyta; class Magnoliopsida; order Asparagales; family Orchidaceae; genus Gastrodia; species Gastrodia elata. The sequence continues at coordinate 43,194,510 of CM028676.1, forward strand.
AACTGGGCAAAATAGGCCGCGGACGCTAAAGCGCGCTGTAGCCCCAGGCTCTCGGGTTAGCGCTTGCTGCGGCGCACCGCAGCGCCTTCCTCCAACTTGCTTCTCCTTTTTCCTTTATAACAATCTCCACCTCAGTTCTCATATGTTCCACATGAGAGCTAACTCTTTTAAACTCTCTATCAATGCAGCTGTACCAAATTGGTTGCCTACGTATCCCCCTTCCAAGGGAATCAAGCGGATCGTAGTTCCAACAAATGAGAAGTTATAAATGCTTCTCCAAATTCACCAAGGTTTTGCAATGGGTGAATTTTTGAACTGTGAGCACCTTTGTCATCATATTCGCGGGATTATCTTTAGTATCAATCTTCTTCAGTAAGATCTCAACTTCTTCAATTACGTCTCGGAAGAAATGGTGGCGGACATCAATATGCTTTGTGCGAGCGTGACAGATCGGATTAGTAGCCAAAAATATAGCGATCTGGCTATCACAGTGAACTACTACCTTCTTTTGCTTTGCACCCAAATCTTCCAGCAAGCCTTTCATCCAAATAGCTTCCTAGAATGCTTCAGTAACTGTCATATATTCAGCTTCTGTCAGAAAAAGGGCAACTATAGGCTGAAGAGTTAACCTCCATCCTACTGGACCTCCTGCTAGAGTGAATACATAACCAGTTGTGATCGTCTTCGATTTAAATCTCCGGCATAGCCGGAGTCCACATATCCAATGCATAAGTCAGCTATTGAGGACTGCTTCTGAAATAATAGGCCAACACCATTTGTACCTTTTAGGTACCAAAAAATCCCCATCACTGCTTGCCAGTGATCCTTCCCAGGATTGTGCATATATTGGCTCACAACTCCAACAGCTTGAGCCAAATCTGGTCTAGTGCAAACTATTACATACATCAAGCTCCCAACTGTACTAGCATATGACAATGTGTGCATTTCTTCTTTTTCAAGATCTGTCTTTGGACATTGCTCTACATATAAGCGAAAATGAGGTGCTAGAGGTATACTCATAGACCTTGTAGTGTCTTCAATTATAAACCTCCTCAGCACCTTCTCCAAATACCCCTTTTGGGTAAGCCAAATCTTCCCTATTGTTCTGTCCCTACAGATTTCCATTCCCAATATTTTCTTTTCCTTTCCCAAGTTCTTCATTTCAAAATTCATTGATAGTTGATCCTTCATGTGATCCATCTCTGTCTAATCTGAAGTAGCTATCAATATGTCATCGACATTAAATAATAAGTAAATGAAGTTACCTTGAGGCAACCTCTTGAAATACACACAATGGTCAAATTGATTTCTTTGGTATTCCTCCTTTTGCATGAATTGATCAAATTTTTTATACCATTATCTTGGTGATTGCTTTATCCCATAAAGAAACTTGTCCAGTTTTCATAGAAAGTCTTATTTTCCTGGCTCACTGTATCCTGGGGGCTGTGCCATAAAGATTTCCTCCTCTAGTTCTCCGTACAAGAACGTTGTTTTAACATCAAGCTGGTCAAACAACAAATTAAACTATGCCACCAAAGCTAGAAGCACACAGATCGATAAGTATTTGACAACTGGGGAGTACACTTCATCATAATCAATCCCTTCTTTATGAACAAATTCTTTAGCCACTAATCTTGCTTTGTAGCGCACATCAGCTTTTAAGGATCATTCTTTCTTCACATACACTCACTTGCACTCAATAAGCTTTCTTCATAGAGGGATTTTCTCCAACCTCCATGCTTTATTTTTGTAAAGAGACTCCATCTCTTCATCCATAACCTGCTTCCATAAATTTCGTTCTAAGCCCATCACCGCTTCTTTGTAATAGGAGGGAACTTCATCCCCCAATACGGACAATACATACGTGACGTAGTCTCTTAGCCAGAATGGCTGCTGAGTTGCATTCCTTCTGGGTCTATCTTTAGCAATTGACTCCTGAATTGAAGCCTCAGCATCAATGTTAGTTTGTTCTTCATCATCACCAATGTGATCTTCTTCTATAGGAGTATTCTCAATGTGATGTGAAGTTCTTTCTGGAATAAATGGGGTTGCATCAAAACCCACTCTCTGTCTTCTTGTAGGAGTCTCTGTATTATCCTCCACCTGATGAGAGCTCCTCAATCTTAAGAAAAACTCTTCATTAAAGGTGACATCTCTTCTCACCACAATCCTATTGTCAACTGGATCATATAGCTTGTAGCCTTTCACTCTCCGCCAAAAGCTCACAAAAATTGCTTTCCCGCGGTTCAAGTTTATCTTTCCTTACATGATAATAAGCTGGGCTGCCAAAAATCTTCTATTGATCATAATCTGTAGCAGGATGTCCGGACCACAACTCAATTGGAGTTTTCTTGTCTAGTGCTGCAGATGGCAGATGGTTCACTAAGTAGCATGCATAGTTTAAGGCTTCCACCTAATAAACTCTCTCCAACCCAGCATTGGTCAACATACACTACACCTTTTCCACCAAGGTACGGTTCATTGGCTTTGCTACCCCGTTCTGCTGCGGTATTTCTCTTACTGTAAGTGGCATTCAATCTCTGAATCTTGACATTCCTTTATAAGAGAATAAGATGTAAACTCTCCGCCATTGTCCGATCGGATCATCTTATTCTCTTGCCCGTTTGATTCTCCACCATCTTCTTCCAATTTATGAAAACCTCCAATACATTTGCTTTGCTTTTCAAAATGTACACCCATACAAATCTAGAGTAATCATATATAAAAGAAGCAAAATACCTTCGACCACCGAATGATGAATTTTTCGTTGGTCCCCAAATATCTGTGCGTATATATTCTAATATATCTTTGGTGTTGTGAAGGCCAATACCAAAGGGCTTGCGTGTTTTCTTGCCAAAGATATAGTGTTCACAAAATTGTAGTTTGTAAGAATGTATCCTTTAATGAGTCCCTCCTTCTCCAATACTCTCAGTGAAGGTTCTCCTGCATATGCTAGTCTCATATGCCACAATATCATGACATCTTTAGAATCTTCAGCTATAGCTACTGAACTTGTTATTGTACTTCCTTGTAAGTATTAGAGATTCTGTTGTCTGACTCCTCTTAAATAAGTAATAGCACCCTTGTTGATCTTCAGGACCTCTGCCTCAATCACCACCTTAAAGTCCTTGGCTTATAAGACTCCAATAGACAATAAGTTCTTCTTCATCTCTGGTACATATCTGACTTATTTTAATTCTTGAACTATTCCCGTATGTATCCTAATTAGCACACTTCAAACTCTTGCAATTCGATATGTGACATTGTTCCCCATTGTGATGGCATCGCTGGCCGTTTCTCTATAAGAACAAAACCAGTCATTCTGAGAGCATATGTGGTATGTCGCGCCAGTATCCAATCCAACTGGAGATATCAGCTACTAGGCCCAGAGAAACAGTAACAAGAGACACATCTGGGTTTGAACCCTCCACCACATTCTGAATCACATTAGCCTTAACATCGGAAGGTCCACTCACCCGCTGCTTGTCTTTCAACTTTGGGCAGTACTTCTTCTAATGTTTTGTTTTCAAATAGAATGCCCACTGATTGCGTCCAATGCTTTGGCCTCTGGATTTTTCCTTTTTCTGGAAGTCTGCATTCTTCTTTGGCCATTGCTTTTTTTTCTCTGGTCTTCCTCTTTGGAGTGTAAGAGCCTCTGCCATATCTGATTTGGTGGACTCTTTATCCCTTTTTCTGAACTCATGATTCACTAGGGCTGTAGTCACCTCCTCATACTTCAGAACCTCCTTCCCATGGATCAAATTCATGGTGAAGTGCTCATACTCATCCGACAATGAGTTCAATAGTAACAGGGCCTTATCTTCATCCTCCACTGCCTCATCCAGATTCAGCAAATCTACCAACAATTTCGTGAACTCGTTTAGGCGCTCATCTATAGAAATTCTCATTCTCATCTGAAACCTGCAGAGGCGCCTTTTCATGTGGAGTCGATTCTCCACGCTCTTCGACAGATACTTGGCTTCTAGGAATTTCTACAACTTCCACGCCGATGTCTCCATCATGACTGCATATTTGATCTCCTGAGTCAAGCAGTTGCGGATCAAACCACATGCATTGCAGTTCATCTTAATCCAATCCCTCTCTGAAACTTCTTCCAATTTTTCCTCGCCGTCAAGAACGTCCTCCAGATTTATACCACATAGTGCATCTGTCACCTTACACTGCCACATACCAAAGTTATTCTCCCCATCAAATTTGACAACATCTATTTTCGTTGGATGTGTCACAACTTGGTGGAGAGACCTCTCCACCATCGACGATGACAAAGTTCCTTCAATCTCTTCTTCTCCTTTTGTCATGTCTTTCTTTTGCTTTAGAAAACTTAAACACAAAAATAACAAACAGCTTAAGCAAAACCCTAGCCCTCAAGAACAAAAGCAACCTCTCTCTGATACCACTTGTTGGGATCGATTGTGTTATAAACAATGCGGAATAAATGCTTGAGAATATTGTGTAAACCAAAATAAAGCAGGAACAATCATATGCAATCACAAACACAGTCACAAGAAAAAGATTTACGTAGTTCGGTGTTAACACCTACGTTCACGGGGAGGCGAGCAAAAGTTTCACTATATAGAGAGAGGTGATTACACTAATTTTAGGGTTTACAAACCCTACCGCCTCACGGAGTTTCTTCTTTCTTACAAAAATGAAGCAACCTCTACACTAAAACTCAAAAATAGGGGCTAATTGAATCTCAAAAAACTTAACCCTAAAAACGGGTTAAGAAATATATATATGCTGCTCAAAACTGGGCAAAACAGGCGCGGGCGCTACAGTGCGCAGTAGCACCCGCCTCACGAGCTGGCGCCCGCTACGGCGCGCCGTAGATTCAGGCTCTTGGGCTGGCGCCCATTGTGGCGCGCCGTAGCGCCTTCCTCGAACGTGCTTCTCCTTTTTCCCTTGTAACAATTTTTTTTAATGAGCGGCAACAGTTTTGATTAATGAACTGTTGGTTGAAACCGTCATAATTAAGAATGTGCCCAAGCACACAACAGGAAGCGCTTTGGCGTGAGGTGGGTCCTCTAAATAAGGACCCAATTTGTTGGCTGCGGGAGACGATTCATAAAAATGGGAAAAGAATTCCTACATATTTTTATTTTAAGCAGTTAGCTTTTGGAGATTTTTGGAGGAGAATGAAGCCACAACACCATCACTTTGAAGTTTGGATATTCATTATTGAATCTTCCGGTTACAAAGAGATTTGAATGCCGTCTTTTGGAAGTTTGGAGATTCATTGTTGAATGGTCAAGTTGCGAAGAGATTTGAATAATGAACAGAGCCTGGACGAGGCTAGATAGCAAGCTGGGTGCCTATGCACACGAGACACAAGTTTTTCCATGCCAACAAAGGTTGGGGCGCTCAGGTGCGCCCAAGCACCTGTAGCAGGCATGCCAGATAGATGTTGGGGCGCCTAGCCGCCCGTGACAAGCGCTAGACATAGGCTTGGGCGCCCATGCACACGTGGCAGTTATGCCACAGACATACACGACTCTTCGCAAATGGTGCATTGTACGGAGAGCCCAAAACTTGGGCACCCAAGCGTTCCTAGGCATTTGCGATAGTTATGATGTGAAGAAAGGCATCCCTTCATCATTTAATGGTGCCGTGTGCATGCAAAAGAGTGCTAAAATGAAAAAAAGGAGAGGAATTTCTTAAGAAGATTGGGGCTTGGGTGTGCAAGAAAATTTTTTTAGGTGTGTGTTATGTTCCTCTTTCTCTAAATTTTTCTTATGTACTATGTGAACCTATTTTTTTCATAATGAATTTTTTTATGATGGTATCTTGTCATAGTTTGATTCTGTAATTTTTTGATCTTTAAATTTCTTATATAAATTTTTGTGTTTGCTTGTATCTGACTTGTCTCAGTTTAAAGATTTTCTCCATATTATTTTACTAGAACTTTGCGCGATTTTCACTACAAATCATTCTCTTTAACTCTTTGTAGTTATTTCATTTATTTGTAAAATATTTTATGAAATAATGATGAAGAAATCATAACTAGAATAGTGTCAATATATACAGAATATGGAATGGGGAGCCAAATCTCATGGCAAGGAGATGTGTATAGCTATGGTGTTCTATTGCTGGAGATTTTGACAGGAAAAAGGCCAACTGATGATTCTTTCATTCAAGATCTAAACCTACACAAATATGTGGAGAATGCATTTCCAGAAATGATCGACTCGATTATAGATCCTCGGATCATGGAAGGAATTGAAGCTGAAGAAAACGATAGAAGATTTGTGGCTCACATGAAGGAGTGCGTGGTTTCGCTGTGTCAGATTGGCCTCGCTTGCTCAAGTGAATTGCCAAGAGAGAGATTGGAGATGACTACAGTTGTCAAAGAACTCAATTCCCTTAGAAAAATTTTTCAATGATAAGAAATTGGGATAAATTCATTTTCTATTTTAATCTCTATTTGGCTAATGTTAGAATTTGATTGAATCTTTCTAGTATTGACTATACTCATATTTAAATAAGGGTATTGAAATGCTAATCTCTTGGTATTAAGCTTCTTTTTGCTTACTTGGATGCAAGAATTCAGTTATAATTGCAAATTGAAGGTTGGACCCATTGCTAACGGATTTCTCATCCTAAAGCTTTATAAATTGAAGATTTAAGGTTTAACATTACTTAATTTATTAGTATTTAACTTTACCTGACATTAAATTTTTTATTCTAACATTAAGGTTCCTCTTTTGATACTAAGGTTTCAAACCTTAGTATTACAGTTATTATGATCCTAAGTTTAATCCCATTGCTAAGCACTTAAGGGATTCTAGACTTTATAATATTTAAGGCAATATCTTGCTTTAGCTCATTACTAAACATTCTAAAGGATTCTAAGTCTAATTAATATGGACACTAAGTCCTATTTCTCATATTGATGGTTTCCACTTGAAGGATTCTAGCCTCTTAGCTCTGATTTAGATGCTAATTCACTTATGGTCTTATCATTCTTATTACGAAGATCACTTCTAATCTCAGCTTTGTTGCTTAACCTTTCTAGAAGATCCTAAGTTTCACACTAAGAATGATTAACTACTCTTCACTAAAAAGGTCTCACTTAAATGCTTAGATTAATCTCTAAGTTCTACACTTAGTATGTTAAGACTACTTATATAATCACAAGTAGGTTGCCCTTAGTCACCTATATTAATCTCTACAATCAAGTAGAAGGCACTGATCTTCCCAAGACATCTCTATTCTAATCATCTTATAAGTTCTCTCTTAGGCATAAGGCTTAATTAAGGATTACTTAATATAATTATAAGTGGCTCACAATATCTAAGATGATCTACAATTCACCACCCTATAAGTTAAGATTAATTTAAAGTTATCTAAATGGAAATAAAGGTGTAAGTGCTAATCTAAGTTGGATTGGAAGCTTAACTCAATACTAATTTCCTAATCTAATCAAGTAACATGACTTAGAGTAGTGGCTAGGATCCTTAGCTAGAAGGTTGTTATGAAGGATTTCTATCCATAAGTTCATTAATGAATCTTTGGGTTAGAAAATCCAAATCAATCAACCAAATAGGTTAGCAAACTACTATCTAATGTAAGCTTATCAGTAAAGGTACTTAAGTGAAGGCATCTAAATTTCTGAAGTTCTAAGTTCATAATAAGGCACTAGAAATCCTAGAGTTTAGCTAAGTGTTTAGGCCACTAAAGTGAATGAATGTCGCTAAGCTACATAATGGGTTGAGTAGAGTCATTCCTATATTTAGGGAATGTAAGGAACATACCTAAGTTCAATTTAGCCATTAAGGTCCCTACTAAAGGTTCTTACAAATCATAAGGAGTTAATTAGTTCAATCCACCATGGAGTTTAGGACTACTACAATCCTAAAGTACTAAATCAAGCATTAGGACCATAGAAGGTCAATTAAATTCTAAGTTGAGGCTCTAGCTTAGTTCACTAGCACTAAATTAGGAGTAAGTTATTTTAGGTATTTTCCTACTCAAAACATCATCTAATGTTGTTATAGGATATAAAGTAAGTTTTTTAGGTGTCACAACATTTAGGAGGCCTAAACATTCAAAATCCCAAATTTGAGAATTTAATATTATTTTATTCAAGAGTCAAAAACTTATATTTTCTAAATGGCTATAATTTCCTTATAGCATAACAAGTAAAATGACACTAAGTATGGTCAAATCAGACATCAAATGGTCAATCTATGCACTAATGACTCTTAATGATACTTAAAAGGTTATTAGTAAAAATAAATGTCAAACTAGAAATTTGACATCATATTATTGTCCTGCATATTTTTGTGATCGAAATAGACTATTGGATCGTCCAATTTGGATGAGAATTGGCTATGATACAACATTTGTAAGATTTGGATAATTATTTAATAAATTAATTAATCATTGAATTGAAAATCTAATGTCATATTATTGTTCCTTGTATTTTTCTTTTCAAAATGACATATAATACTATTGTATTTGGAGTTATATCAGTGAAGTTGTTGATTGAATAAGAATAGAGAATTAATTATTAATTAAATAATTTACTTAGGGTTCCTTACATGTATACAGTCGCTAAGCAACGCATGCTGGCCTTGCGGGCCGCACGCGGGACGGGCCTGACCCGGCCCAACCTGGCCCAAAGAAGCCAAAACCTAAGCATCGAGGCTCTTCCGCTCCATCCACTCTAGCCGATGAGCTGCATACAAAAATGTGGCTCGTACTGAGGCCAACAATCTGAGCTACGAACCATCGTGCCTAGTCAATTTAGTCACTCTATTTTGTAATCCCTAAGTTCCTAAGGTTGCAGGAACTGTAGATCATTGTTCCTGGATGAGCAAATTGAACCCGATCGGAGCTCGACAATTGACCCTATAGTTATGGGAATAGCTAAACAAAAAGTAACATAAGTATTTGCGTAACTTGCGTGAGGGAAATGTCGTACTCTAGGTTTGTTCTTCGCCAATTAGGGTTAGCCAAGGCTTTGAGTGAGGCTGCTCCAACACCGCGCCAACCCCTCCCAGCAGCTTGCCATGACTGATAAAGCAAGTTGTGTGGGATGCTAACCTAAATTGGAGCGGGAGTGGGCAAGGTACGACGAGTAGCATGCCTGGTCGAGCGATCATGACAGAGAGGTATATTACCTCCCCCACGAACGCAGTCGTTCGATTGGGAATGGTTCGACTGCGATTGGTTTGGACGGGTGAGATTGACCCACAGTCTGTTCAAATGGCAGATCTGACGCCGTCAAACATCTTTAATATAATTAATTAATTTTATTATTATAAAATAATTAATAAGTATTTAATTAATCAAAATTGGATAACCAAATGAGCTTCAAAAATCCCAAAAATTTATCATTAGTTAAATCAAGGGTGAAGAACTCAAAAATGAAGTCAAGTTTTTCATTGGAGATCAATTTCATTATCTTAATTTTCCGAGCATTAAAATAATATTAAAATATTTGGTGAAAATTTGACGACTTCCAAAAGCTCCCAAAACACCCCTAGCTAATTTGGGAGTGACGAGTTCAATAGAGAGCTTCAATTTTAATTTGGAGGTCAAATTAATTCAGATAATTTCCAAGATAATCAAATTGCCTCAAAATGTGCATCGAAAATGAACGATCTCCATCGTACCAAATTTCAAGTGTATGCTCCTAATGATATTAGGAGTCTACTTGTAATGGTTTTAACTTAATATGGATGTCTAAAACTAAGTAACTGCCATGTGTTGTTACAGTAGTAAATGCAACAAAGCAAGGCTTGTGGTGAAAGGCTTCTAGCAAAAGCATGAAGTGGACTACAGTGAGACCTTCACTCAAGTAGTGAAGATGATTACTATCAGAGTAGTGCTGAACATTGTACTAGTCAAAAATATTCATTTGAAGTAGATGAATGTGAAGATTGCATTTCTTTACAATGATTTGGAGGAAGAACTGTACTTGATGTAGTCATAAGGTTATGAGACCCGAGGAAAGAATGAGCTAGTCTGTAAGCTCAATAAAAGAATGTATGACTTAAAACAAACACTGAGGTAGTGGAATAAGATGTTTGACAAGTTCATGTCATACTAGATACAAAAGGTCTTAGTCAGACCAGTGCTATTATGTGAAGCAGTTTGAGACCTCATTTATCATTCTACTTATGTTTGCAGATGATATGCTGATATTTGGATCAAATATGGAGGAGATTAAGAGACTAAAAAGATAGTTTTTAAGGGAATTTGATATGAGAAACTTGTGATGCAGTCACAGGGTTATGAGACCCAAGGGAAGAGTGAACTAGTTTGCAAGTTCAAGAAAAATGTGTATAGCTAAAAATAAGCACCAAGGCAGTGATATAAAAGGTTCGACGGGCTCATGCCAAACACTAAATATTAAAGGTGTTGGTCAAATCACAGCTATTCTGTGAAGCAGTTTGAGACCTCCTATATCATTTTACTTCTATATATAGATGATATCTGATAGTAGAATAAAATATAGAGGAGATTAAAAGACTCAAATATGGAGGAGATTAAAACACTCAAAATATAGTTGTCAAAGGAATTTGATATGAAGAACTCGAAGCCTTTACTTAGGGTTTAAAATACTACTTTTTGATTAAAGAATCAAAATTAAATTTTATTGATGTCAAATGATTCTTTGCTGTCTAACATGAAGTTGGATAGTAGGTATATCAAATTTGGACAAGTATTAAGTCATATGAGTCCAATTTAATGATTATAACCTATAAGAAAATTTTGATAATTTCACTTAGTGAAATCTAAAAATTTAGTTAGTTTATTGTTGTTTGATGTCTAAGAATTTCATAGAATCTAAGAACGCTGAATTCTGATATATAATGATCAAGTTATAGTTATTTCAATGTTAAGGTTCTATTTTTATGAAAGGGGTCAAAACCCAATCTTTTTCATATTAAAAAAAATCACCTATAATTTTATACAATACTTAATTTTTCTAAAACTAAGTTCAAATTTGAAATATTTCAGCCCCATTATGGTCCTAGGGTCATTAATGCAAAAAATATAAAGTTTCGGCCATTCCGGACAGTTCTGGGCGCTATGGTGCGTTGTGGTGCCTTCTGGCAGAAAGCCAGGTGCCACGGCGCACTGTGGCACGCTACGGCGTGTGGTAGTCCTTTTTGGCACTGCGGTGGATTGCAGCACTGTGGCACGCTGCAGTGTTTTCAGGCGTTGCGGCGCGCTGCGGCAGATAAATTTAATTTCATCAAAAATATTTTATGCTTCAACAAATTATTATGCCGCTGTGGTGCATTGTAGCATGCTACGGTGCGCTATGGTGGACCCATTTTCGAAACTCGGACGCTGCGATGCGCTGCAGCGCCCGACGGTGATTTTGCCTGTGCGAAAACCGCAATGGGTCACCTTTCGCACTCAAATACTCTCAATCTAAAGCACATATTGTGCGGTGTCATATACTGATGGAAATGTATTTTTGATATCTTTCCATTGATACCAAAATAGGCATGAAATGATTATCCTAACTATGTAAAAAATGGAGTTAAGGGTCAGGGTATACAGAAAGAAGGGAAAAATATGGTATTTCATTTACAATGAAATTTAATATCTTAATGAGCTTTAATGGCTTCCATACTCAATCAAAGATTTCAAAGGATGCAAAATAAGCATAAGAGCAAAATGAAGTAGCCTTTGAATCCATTCAATGGGGAAGAAGAGGTACCTTTAGAGATGAAAGAAGATCTCAGCTTTCAGTAGAAGCTTGGAGGAAGAAGGCTCAGATCTCTGTAGGATCTTGAAGGCTTGAATGTTTGAGGAGGAAGAAGAGAGCTTGGGAAGAGGAGAAGAGCTCAGCTGACCAAATGGAGGAAGGAGAGGCTGGAGCTCCATTCTTATAGGAGAAGAGGAGGCAGGCCTTAGGATGGGATAGGAATGAGTTATCCCATCCAAGGCATGGAGAAGATGATGGCAAAAATGGAAGGAGAGGGGCTCTGCCCTTTTTGCGTGCGACAAGAGAGGGAAGCGCTGAATGGAGAAGAAAAAGAGGTGCCAACTAGGAGAGAGAAAAGAGGGAGAGAGGAAAAATGGGAAAAATGATTTAAGAAATAAATATTTTCATTTTTAATTTATAAAAATTCAGATTTAATAAACGGGCTCCGAAAAAATTTCCCGAAAATTCACCCCTAACTAATTTGGGGGTGAGAAACACAATGGAGAAGTCGGAATTCGATTCCGACAAGTATTTAATTTTCCTATTTTTCGAGGTATTTAGTTACATTAAAATGTTCGCTAAATATGACGACTTCCAAATACGACTAAATCATCACCCCTAGCTAATTTGGGGGGTGACGATAGCAATGACGAAGTTGAATTTTAATTTTGAGGTTAAATTAAATATCTCAATTTTCTAATTAATTAAATATTATTAAAATATTCGACAGATTTTCAATGACTTCCGATTGCCACCAAAATATCACCCTTAGCTAATTTGGGGGTAATGAGTGCAATGTAGAAGTTCAATTTTTGATCTGAGATCAAACTAATTAGGTCAATTTCCTGGGTTCCTGAAATTTCCAAAGCCGGGGTTTGATCTATTTGACCTCTGAGTTGGACTAGGTCCTAGTGGTGAATTACTAATGACTTACTTAGTGCACTAAGATCAAAATTAGGGTATCAACTTAGGTTATTACAGAGGTTATTAACATTATTATAAGAGCATTATAAGAGAAAATAATTTGATTAGGCTACTAATTAATGGGTAACAACACTAGGGTTGTTATACGGAGTGGTTAGCAGATTCATGGAAAACTCAGGGAAGCACTATTAAGATGCTGTTAAGTGAATTTTAAGGTATTTGAAAGGCACAGTATGCAAAGTTCTAAGATTTGGAAGATCTGACATTATTTTATAAGGATATGTTGACTCAGATCTTATTGGAGATGTTGATAGCCAGATAAGCACAACTGGATATGTGTATGCATTAGGAAGTGCAGCGGTGAGCTCGATCTCCAGGCTACAAAATATTATGATACTATCTACCACGGAGGCAAAGTACGTTGCCATTACAGAGGCAAGTAAAGAGATGATTTGGTTGAAGAGCCTTATGACAAAATTGGGCAAGGTTCAGTAGGATGTGAAGCTCCACATTGATAGTATGAGCAGTATTTACCTAGCAAAGAATGCAATATTTCATGCCAGGACAAAGCACATACAACTTTGTTACCATTTCATTCAGGCACTATTAGAAGAAGGGCAGCTCAAATTGAAGAAGAATCACACTTCTAAGAATCCATCTGATATGCTTACAAAAGCAGTAACAATGGAGAAACTAAAGCTATGTGCAGCTTTAGTTGGCCTTGGTACATGACAAGGGAGCGGGGGTGAGCCACACCTCGTTCTTGACAGAGATTAAAGAAGACAATGAAGAATCAAGGATTGAAGACGGATGATTCCAAAAAGTCTCAAAGTGGAAGATTTTTATGTTGTGGAGACCATTTAGTTCATCATGGAGATGCTAATGGTGCTCTGGTGAGCTTTCTGAAGGTTCCGAGCTAATTCAGAACAAAGTGTGAAGTCCAGTAACAGCACAGGTGTTGCAGTGCAACGTGGTTCACCGCAGTACGCCTTGGCACCCCACATTCGAGGAGGAGGCACTATTGCGCGCCTCAGCGCAAGCAGGCCGAGAAGAAGGCGCTATAGCGCACCGCGGCAGAATCAGGCATTGCAGCGAAATCAGGAGCTGTAGTGTGCCCCAACTGGTGTCGTCCCGAGAAGCGGGTGCTACAGCACGCCACAGCAGCAGCTAAACATAGACCAGGGTGCTACAGCGCACCTGGTGCTCGGGTACTTGAGGCTCAGGCGCTACGGTGCACCGTAGCTCCTGGCGGAATTCTGCTCCCGTTCAAGTTTTGCCCTAAGTAAATTAGGGGGTATTTTGAACTATTTGGGGTCCAAAATTGAGCTGGATACTTAAGGGAACATGTTGGAGGAGTTTCCTAATGTTGGCATTTTAGATTGTGAGGCTTTGACTGTTGTGGGAGGAGAGACTATGGAGAAACCCTGAGAGAGCTGTTGTGCAAGGGAGCTCTTGCATGTTGGACAAGATACTCTTGGTAGTGGCTGTTACTTCTCCCCTTCATTCTAGAGTAAGAATTAGTGTTCCTTGAGGAGGTTAAGCTTTTTGTAACTCTGTACTATTCATTTTCATAGTGAAAATTTTTATGTGGTGTTGCTTCGTGATTTTTCTCATTCTTAAGTTTTCCACATAAATCTCTATGTTTGGATATTTGTATGCTTGTGGTTGTGTTGCATGCATGTGTTGTGATTCCCTTTCTTGTTGTTTTAAGATCTCGTTATTTGCTTGGTAACCATCAATGAACTAAACCGCTCCCGCTGCAGTGTGTGCTCGGTGAAAAGTTTGTAGTATTTCCAACACTTCTCCGATGGATTTAATATAACTTCAGGTTTTATTAACCATCCAACAATAGCCTATTCAATCGCATGAATTACACTATGCTTTAATATATTATTAAAACCCTAACTAGAGAGGGAAGAAATAACTTGCAATTAAAATATTTAAGTTACATTAGTTGAGAGAAAATTGAGAGTGTTGCTTGCTCAATTTGGTCATTTACATATAATGACAATGTTGCTAACAATGTAATTTAAATGTATGTTACTAATTTGAATCACTTAATCAAATTTAAAGTTACAGTATTTTAATGAAATAAGTTCCCATGTCAATCAAATTTGTACAATAAGCTTAGAAAAAAAATAAGATTTCAAAAATATAGAGAATTTTAATTTTGATGGATACAATTTATATTATTTTTCAATGTTTTAAATTTAGAAATATTTAATAAATAAAATGCATAATAAACTTTATAAAAATTTAAAGGAAATTATAAAAATTTGTGTTTTATTTTATGACATAAAATTTTCTTGAAATTACCAAGTATTTATTAAATAGTTTAAAGACTTATTTTTTCTCTAAATATTGAATTATTTTAAATTTATTTAATATTTCTCATTTTTTAATTGGGCTAACCCTCACAACTTCACATATTGATCTTAGATAAGTGCTTTTTTATGCATTTATGACATTCAAAATCTAGAAGAGCAACTTATCACATTCATGCCATTAATTATAGAACCAGTTTATTCTTAACTAATTTTGCATAATTGATGCTTACTTTTGTTCATCAAAATCATGAATTGTTCATTTAGCACCATCCTAGAATGGCCAATATTGTATCAAGTTTTGTCAATCATACAAATTTGAATCTATGAAATAAAAAATGTTATGGTTACAAGTTTTACCAATGGAATCCACTATATTTAATTAGATGGAAATTGAGCCTACTTTCTAATAAAAAATTATATGTGATCAGAAGGTTGATGATGAATATGTCAATTTGGTTGATCTTGCTTATTAGTTTGAATGAAAGACTAATATTCAATTGAGTGATATCCGTTTATGCACACATTTGGGTTTCAAAAAATTTGACATTTTGAGGTCATTTTGCATAATTGATGCTTACTTTTGTTCATCAAAATCATGAATTGTTCATTTAGCACCATCCTAGAATGGCCAATATTGTATCAAGTTTTGTCAATCATACAAATTTGAATCTATGAAATAAAAAATGTTATGGTTACAAGTTTTACCAATGGAATCCACTATATTTAATTAGATGGAAATTGAGCCTACTTTCTAATAAAAAATTATATGTGATCAGAAGGTTGATGATGAATATGTCAATTTGGTTGATCTTGCTTATTAGTTTGAATGAAAGACTAATATTCAATTGAGTGATATCCGTTTATGCACACATTTGGGTTTCAAAAAATTTG
Organism: Gastrodia elata; assembly: GCA_016760335.1. NCBI lineage: Eukaryota > Viridiplantae > Streptophyta > Magnoliopsida > Asparagales > Orchidaceae > Gastrodia > Gastrodia elata. Next base: position 43,210,341 of record CM028676.1, read on the forward strand.
ACATTTTGAGGTCATTTTGCATAATTGATGCTTACTTTTGTTCATCAAAATCATGAATTGTTCATTTAGCACCATCCTAGAATGGCCAATATTGTATCAAGTTTTGTCAATCATACAAATTTGAATCTATGAAATAAAAATGTTATGGTTACAAGTTTTACCAATGGAATCCACTATATTTAATTAGATGGAAATTGAGCCTACTTTCTAATAAAAAATTATATGTGATCAGAAGGTTGATGATGAATATGTCAATTTGGTTGATCTTGCTTATTAGTTTGAATGAAAGACTAATATTCAATTGAGTGATATCCGTTTATGCACACATTTGGGTTTCAAAAAATTTGACATTTTGAGGTCATTCAACACATTGAAAAAGTTTCTTTATTAGTTATATATATATATATATATATATATATATATATATATATATATATATCCACATGTCTTTGCTTGATATTGCTTCAAGGTATTTTGCTGAAGATGTGGAGGTTCAGCCCAATTTGATATGCCAAGAAAACGTTCCCTCATTTTGGATTATACAAGTTATAAGCTTCGCATAAAGATAATACTAATCCTTTCTATGAGCATCATAATAGATCAATTTATGCACTCTTAAATAGTTCGCGAGATTATACTAATAAATATGCTTTTTCTTAGAGCAGTCTTAAGATTATGAGCTCTGCTATGATTCCCAAATATCAGCCCAAAACATGTGGTAAATTACACGAATTATTTGCTAGAAATGTCTCCTAAGATTTTAGCAAAGCCTTTTGACTTTCCCACATTAATCCTTGTGCTCATTTGTGATTAATTTACGAATTTCATGCTTATTAACTCAATACATCACTTGATATTACCTTTGGATACTTTATATCAATAAGGTACTGCAGTTTCTATTTACTTAATCATTTGTTGAAGATCTAATCTTTTTCAAAGATATAATTAACAACTAAAATAGTCTGAATCTAACCGCATCTTTTAGGCTTAATTGGTTTATTTTAAGCTTGCGGTGATGCAATAGTTTGTGGAACAAATTATCTTTTTTTCTCAATAATATTATGCTCATTACTTGCTGCATATTGGTTGTGGTATTGACAATTATGCCCATTACTATATATAATACTCTTAAGTATTAAGAAAATTGCATAAATTTATACATGATTCTCAATACTAAGACAAATAATATTTTTTACAAAGTTTAAGAATAATATATCAGTGGTTAGCACTCAACAAAACAATATAAAATATAGGTCTTCAACCGCAAAATGTGCTCACAGGAGACTTATTCAATGCTGGATCAAAGCATTGACCAATTGATATTAATAAATGACAGTTTGGCTAACTCTTTGTGATTGTGTGTAGAGTTGAATGGCTTACATAGTCTTAATTAGTTGGGAAAGCTAAAGTGGGTCATCTTAAACATTTATTCATTGGGTCCTCAAATGATTCTCTTGAAGGCATTGAAAAGGTGACAAGGGCAGTCTGTATTCATCTGTAGAAAGTTTGGTATTGATAATTAATAGTGGCTGTTTGCATTTGTTCAGAACACTGTAGATCATCATTACAAGATTCAGGGTTACTGGTCTTTCTTTCGGTGTTGTGTTTAAAGAGAGTTTAGGGTCAGTGTGAGAGTTCTTTCTCTATGTAGAAACCGTTAATTATTCTATAAATTTTGTTTTCAGCATAATGATCGATGCATGTGCACATATAATATTATATGATGAGCTCATTTGATTTGAAGATCCGGCAATGCCTCATAAATGAGTGGATAGATTACCTTTCCATATTATTTTAGCTGCATGCTGTTAACTTTGGTATTTCTTTCAACTTTGGCGATTAGTTTATACTAAATGAAAAGAAGTTAATTGTGTCATGTTATAACTGCTTTTAGGAAAGCATCATTTTTTGTTAGTCATGTATAATTCATCACTGTATAACATAAGAGCTCTTTGGAGGTAATTATTGAGTGCAAATATCACTAGGAGCGAGCACGATGTGCGTCCGGGAGACGCATGCAGATGAGATGCGGCCAGACGCGAAGAGAACTGAAACGCTTGTTCAGATGCGTAACGGCTCACTCGCCCGGACACATGGCAGAGCTGTGCCCAAATGCAGAATGGCTCAATTGCAAGAAGTGTTGGCGTGCAGTTTGCCTGGAACCACCACAATCAACACGCCCAAGCTCACAATATGACATGCCAAGATGCGTGGAGGGTCCTTTTTATATGGCCCATTTTCTTAGTTATGCAGATTAAGAAGAAGAAAAAAAACCATATCATAATCTAAGAATTCAGCAACTAAGCTTTTGGTGCCTTTGGAGAAGAAGCAGAACACGTTGCCATCACTTCTTGCAATTGAATCGTCTAGTAGCAAGCATATTGCTTTGCTTTCTTCTTCTTGGCTTTTCTTTTATATTAATTTGTCCCTTATTCGTCCAATATAATTGTATCATTTGATTATTTTATAGCGGAAAAATATTTTGTTTTTCACTTTTTTTTCTCCTCTTTGATTCTTGCAGTAGTTTTTGTTAGAATTCAAGCAGCAATATATATAACATGCGTGAATCCATCAAGATAAAAAAATTATCAAAATGTGGTATCAACAATTCTCACACCTAAATTTGATCGGTGCGTATGCATGTAGATGAATCGAGCGGTTCAGGTTAAAGAAATCGGAAACACTCACGGAGCCACCAATCATAGGAAAATCCACTAAGAAGAAAATATGGTTCACATAGTGCACAGGAAAAACTTGGAGGAAGAGGAAAAGCACAGGACACCTCAATATTCTCAAGAAGCTCCACTCTTTTGTTCTCTTCAGCACTCTCAAACAACCCACGACAACTACTGCAACAAATGACTTGAAAACCCATTTAAAACAAGCCATAATTGCACATTAAATATTGAAGGGGTGCTTCCCTTCGTGGCTAAATTGGCGCAAGCGCCTAATCACCACATTCTCTGTTGTCCTAAATGCTACAGGCACCTGGGTGCCCCAGCCTCTAGCATGCGCCTGTCACATGCACCCGGGATCGCCTAGGCATTTAGCTTACCGACTTCTGAAGAAGCTGCATTCTTATTGCAGAAATCCATGTGTCTGGGCTCTCGGAGTCTGTCCCACCTTTTCAAAGGCGTCGCCAACATGTCTAGTGTTGATCTAATCATGCTTTACATATAACAATCTCACACTTGGAGATTGATTGTGATCAATCTTTCTTAAACTCTAGAATTATTTTTACCATAAAACCAATTTTAGCTAAGATCATGGTGTGACTCACCTTGTCTTCACATTATATTCCAAGGCCAACTAAATGTGTACACAACTTCAATTTCACCACTCTCACTATTTCGTAAGTATATATGCTGGATTCTAGATGTATGAATATTTTCTAATGACATTTGGTCATCTTCTAGCAATAAATGAATAAAATAGTAACGCGGCTAAATGTGCTTCATTCTAGCATAAAAGTTGCATTATTGGTTAGATGAGTTGCACTCATACTGTCACTGTGCAATTTTCCATCATTTTTCCCCTTGCTTAATTCAACCAAGAAGCTCTTCAACTATTTCATCTTCTTGTCGACCTCTGTGATGGTGACATATTCTGCCTCTAAGAAAGATAGAGCAATTATCTTCTATAGCTGGGAGATCAAACTCACTACAACACTACCCAAAATAAATACATAGCTAGCTAAAATTCTCATGCTATCGTCATCTCCAGCTAGATTTGAATCTACCTATCCTTGTAGTTCAATCATTGATATCCCAAAGCAAAGTAATTTGTTTGTTATATTAAAATCCATTTTACCACCTTTCAGTGGTGCTTATCGGGACTGCTCAAGAACCTAATGACCACTTTGACTGAATGTGTTGTCTGGTCTTATGCATATCATAATAAACATCAAGCTACCAAATGTTGAAGCATAGGAAACTTGCTCCTTATGTTCTCATTTTGCTTCAGATTCTAACAATTGTTCCTTTAACAATCTAAAATGACTTGCCAAGGGTTTGCAAACAAGCTTTGCCTCACTTGTTTTTTATTCGCTTTAGCCCATTTTGGACATATTTTACTTAAGATAGCTTCAATGTATGTGCACCCCTCTCCCTGCTTATTATCATCCTGAGTATTTGCTTTGCTTGACCTAAGTCCTTTATGTTAAACTCCTATAATACTTGTTTTTCAATCTCTTAGTCTCCTCCATATTTGATCTAACAATCAACATATCATCTACATACAATAATAGAATAATTTAGGAGGTATCATTGCTTAATATAGTAACAATGATCTGCATGATACTTTTGTACATAGTATATGTCATAAACATGTCAAATCTTTTATATCACTGCCTTAGTTCATACTTAAAGCCCAACTAACTTTTCTTGAACTTGCATATTAGCTTTTCAGTTCTATAGATAATGTATGCATGTGATCGCAATATTTATAAGTCCTCTAAATTATCATGATGAAAAGCAGTCTCTGCATTCATTAGTTCCAGATGTAAATCTTCCACTAACACTATGTTCAGTACCACTATGATTGTGGTTATCTTCAACACTAGAATGAATATTTCACTATAATCAACTCCTTTCTTTTGCTAAAACCCTTTAACATCTAGCTTTGTCTTATAGTGCATACTACAATCATGTTCTTCTTTCAATTTGTAAGCCCATTTGTTATAGAGAGCCTTTTTACCATTTGGAAGTTAATCCAAAACCCATATCTAATTTAATAGAAGTGAGTTCATCTCATTATCCATGGCTAATTCTCCCTTGCTTGATTCATCAACATAAAGATAATTATTCCTTAAAATGTTTTTTATAATTAAATGTTCTTTGAAATATTCTTTATAATTAATTATTCTTTGAAATGTTGTTATGGATAATGGAACTACATAGAGAACTATGTTCTATACTTTAATTATTCGTAAGCACTTGAAAGATTTTTCTTCCTTGAATGTTAAACTAATCTATGCATGAGTAAGCCTTTCTTTTTAATATACTTTAATCTCTTAAACTCATTTCTCATGGTTTTAATATATAAGTTCATTCTAATAAAATTTATAAATGTGCATAATTATAAATGTAATTATTGTTAAACATTGGCTACTTATATAAATCCTAATGTTCAAAGTGATCAAAATATGAAATATGTTACTCTTAATAGCCATAATTTTAAGATTCACATATGAGCTTAACATATACTTTTGAGGTTTTGCCTTCTCCAAATGGAAATCTATTTAAATAAATTAATAAATAATGATTATGGATTAACTTATCTAAATGGCATGTTCTAATTTTTATATTTTAATAAAGATATCATCGATTCCATGGGTTAAATTAAGTATAATAACTTTGCATGATTAAACATAAAATTTAATCACCCTAATCGAATGACCATTATGGCTAGATCATATGTGCTTGTCACATAAACTTATTTATAATGTAGTAGCTAATGTTAATAGGTACTTAATGATCCTTTGATGAAAACTAAGACTGTGCAATGGTATAAAAAAATTTAATCCATGAACTCAATTAGGAAGAAAGTATGTGAGGAAATCATCTAAACAAACCTAATGATCAAACTCTTTTGAGCTTAAGTATTTAATACTCCTAATTCTCCAATGATAATTTTATATTCACTAGAGAGTCCAAACCATGTGGTAATAAATGGAACAGCATTAGTTGATTCCTTTCCCTATCTAAACTTAAATACTTAAAGGAATTACTCATGAATGCTAAGATTATTATAGCAAACATTTTGATGCAATCCATAAGTACACGGTAGATGGCCTTTTTCTACTCTCTTGGCCAAATGTTCTTAGAATTCTTAAGAATAAGCATGTGTCAAAGTCGAGACACTGGAGTTTTTCTTGATTTATTTTGCCTTTATATATAAGTTTCCCTAGCATGAGAGAAAAAACATTTCTATTGTAAATTTACATCAACCAAGTAGACCTCCTTAGTTTTATGTAAAAGGTAACAATCCCTTTCTCAGCTAAGATTAAGAGGGAGTTGAAGATGAGGATTATAACTTAAACACCTCCTTCAATTCTAAAATTTTATATCTTTTTTTTCAGATAGTTTGGGCAATTTTCTCTTGTAAGAGAGTGACTAAAAGTTCTTCTTATGAAGATTAGCTATGATGCTAGAGGTAAATCGGCTACCTTTTAAACTAAAATTCTCTACTTCTAGCTCTTCCACAATTGTTTAATCTGCTTGATCATTCATTAAAAATATGTGCTTTTTTTTCTTGTCCAAAAATGATAATGTAAGCCAAAGGTCAAATTGAAAATATTATCCCAAATTTATTTGAGAGCAATGACTTCAACCTTGGTCTTAATCAAGTTATTGTTGGTAACCACATTTTTGTTATTATCAATTATCCCAAAATGTTTAACTTGTTTCACAATTCAGCCTTAAGCAATTTATCCTTATTCTTAATCCATGAGCACCCCAAACAATTTCCACATCTCTTGCATACTATTCATCAAGGTACTCTTAAGTTTATTAAGTGTTGTTGTGTTTGCCACATCTTCAAGATCATTATTAATCACAATAGCTTGAAGCTCTCCAAACCTCTGAATTCTTAGATCTTTTACTTTGGGATTGTATTTGAAAGATTTTGGATGCCCTCTATCCCTTTCAAGTTTAGCAAGAGGTCTATGGGGATTAGAGGCAATCTTAACTATCTTGAAACAAATTTTGATGAAGGTTGGGTTGAAGTAATTAAGAGATAAAGGATCCTTGCAATGCAACATCTTGTCACATCATTTATGCAATTTATATATCAAAAAATGGATAATGAGAGGAGAAAAAATATTAAATACACATACCATCTTGTTTAATCTAGTGATACAATATCTAACTTGACAACGACCATCCGCATTCTCTTTGTAATGCTCTACATAGCCAAAGATTCATCATTGCTCTTTGTCAGCATCTAGAATATGGTGTGGGAAGGTCTTGAACCCATTTCTCAAAAAAAATTCACTATATGATAAGATACCAAAAAACATTGAAAATCAACAACAAGCCCATGTTTTAAAGTTTGATTATGTATTTGCCTGATGAGATTTATCTAAATTCAAAATGAAAATCAATGAATTTGTCTTTTTTGGTGAATGGAGTGAGAAGAGTAACTATTTAATCATGCTTATTTATCAAAGGTCATAAAAGGATAAAGTTCTTATCCCTTACATAGCTTATAATTTAAATAAAAAAATTATCCAAAGAAATCACATCAAACTTTAAAGATCGGAGCATAAAATTATTGTTGGTTACATTTTTTGTGAGATTATAAGTTTTAAGTAAAAGAATTATAATAGAGAAATAGGAAATAGTTCATTCATTCTTCTTCTTCTTATACAAAAATCAAGTAGAATATTTTAAGTTTAGCTCTATACAGTAGCTTCTCTGCTTCTTCTGTAGTTCAGGATTAGGGTTTTGGATTGTGGCAGCTTAAGGAAAAATCCTTAATCATATTCTTTACTTTAGCCTTTACAAAAAAGCTTTTTCTGATAATCATAAGAGAATAGTATCATAATAATCTTAATATAATTTTCGCCATTAAAAACAGTGGAAGAAATATGTGGTCTTCCCAATTATGCAAGTGGATGAGCCTATGAAGGTTTTGGTTGGATAAAAACGTTGAAAAACACTGTGCTCACATGGAGGAGGAGACTTGAAGAACAACAGTGATGATGCGCGCCAGCTTCACCAAATCGTTTTCATGAAAATATAAATATACACAATAAAATTAAAATAATCTTTCATGCCGCCCACCCATCAAGAGAAACTCTTTAGTGAATAACCGGTAACCATATTTTAATACAAATTTTAAATATAATATTTATATTATTTTAATATAAATAAAATAAAATACTAATGAAATGATCTTAATTATATTGGATGAGTTTTTTTAGGTGCCACGTCAACAAACAATTCTAAATAACATTTCTCACAAAAATTGCACAATATTAATTTTAATTTTAATTAACTTTTAAGTATGATTTTGACTAATGAATCCTAATTATTACGAGTTAAATATTAAATTTAAATGATTTAATGATGTAGGGCATTAGAAAAATATATATAGAATATGATGCTTGTGAGCTCCAGAAATATCATTTTCACATGGTTGTTATTTTGGTGGGGGCATACAATCCTCGAGAAATCTAAAAATAGTTTATGTGAAATATAAAAAGAATATTTATTACAAAAAATAAAAGTTTGTAATTTAAAGAGTGGTAAATATATATATATATTTGGTGCATACATGTGTTCCTTTAATCATTAATATAGTCTTTTTCCAACCACAAGAGTCGAGCCTTATGAACCCTACTAACTCCAAACTATGATTAATTTGGGTTATTACCTCACTAAAAATGCACTTTTAGTATTGGGTCAAATTTTTATTTAAAGTAGTTTGTTTGCTTTTAAAACTAGCATTGAGCCTTTATAGAAGTTTTTTAGATTGGTTTTAAGAAATTATTTATGAAAATTTGCCTTTGTTCTACGAGTTTCGCTCCTCCTTTGATCATAATAAGTTTCATTGCGTAATCGTTGTTGATTTTATTTAGATGTTTATTATTTTGTTTCTAAAGATGGGTCTGATTTATTGAGATGTTGGAAGGTGCAAACAATGCTTCAATGGTGAATCCATCTAGCTTTATAAATGTCGAATTAGATTTGGAACATGGAGAAAATTGTGATGAGGGTGACCTATTAGATTCTAGGAGTGCACTTACTCCAATGAATTAACTCGTGAGCTTGATACTCGCATGTTCTAGTGCACAAAGTTTTCATAATCATGTATCTAATATTGAGCATTTGAGTTCTATTATGGAAACTGAAGCTACTAGAAGGCCCAATAATCATTAAATAGTTTCTAATGAGAATGTATATTCGAATGATCTGGATATTCGTGTGACAGCTTATTGTGATAGTGGTTTCTTTAAAGATTTTGTGTTGCCTTAGGTTGGCTCAGATAACCATTTGTTTGAGGGTCCAATAAGGCTCATGTGTTTTCTAAGGCAAGTGTTGGCGATAATTGTGATGACATCAATGTGAAATGATTCCTTTAATTTAAATGCTTCTATATGCTTCAATAGTTCATCTCTGCAACAAAGTGACTCAAACATGAGGCAAGATTTGGTTAATGTTGACAACCAGATTTGTGATACTGATGTTAGTGGAAATGTGGACATGGTGTTTATTGGAGAGGTTCATGTTCTGATTGGAAATAATCAAAAACTCATGTCTCCTTTTAAAAACAAATGTACAACTCTTTTTCTTAAAAATATATGATGCTATATGAATGTAGTGAAATCGTAGACATTGCTAAAAAAAGGAAGAATTATAATCTTATTAAACTAGCTGATGGAGCAGTTGGGCTCAAATGGCTTACTAGATCTAATACTAAATCGAAGGCCTCATTGAGCCTTTAAAGAGTTAAAATGATTAATCAACTTTGTTTGAATCATTTAATTTTGTGCTCCCTTATCACAATTGATGATTATGCTAAGTTGTTGAGGTGGCTCATCTACTTGCATCTTCAGTTGTATCTACATATGCTAATGAGTTTTGTGCTCCATTTGAATCACATTCTCCTTCCAAATGATGAAGCTATTATAGTTCTTCATCAACTGATACAAGGACAATAGTTCATTATTGTTGATCAAATATTTGTGTTGGACTCCTTATAGTAACTTCAACTAGTATACAATAAGTCATTTGGATTGCATAAGTATGGTTATAAAGGTATAATATGAAGTTTCCACCATAATATCAAAAGTTGTTCTTCTTATATGTAGCAACTCAAGGTTGTTACTCAACCTAATCATGACCAATCAAGCCTAAATTTATCACCATTATGTTCTAAATATGATTATGATCAAACCCTACAAATTTGTAGCTAAAACAATTAAGGAATAATTTCTTGATTATTTTATTTAAATAAATATCCTAAAATTAGGAAAAAATATTTTAACCTCAAACCCCAAATATGATGGCATATTTGAATTCTTCGCATCAAAATATGCTAAGGGTACAAGTTTCATGATTTATGAACTTGTATTAGTTGAAATATTCGTAAAATATAATTTGCATTTATTTAAATTGAAACTATAGGAATTTAATTAATCAAATAAAATTATTCGAATTTATTAATGTAATGACCCACTTACGTAGTAATAAATGAAACTTTTAAACATCGATTCGTCTTTTCAGATAATGGTGGAGTTCCTGATAAGAACTCCAAATTAAGCGTACTCATGTGGGAGCACTTCCAGTATGGGTGACCGACTGAGAAAATATTTTCTGAGTGCAAGATTGTGAGGCCTTTTAAGTCAAAGCGGATAATATATTGGTGCTTAAAAGTTTGGGCTATTATAAATGGTATCAGAGCAGGTCATAGGGTGTCAAATATGATCTAAGTGCTATACAAGGTAAAGTACCACTTCATATGAACAACCTCTTGAACCCATAATAGTTAAGGTGCTATATTATTATGGGTACCTCTTGAGCCTATAGGGACCACCTCTAGTCCTATCCACCCAATATATAATTCTTAAATCTGTGTGTGGATACTGATGAGGACATCAGTTACTTAAGTTGGGGAGATTGTAAAGACCCATTTAAGTAGTAATAAGTGAAGCTCTTAAACATTGAGGTACTTTTTCAGATAATGGTGGAATTCCTAGTTAAGAACTCCAAAGTTAAGCGCGCTCATGTATGAGCACTCCCAAAATGGGTGGCCTGCTGGGAAATTATCTTGTGAGAGAAAAATTGTGAGACTTTTTAAGCTAAATCAAATAATACATTGGTGCTTAAGAGTTTCGGCTATTACAATTAAACATATAAATCATAACGGTGAAGATCCCATGGTACCCCGCCCCCCCCTGATGCTTGAGCAATGAAAAATTATGTTAACAATGGAATGGGTCATCACAGGAACTCTGAATTAGTGTTAATGCCTACTAAAACACTTATGTTATCAACACTAATGTACTAACCCGTGTTTGTTACCTAATTATTAACAGCTTAATTAGTATAGAAATCTTTTAATTTGTCTTTAAATAGTCTTAAGATTGAACTTCAAAATTTTGGGACAATTTGGCAGTCATTTGACTAAGATGAATAATTAGATTAATTTAAATAAAAAAATAAAATAACTATTTTGACATCCAAATGAAAATATAACTTCATTTTTTAGTTTCTCGCATCCAAATTATCTAAGGATGAAATTTTAGAAAATTTTGGAGTCTATTTGGTCAGAAAACAGAGCTTAATTTAAATTATATTAATTTACAATAATTTTTATAAATTAGTTATAATATTTAAAATCAATTAACAGTTCTAACCATTACAACGGGAGATCCGGTGCTCGGCTCCAAACACTGAGCAACAGATTTGCTGCATCTGCATCATCCAGTCTGGATTAGAGCTTAGATTAGATTATATGAGTCTCTTTGCGGCCAAAAAATAGACCAGCCATTGCATTGAATCCATAATCCAACAGTGGGAATTAATGCGTGGTAAATCAGACCACGGATCAGGATCAAAATCATTCGATCAAACGAGTGGCTGGGATTCAACTGGGTGTTGTGCTTAGTCAACAGCCCCAGCCCTATCGTGCCTCATTGGGACTGTAAGTGGTTGTTCACGGTGGTCACCCTATGCATCGATTCATTACACCCAAACCTTGAGCCTCAACTCTATTTGAGCCTTTGCAACCTAGCCCGTCAATCTAAGGGCTCGAAAATGTCTCCAAGCAACGCAAGTGTAACGACCCATCCCGTCATCGCGCACAACATAAATCTTAATGATAAGATGATTGGTGGCAGAACAGTGCGTTACTCGGGAAGGCTAAACTTCCACTAATCTCATTTATTATTGAGAAATAATTATTAAGATAAGTGTAATATCCTTATCCTATGTATTAGTTGAAGTATTTATGCACCTTGGATTTAGAACGGATGATAAGTAAATACTTAATAAATATAAGTATCTTATATGATTTCATGTCGATCGTATCATGATACTAAGTATAAGTGATAGTAATAACAAAGTGTGAAAGCCTTAGCATTCATCCATAACATTCATCATAGTAGCTAAGTAAAAATATTCATCTCAGAAAAGAAAAAAAAAATACATCCAAAATTTAATTATTACAAACTATAACTTAAAATGTAATTAGTAGTAGAAGTCTCTCATCCCATAGCTAAAAATAAACTAAGATAGTAAGTAAGTGTAGCGCCCCGCCCCTTCACCGCACGCAAAAGATAAGTATAATCAGTTTGGCGGCGGAGCGGTGCGCCACTCGGGGAGGAATAACACGTCTCCCCAAAATAGCTGCAAACCGAACCCATCTGAAGGGCTGCTGACTCAATCTCAAAGAGGGTTGAGAGCTAATACTTAAGATAAGTGTATTATCCTTATCCTAAGTATTAGACAAATACATACATTGGATTTAAAATACATTAGGAATTCATAATACTAAGTATAAATAGTATATAAACAGAGTGTAGAAGCTAAAGCAAACATCCAGAAACATTCATCACAGAGGCTGAATAAAACATTCATCTCAAAAAAAAAAAAACACATCCATAATTAATATAAACGGTTTACTAAAATATAGAAATAGAAGCTAAGTACTAAACTGAACTAAGCGAAAAGTAAAGCTGAAGAAGAGTCCACTAGTGCTCCACTGGCTCCTCCTAAATCTCCTAGGTGACCTCCTGACCTGGCTCAAATAATGCTCAAGATCTAGCAAATTGCCAGATCCCAAAAGTACTCCGTATTAGACAATAAGTTTAATATATTGAAACTAGTCTAAACAGACATAGTTATTTATTTAACATTCACATACTGTAATTAAGTCTGCAGTAATACTGTAAAGATAACTAAAAGTATAAAACTGTACAAAATTGAAGTAATATAAAGTAAAACTGAATTATAAACTAAATACTGAAAGTAAACCAAAAACAGTAATGGATCTAAAACTGAGTAAAGATCTGTAAAACTATGATGCATGTCACTGAAACTGTGCATTTGAATATGACACAACAATGTATGCTACTGATATGCAGCCAAAATATCACTGAGTTGCTATGAGTAGTACAGTCCAATGTATACATACATCCAGTTGGGAATATTGTTTACTGTGATGCCGATGCATCCTAAAATTTTCCAGTCAATGTATGCAATATTCCGTAACCCATAAATTATCACTGATACTCATACATCATTTTGATACGCACACATTATGCTTATACTCATGCTCATGCTTCTATGCTACATGAGATAAATCCAAAAATTCAGAAAAAATACTTTGAAATCTGATAATGAACTCAATGCTTCCATTGCACAGAATCCTGCTTAAAGGATTCTAACTCCTAAAATTCTAACTTTGATAATTAGTTAAAGTTGAGAATTTACTTGAAAATTATTAGCTGGGATGATTGTATACACATATTTAGCATGTTTGCAAGAAATATGGATTTAACCCTTAGCTTGTTTAAATTGCACTTATTGAAGCACACTACGATAGGAGGCTGAACTCGGTCACATTTTACATCTCAAGCTAAGCTGTTAAATATCATAACTACAAGCATACTTAGTGTTCTACGCAAAGTGACTTGAGATACTTAGTTTGCTTAAACTGCACTTATCGAAGCGCACTACGATAGGAGGCAGAACTCGGTCGCAGTTTATATCTTAAACTAAGAATCTTGTTCACTAATTGTAAGACTCTTAGTCTTGGAAGAATTACTCTAACGGGATTGTATTCATCTAATCTCTTGGGATAGCACCTGGTCATAAGTTCACATTGGAGCGAATCAACCAATTTTGAATATTACTGAAATAATTCAGTACTATAGGCATACTCTACTACACCCAACCAATAATCTGAATTCAGACAATTCTATTTAATCAACAAGAATTTATCAAAGCTATTAATCCTCACTCTAACTAGATGAGTCCTACACAAGGCTCCAAGGATATAATCAAAAGATCACTCAATATTGATTTCTACCACAAGGGAGGAGTTCCATTCTAACTACTTTAGGTAATTCCTACCACGAGGCATCAAGTTCAACTTCTAAGGTTATGAAGGATCATTTAAGCTTCCTACCTCAATAAGTTACAAAGGTTCTTCCTACCTCAATGTATCTATAATTAAGGTCTTTAAATATTTCAAGAATGATCATATAGCAAGACCCTTGAGATCTCACTTTTTTACCTTTAAAGCTAACATTCAAGGTTTATTTATTAGTTTTGGGTTAAAGTGATTAAATTAGATGAATAAAATCCATCTAATCAATTTTTATGCTACAATCATGGGATGAAATCAAAGATCTTATTTAGAGTTAAATCATTGCATAAATCATTACTATTTTATTATCCATCTTATGCTAATAGTCTTATATAATTGAAAATCAAAGATTTAAAGTTTAGGTTCAGATGATTCAATCACATAAATTTAATATTAACCTTAACACTTCTAATTCAATAATTTAATATCAATATTAAATCAGATGCATTATTGGAATAATATCAATTAAATGATCTTTCAATTAAGTTAATTAATTAAGTGATTAAGGTTTAGATCTTAATCAAGATAAGTTAGGATTTAACCCCTAACCTTTTTACCATTAAGACCAAAGGTTAATTTAAAGGTCAAAGATAAATCAATATATTATTAGTGTATTATTGATGGCTATTTCAGGTTTAGATTAAGTATCTTCTACTTAATCAAGTTATCAAGATTCTTATATTCAATTATAGTTTAATGTCAACTAAGCACATTTAGGTGTCCATTTAATATTAAAGTTTGCTAATATACACCTTAATATCATGAAAGCATATAAATATAAAGATGACATAACATATAAGGTAATTAAGGCAAACCAAATTCTAAATCAAAGCAAAAGGATTAGCACTTGATTATAAATCAAAAAGACTTAGGTTTCATGTCATTTGGTTATTAAGATATACCTATTCAATACAAGCTTTTGAGGATTCTATTATCTAGCAATTAGCACAATACATTTAAGATATATAATATGTTTTGAGCACTTGATAAAAATGACAAGTTTCAAACTTAATTTCAACATAAAATTTTATGCAATTCTCAAATTTGATATAATTCAGTCCCACTAGGGTCCTAGAGACCTTAAAATACGAAAAATGTAAAAACAGAGAAGTTCTGGCCATTTCAGCCAATTTTGGGTAGTTTATAGTTTTTGGGATCTATGGCGCGCTATAGCGCATTGCAGCGCTTTTGGCGCTGGAGCGCTTTTGGCGCTGGAGCGCTTTTGGCGCTGGAGCACTTTTGGAGCTGTAGTGCGCTGTGGCACTTTTAGCGCTATAGCGCGCTGTAGCGGACTAACTCGCGGAAACACTATTCAATTAATTTATTTTTCTGATTTCATATAGTTTTCCTGGGATGACGTTGTAGCCTGCTGTGGCGCACTATGGCACGTTGCAGCGGTCCACTTGTGGGTTACTATTCAATTAGGTGATTAACTGATTTTATATGATTTTTCTCGAAATGACACTGCAACCTGCTACAGTGCGCTATGGCACACTACAGTGGTCCAGTTTCTGCAACTTGGGCGCTGCAGCGCCAGACGGTATTTTCGCCAGTGCGAAAGCGTAAAGGCCTCATTTCGAGCTCAAATACTGCCAATCTAGAGCATTCCATGAGCAGTGTTATATATCAATGGAAAAGGTCTTTCTGATACCTTTCAATTGACACAAAAATCAGCACAAACTGAGCATTCTAACTATATGAAAAAATGATGATAAAGACCAGGGTATGAAAGATGGACAAAAAAATAGAGCATGTGATTTTTAAAGTAATGAGATGCCTCAATGAGCCTTAATGGCTTCCATACACCATCATGAATTTCTAAGAGTACGAACAAGCATAGTAGCTATATAAAGAAGACAAGGAAGGGGAGCAAATGGGTACAAGGAGAGTAACCAAAAGGGTGCCTTTAGCCTTTAGAAGAGGAAGAGGATACTCTATTTTTTCCAAGAACTTGGAGAGGAGCTAAACTTCTTCTTCTTCAGCACAACTCAGCAATGGAGGGGAAGGTGGGGAGCTCTAGATGGACAGCAAGGGGTGGAGGAGAGGAAACTAAGCTCCATTTATTGGGGAAAAGAAGATGGGATGAAGGCATGGCTAAGAGGAGAGGGGAGGGATGGTCTCATCCATCCTTGCGTGCAAAAGGAGGGAGAGGCGCCGAATGGAGGGGCTGTCAGGAGAAATGATTAAGGAAAATGATTTTTTTAATTAAATAAATATTTATTTATTTTCTAAATTGTTAAAAGTTCAGATTAAATAAAAGCACTCCAAAAAATCTCAAAAACTCACCTTTAACTAATTTGAGGGTGAGGAATTCAACAACGAAGTCGGATTTCGATTCTGACAATTATTTAATTACTCCATTTTTCGGTGCATTTAATTATATCAAAATATTCGCAAAAATTCGACGACTTCCAAATGCGTCCAAAACATTACTCCTAGCTAAATTGGGGGTGACGATCGCAACGGCGAAGTCAAATTTTAATTTTGAGGTCAAACTAAATACCTCAATTTTATGATTAATTAAATATTAAAATATTCCAAAATATTTGATTTGGCTTTGAATCGCACCAAATCCTTAGAGATTAATTCTAATGGATAGATGAACTAAATTAAGGTATTGTTAAGCTAAGATCAAGCTGGGTAATAACCTTGGGTTCTTAGGTTGTTACAGTAAGTGTCAAGCTGGCTAATGCTCCTCCTAGATCTCCTGAGTTGCCTCCAGTGCTATATCATCCTACTGCTCAGGATCTGATATTGTTATTTTCACAATATCATGGCCCAGCCAAAAAGAGAAAAGTCTTATTAAATAATGAGTTTAAGTACATTTTAAGCTACATTTAATATATTATTCCATTTAAGAGATTTTACTTGACATTCAATAAAACAAAAATCTAACTACAAAAAATTGAAATAAACTAAAACTGTAAATCTAAATGTTGAAATTGAAAGCAGTAAAAATGATAACTAAATGGAAGTACTGAAAGTAAATTAATTAAAATGAAATTGTAACTGAAATCACTAAGAATAAAATTATGAGGTATGTCATTGTGTATACATCAGAATATGTCACTTAATTATGCCACAAATATGCTTGACCTTGGGGCCACATGGCATCCGTCAACTCCTATGTGAGCAGAAATGCTTCGCTAATATATCCTAGGTCTCCACTAATTATATGATATGCTTATGCAATTCATGATATAACAATGAGTTTAATACACAATGTGTTTTTAAATCATCCGCTTAGACCTGAAAGGCCTCACAGTTTTTTCCTCAAAAGATAACTCCCAACAGGTCCACCCATCCTGAGAGTGCTCCCACTTGAGCACGCTTAACTTTGGAGTTCTTATTAGGAACTCCACCATTATCTGAAAAGGTGCCTCGTTGTTTAAGAGTTTCACTTATTACTACTTAAGTGGATCTTCACACTGACACTCATACATCATTATTAGTACTCAACATCATGCTTATGCTCATGCTCATGCTTCTAAGCTATATGAGATAAATCTAGAAATTCAGAAGATTCTTTGAAATCCAATAATGGATTCAAGGTCTCCATTGTGCAGAATCCTATAAAAATGAAGGATTCTGACTCCTATATTCTAGTTTGATAATTGGTTAAAGTTGAGAGTTTACTTAAAATCATTAGATTGGAGGATTGTATACACATATTTAGCATATTTTCAAGAAAGGTGGTTCTTAACACTTAGTTTGATTGAGCCACCTTAACGAAGCGATCTTCGATAGGAGGCATCACCCGATGGCGATTTGTATCTCAAGCTAAGTCATTAAGATACCCAACTCACAATCACACTCAGTGTCCTAAAGAAGGTGACTCGAATTACTTAGTTTGTTTAAACCACACTTATTGAAGCGATCTTCGCTATGAGGCATCGCCCAATGGCAATTTATATTTCAATCAACTAAGGAATGAGTCCCTATTTATAACACTCTTAGGATTGATTAATTTACTCTAACGGGATTGTATTCGTATAATCTCTCGGGATAGTACCTGGTCATAAGTCCACATTGGAGTGAATCAGCCAATCCTGAATACTACAGAAGTAATCCAGTACTATGGGTATACCCTACTATACCCAACTAATAACTTAGGTTCAGAAGATTCTATTTAATCAATAAGGATTATCAAAGCTATTAATCTTTATTATAATGGGTGAGTCCTACACAAGGCTCCAAGGATATGATCAAAGATATCACTCAAAGTTAATTTCTACCGTAAGGGAGAGGTTCCATTCTAAGTGCTTTAGGTGATTCTTACCATAAGGTATCAAGTTCAACTTCTAAAGTTATGAAGGATCATCTAAGTTCCTACCTCAATAAGTTATAAGTTCTTCCTACCTCAATGTATCAATAATTAAAGTCTTTAAATATTTCAAGAACGATCCTATAGCAAAACCCTTAAGATCTCACTTTTCTATTTCATAAGTTAACATTCAAGGTTTACTTATTAGACTTGGATTAAAATGATCAGATCAGATGATTAAAATTCATCTGATTCTTTTCTATTCTACAATCATGGGATGAAATTAAAGATATTATTAGAGTTAGATCATTTCATAAATCATTATAATTTTATTATCCATCTTATGCTAGTAATCTTATATAAGAGAAAATCAAAGATCCAAAGTTTAGATTCAGATGATTTAATCACATAGATTTAATATTAATCTTAGCACTTCTAATTCAATAATTTAAGATCAATACTAAATCAAATATATTATTGGAATAATGTCAATTAAATTATCTTTCAATCAAGTTAATTGATTAAGGTTTAGATCTTAATCAAGACAAGTTAGGGTTTGACCGCTATCCCTACCAAATTAAGACCAATGGTTAATTTAAGGGTCAATGATAAATCGATGTATTATTGGAGTATTATTAATGTCAAATTTCATATTTATATTAAGTATCATTCACTTAATAAAGCTCTTAAAATTCTTATGTTCAATTATAGTTTAATGTCAATTAAGAATAATTTGGTGTCCAAATAAATATTAAAGTTCTTTAGCATACATCTTAATATCATGAAAAATATATAAATATAAAGATGGCAGAAAAATAGAAGGTAATTAAGGCTAACCAAATGCTAAATCAAACCAAAGGGGTTAGCATTTGATTACAATTCTAAAAGACTTTGGTTTCATGCAAGTTGGTTATTAAGACCTACCTAGCTAATACAAGTATTCAAGGATCCTACTCTTTAATATTTGGCACAAGATTTTTATAACACATAATGCGTTATAAGCACTTATTAAAAATGACAAAGTTTCAACTTTAATTTTCATATAGAATTTTATGCAATACTTAGTGCTCAACCTTAACTTTCATATAGAATTTTATGCAATGCTCAATTTTATGCAGCTGTGGCGCACTGCAGCGGTCCAACGTGCGGGTTACTATTCAATTAATTTTTCTCTTAATTTTCTACAGTTTTCCCCGAAATGACGTCGCAACCCGCTGCGGCGCGGTGTGGCACGCAGCAACGGTCCAACTTGCGGGTTATTATTCAATTAATTTTCCTCTAGATTTCCTATGGTTTTCCCTGAAATGACACGGCAGCCCACTGCGGTGCGCTGGGGCGCGCGGCAGCGGTCTAACTTGTGGGCTACTGTTCAATTAGTTTATTTATCAATTTCATTTAATTTTTCCTGAAATGGCACCGCAGCCAGCTGCGGTGCGCTAGGGTGTGCACAACGGAATCTATTTGAGCCTCGGGCGCTACGGCGCACTGTAGCGCCTGACGGTGATTTCGCCTATGCGAAAACTGTGAAGGGCCACATTTTGACCTAAAATACTCTCAATCCAAAGCATTCCATGAGCGGTTCCATAAATCAATTGAAAGGTATTTCTGATACCTTTCCATCGATATCAAAATCGGCACAAATGGATTATTCTAACTTTACGAACAATAGGGTTAAAGGTTCGGGTATACAAAATGGACAAAAAATAGAGCATGATATTTTCAAGTAATATGATGCCTTAATGAGCCTCAATGACTTCCAAATACAATCATGGATTTCTAAAGACACAAACCAGCATATTAGCAATATGAAATAAACAAGGGAGATGAGCAAATGGGTATCTTAATCTTGCAAGAAATGGAAGAAGAAGACTTTAAAAGCTTGGAAGAGGAGCTGCTTCTTCTTCTTCTTTAGTCTAAGACTTAGCAATGGAGGGGAAGGTGAGAGCTTTAGAGTGACAGCAAGGCTGGAGGAGAGGGAATTAAGCTCCATTTATAGGGGAAAAAGGAAGGGGGAGGCCATCATGAGCTAAGGGGAGGAAGTGGGGAAGAATGATAGCTCGCAGCCAAACTTTGCGTGCAAAGGAGGGGGGGAGCCGAATGAGGTAAGGGGCAGCCAAGTAGGAAAAAGGGAAAATATAAAAATAGGAAAGAGAAATTTATAAATAAATTAATAAATAAATATTTATTTATTTCTTTATTTAATTAAAAATTTGAATTTAAGAAACACGCTCCAAAAAATCATAAAAATTCACCCCTAGCTAATTTGGGGGTGAGGAATTCAACGGCGAAGTCGGATTTCGATTCCGACTATTATTTAATTATCCTATTTTTTCGGGCATTTAATTATATTAAAATATTCGTGAAAACCGACGACTTCCATACGCGTCCAAAACATCCCCCCTAGCTAATTTGGGGGTAACGATCGCAATGGCGAAGTTAGCTTTCAATTTTGAGATCAAATTAAATACCTCAAATTTCTAATTAATTAAATATTAAAATATTTTAGAATATTTGATTTAGTTTATTTCCTTTAATATACATATTCACCTTGAATGTTATGAAAATTAGGATATTTAGCTGTTTGGGCTATAAAATTCAAGTCTAACCCTACTGAAGTCAATATTTACTCAACATAATACTTTCATAGCATCATGATTCATCATCTGTTCAGAAGTACATATACAGGATTAGTGTATCCTAAGAAATGTAACTTTAAACACTTTGTCTGTTTACTTACACTTATCAATATGCACAAAGATAAGGGATAGAATCATTTTATAGTTTATCCTCTCAAATTAAGATGTTCAATCCCAAAATTATAACATACTTTGTACTTTAGATATTTATCCTAAATTAAACTATACTTATCTAATTACTTAAGATAAGATCAAAACTCTATATTTCCATTCAAGTTAAATCAACAAATTCCATACCTTACTGAATCAAGTCAATTCTATGGACATACACTACAATCTCTATATAATAATACTTATATTTTCATCACTTATAATTCTAAGCAAACTAATTTAGAATCAAGGAAATTTAAACTATATAATCTAATTTCTATTTTAGTAGGTCCTACTCAAATGGCTCCAAGGAAGTGACATATAAGTCATTCAATTTAGGTTGACTGTCATATAAGATAACTCAATCTAAGAATCTTTAGGTTATCTTACCATAAGGCATAAGATCAATCATCTAAGGTTGATAAGTGTAACACCTCCTCCCGTTGCCGCGCGCAACAGAGATATTAATGACAACCCAATTGGTGGCGGAACGGTGCATTTCTCAGGTAGGGATGTTGAACTTCCCTGAATACGGCTTAGACTCTACCAAATGTAAGATCTAAAGACTAATCCTTAAGATAAGTGTGATATTTTTATCTTAAGTATTAGTTAAGGTACTTACACACATTGGATTTATGAGAGGTGATTTAATAAGTATCTAATGTATATGAGTATTTGCATAACTTCATGTCAATCACATCATAATACTAAGTATAAGTAGTAGTAATAATAGAGTGCAAAAGCCATAGTATTCATCCATATCATTCATTACAGAATCTAAGTAAAAATATTCATCTCAAAAAAGAAAAAGAAAATACATTCAAAGTTAAATTATTACAAGCCATTAATTTAAAAATAAAAAGAGTATTAAATAAAAAGATCTCTCATGTAACATAATATTAGCTTAATTATATCATAATTATCATTCCATTAAGTTGACTTAGTCATTAGAACTAATCATTGAAGATTTGGAATGATTCAGAGTTCAATTCAATATTTGAAATATTTTAATAATATTTAATTAGTTAAAGAATTAAGATATTTAATTTGACCTTGAAATCAAAATCTGACTTCGCCATTGTGCTCGCCACCCCCAAATTAGTTAGAGATGATATTTTAGAAGTATTTGAAAGTCGTAGAATTTTCTCAAATATTTTACTATATTTAAATATCCCAAAATATAGAATAATTAAATAATCGTCGAAATCAAAATCCGACTTCGTCATTGCACTCATCACCCTGTATTAGCTAGGAGTGATGTTTGGGAAGTATTTGAAAGTTGTCAGATTTTTTCGAATATTTTGATGTGTTTAAATACCCGATAATTAAGATAAATAAATTGATCTTCAAATTAATATCTGACTTCGCCATTGATTTCCTCCCCCCAAATTAACTATAAGTGAATTTTTAGGATTTGTTGGAGCACGTTTAACAAATCTAATTTTTTTATGCATGAATTAAAAATTAAAAATTTATATTTAAAATTTTTCATTTCTTTTTCCTTCTATGCACCTGGACCCCACTTCCACTCCTGTTTGGCGCCCCCTCTTCTCCTATGCGCACGCAAGGGGCTCAGCCCCTCTCCTTCTCCATGTTGTGGATGGAAGAGAACTTGCCCACTCTCCCAGCCCTTACCTTCTTCTTCTTTATCTAGCCCTCACTCAACTCTCCTTCCTCCATTTGGACACCCGCTGAAGCTCTTTCTCCTCTTCCCAAGCACCTTCCTCCCCAAGCTCCACGCTAAGCTGAAGAAAAAGAGGATCTTCCCTCTCAAGCCCTACGGAAAAATGAGATTCTTCTTCCATTTGCAAGCCAAGGTACCATTTTGTATCCTCTCATTGTACTTTTCTTTCTCCCATTGGAGTGATCCAATGGCTGCTTCATTCTCTCATACGCTTATTTCATTATTAAGATCATGTAATTGAGCAATTGAGCTAAATCGAGCTCGATCAGAATCGATTTGAAAAGAGAAAATGAATGATTCTGTATAAAAAGAAAGTTGTAGGATTTTTTTTTGTATACCGTAGCTAGGGCATCATTGTTTACACATTAAAATGATCCTTTCGTGCCGATTTTGGTATCAATAAAAAGGTATTGAAAAGATGTTTCCATTAATATATGACACTGTACGTGATGTGCCCTAAATTGAGAGTATTTGAATGTGAAAGGGGGGCACGTTCCTTCTTTGCCAAAGCAAAATCACAGTCGAGCGCTACAGCGCGCCGGAGCGCCCGACTCTCGGTCAGAGAGCGCTACAGTGAGCCATAGCGCCCGCGCCTCAAGAAATAGGGCGCCAGAGCCTGAAAGCGCTGCAGCACCCGCATCTCGGGAATTATGGCGCCGTAGCGCACCATAGCGCCTAAAAGCGATGCCGCATGCCGCGGCACCTGCATATTGGGAAATCTGGCGATGTAGCGTGCCGCAGCATCTGTGCCTGAAAGCGCTGCCACGCGCCGCAGCACACGCGTCTCAGAAAATCTGGCACCATAGCGTGCTGCAGCGCCTGAAAGCGTTGCTGCGCACCATAGCACTCAAGTCACGGGCTGACTGGCGCCACAGCGCGTCGTTGTGCCATGGGATTTTGCGCTAACTGTTAAACAAAATTAATTAAAACTAAATAAATTAAATACAATTCCTTATTTAAATCATATCTTCTAAATTACTTGGCCAAATTATGTAAAATTATATACAGATTCGATGAGAAAAGTGCATAGAACAATAATACACCATTTAATTTTTGTTTCGCTAATTAATTTTATTAATCACTGTTTAGGTTAATTAATTTATTGTAATTAATTCCTAAACTTTGTATGTAGCATAATTTAATCAATTGATGTCCAAATTTGGCATATAAATAATCCATTTCACTCACAAAAATGTGTAGTACAATAATATGAAATCAAATTTAAGTTTTGAATTTTAAATCTCTTAATGACTTTTTAAGTCCTAATTAGGAGCCCTTCAAACCCTAAAATCTCAATATTAATCAATTTTGACCTAATTAGTGTCACTCTTCTCCTTATGCAGTAAGGATTCCATATTTACGTATATTATTTCATTTGGACAATAATTGGAGATTCTAGGTATTTGGCTCCTCATATTGGGTAATTTTGTAAATTCATGACTTTTATTTATGCTTATTTTAGGTTTATTGAACCTTCGACAGTAAATATGTCTCATCTTAATTACTTCTCATACACTTTAAATTGTATGTTTGAGACATGAATTTTATTAATTTGATAATTATAACATATAGTAATTTACTTGTATTAATCTTCATCCTTAGTTGAATTGTTATAAGATTGATTTGAAAAGTATGAATTGCTTATGATCTTTAGAGTTATATTAATTCCAATTAATATTAAGAATATTTACACTCATGTAATTATAATATTATAAATCCATTAAGATTAGTTCCTAATGTTTAGAGTGTTACTTAGTATGCTTTTATATTAGTTCTTATTCTCTTTTAAGTTCACAAATGATTGACTTGAGAACTCTTTAATTTCTTATTATGATGTAGTTAACCTATCCAATGCTAATTATATGCTAAAAATATGCCTAGTTCATAAAGAGAACTTAATAGAACTAGTTCATTTTTAATTTAATGAGACTTAATGATAATTCCATAATTTCTATATCTTTCCTTAAGTCCTCTAATAAGTTAACAATTATTTGTTAGTAGTATACTTAATTTTACTAAGTGACCTAAATAATACTAGTGCCTGAATATTGATTAGAAACCTTTCATAAAATAATTAGATGAAGTTAATAGGTTGTACATTAACCTTCACTTCAAATAGTTTATTAAACTTTCAATTTCACTCTTCCCTACTAATTTCTTAGACTTTAATCATTAATATATTTGATTTGATTAGTTTATGATTAGTATAGAATAAATTCTATTTGCATGAATATACTATAAATTATTTTCTCATTTTATTAAATTAATTCAAACTACTATTTTCCTAAAATACTATACTTCTACTATTACTTACAATTGACTTAAAGATTAATATATATAAGTCAATTGGGAGCTCAAATAGCTTCAATCATAAAGTAGATTATTAAAAATTAAAAAAATTTGGATATCACATAATTTACAATTATTTGAATTTCCTTAAATGATTGCTTAGCTTTGAGCTTACTCCTTTGATACATACATAAAAGATTTTTGTGCAAAAATAAAAGTTTCATAGAACTATAGGGGTTTTATATAGGTGGATAGCCAAGAGCAAGCTAAATAAAAGATATAAGGTGACCTCAAATTCTCAGAGGGTGACTGTGAGTATTTATTTTCATTGAGACCCTGCTTTTCTTTATTAGTTAGGCAGGCGCGCTTAACTCCTCACTTCATTCTGTATGTACCTGCATAATGGGTATTTTCAGAAAATAATTTTAGCTAATAAAATATGAATTCTTTTACAATCTTATTGATTGCAAGATATCATTATAGCTTTCAATCTATGTTACATTCCATAGTCCTAAACTATGTATCTCAAACCAAGAGGCTGAGATTTTTTTTTACTTACTATACATTGCACTTTCTATTTTTAGTACTGTGATGTACTTACTTACAGTTCATATAGAATATAGTGTATGTTGCTTTAATTTCATTTAAATGCTTCACTACTTTTCTTTTCGTTACTTAGCATTATTTCCATTAGGCATATGCATGTTTCTATTTCATTTACTTTTAAATATACTTTAGTAATTTCTAGGCTTATTTAGGATGCTTTTACCTTATCTTTTTGGTTACATGCTAGAACGATTATACATGTGAGTATTCTTACTCATTTTACTTTTAACTGTTTTTCTTTATAGTTATATTTATTTTCCTTCCCTACTTGAATGCTTTCAAATAATCAGCTACTTATATTAAATTATATATTAGCTTGTGATATCTAATTAACTTCTAGATATTTAAATACTAAAATATGATAGATCAGGAGCAATATAATACAATTGGAGCTGGACCTAGTACTTGAAGACTAATAATTACTGCTTCCACACTTTACATCTATTTGCATTTATATATCTGAGAGAGTGATTTAATTTTCTTGCTCTTTCATTTTTAAAAAGGCTTGTAATAATTAACTTAAATTTTCTGTGATGTTTTTACTTATTCTGTGCTGAGTTTACTTATTTTATAAATGCTTGGATTGAATTAGTCAATAACTTTACATATTTTATTTGTAATTGTTCCATGTCTTTCATATTGCTTTCATTGTAATTTTCTTATCTTAACACCCTCACAAAAATTCTTGGCCACACAACACTTAGTAATGGGTTAATTTTCTTCTGATTCAATATTAAATGTTGTGATAACAGTCTAATGTTAGATTAAGTTCCTATTTGATATTGGGTTCGTTACAAAATTCTTTCATTAATGGACTTGCCATTATAACATTTATGTCTGCTTTTTTGCTGAGGGCATCAACTACGACATTAATTTTACTAGAATGATATTGCATGTCTAAGTTGTAGTCGATGATCAATTGCTGCCATTGTCTTTGTCGATAGTTCAACTCTTTTTGAGTGAAAATATAATTTAAACTTTGATGGTCAGTAAAAATTTTACATCTCACTCTATATAGGTAGTGCTTCCATATTATTAAAGAAAATACTACTGATGCAAGTTCTAGGTTATGCAATGGATAGTTCTTTTCAAGAGTCTTTAATTGCCTATATGCATATGCTACTACCTTCTTCTCTTGCATGAGAACACATCCAAGCCCTACTATGGACGCGTCAATATAAACTTGATAATTTATTATCTGTTGGGTAGGATTAGTACTGGGGCGGTTGTTAACGCTTGTTTTAACTGTTAAAAATATTCCTTGCTAACAGACCATAATTTCGTGTTTGCGCTTGCACGCAAGTGTACGTGGTCTGAAGTAATAATGGAATGATAAGTTTTGGATTTTATCATCCTTAGGGAACGGTAGTTTTGTTATTAAGTTATACCTACGTTCAATAATGCCTAGATAATTTGTATTTTGGTTTTGATGATTCATAATTAAACATCGCAAAGAACTTAAACAAAGATATTATTAGATTGAGAAGGGAGAGTTGGGATTCCATGCCAATCACAAAAGATATTTGATATCGGAAGGAATATTTTTCTGTGCCACGAAAGCATTACCCTTTCAACCTTATTTATTTGAATTTTTACTATTCAATGATGATACTAAATTTTGTGTGCTTTCATGTGTTGGATTCTTTTTTCCTTATATTGGAAGATACTAATGTGTTTATTGTGAATAAGGGTTATAGTTGAGGTGATATGGTATGCAAGAAGATCAATATTAATTGTGAACTATTGGTGGATGAACTTAAGCATCTTTGTAGCTTCCTCTGCATTTTGAAGTCAGAATGCAGATGTCGGGCCATGTCGTGAGGTACATTTTTATCTTTCTCGATGTAAGCAATTTAATGCTATGTCGTCGCGCCTCCGCACATGGTATGGATTAAGCTTTTTTATCTCTTTCGATGTAAGCTTCATCTTCTTCCTAGACAGTATTATTATGCGGGGTTTATGCTTATATAAATAAATATATAATTTCAAGAATTGCAGCGTCAAACCTAACAGGAAAAAACTTTTGTTTCAGTTAAGAGTTTAATAATATTATTTAGGAGGGAGATTAGGTTATTGCAGCTCCGTGTAAACTGGCTGCGGCTCGCGCACGCCGATATCTTTGAGAAAGCTTAAGATAATGATTCCGTATTACTTACTAGATTTCCTTTAAATATTAATACATCATTTTTTTATTTGTTTTAAAATGAATATTTAAACATTTTCGTGGACCTTCTAATCGGACAAAATGGCTAGAAAATACAAGGTAAGCTGTAGCAATATTTAATTCATAAACTAAAGACTTAACCATTTGTTTTATTTAAGATATCTACCTGATGATGATTAATTAATTAAGTTTTTTTTAAAATAGTCTTAATATCATCATTAATTAAGGAAAATTTCGATTATTTAAAAAATATTTTTCTATTTTATCGTAGAGTTATTTGGATTGCGAGCTCTAAATTAAGTTATCTTAGACGTCTAAATTTTCAGTACATTGACAAAGTTATTATACTTTGCCAAAAGTATTTTCAAAACAAGTAATCTCTTACACTACACTTTGGAGAAAAAATATTGGATGAAAAGTAAACGATCAGTTATTTTATCAGAAAATTGCTATCGCAGTCGGTAAGCCTTCAAGCGGTTCGTCCATGGCAGGCTGTTGGTGAATTTGTGCTCTCCAATGGAGTAAGAATATAGAAATATTACCGAACTAGCCTCATGATCCTCCAGATAATCAAACACAAAGATAAAATCAAAATAAACTTTGCGGAAAATTACACATAATAATGCACCAAATTTATAGTGGTTTGGTCAAACCAGACCTTACATCCGCTCTTGGATGGTTCATCTCCTCCTCTAGAACTCCACGAACCTCGAGTTTTTCCTTCGATGATCCTAGAATAGGCGGGGAAGCCTTCTACTTCCTATTTGCAAACGTCACGGAGTTGCGATAGTATCACCCTTTCTAAGGCTTTGCACAATCCCACAAGAGTTTGATGAGAAAGAAAGAGAACTTTACAGAACTAAAATTTTCCAACAAAGAGTAAAGTGCCTTTAGAACACGAAGAGCCGTTTGAATTTGATTGCTAGAAAGTTCCATTCACTAAATACTTGAGAACCAGTGTTTATAGAGGCTAGTTTCTCTCACTATTCAAAATAGGGGAAGGGAGCATTCAAAATAAGCAAAGTTCCAATTTTTGTAAACTAGACACACATAGAAGCGATAGGTAGAGCCCCTTGGCGTCTGCTTGGAAATTTGTGGCTCGACTATTTTAAATAGGCATGCTCAGCCACATGTTAAAGCTTGCCCGGGCTCAGTTGAGCAAAATACATTGGCGGCAACCCGCTTCAATCACATATATGGGTGTATGATGGGCGCACACTTTGGCGCATGCGTTTGGGCACACAAGGATAAACATCTAAGCCATGTCATAGTGAATAGCTTTTAATCTTAGTTCTGCTTATCCTAAGGTTCAAGATCTCTCAAACTGTCAAAGTTAACAACATTAACCTAAATACTAACAACACAAGCAATAATTATACAAATATATTCACAAATATGATAAAGATATATGCTTAATCATTAGAATTTCAATCTTGGAGCTGCTAAAAAATTTCATCTTCAAATCTTTCTTGAGTTCTTAAGTCAGGATCATTGTTGACCTTCATTTCATTCTTTAGGTACTTAATACTTGATCATTTGGTACATATAACACCTGAATTTGTTAAGTAATTAATAACATGTTCCAAACATTTGAATTAGATAACTTGAAACTCAATATCAATATTAGTACAATAAAATTTATTCTCAATATTCTTTTATCATTTAAATAAGGACATTCAAAGGTAGGTCAAATGTATAAGTTACTCCTATAGTTTATAAGCTTCATCTTAGTCGAGCTGAGAGCACAATAAGAAGATACTCAGATTACACCAATAACTTTAACCCTAAAATTAAGAAAGATTAATTCTAGAAGAAAAGAAACTAATGCATCTAAGATTAGAGATTTGCAGTTATGAGATCAAGATTGTCTCAACAAAGGTGATGGCCACTGCTATGATCAATAATGTAATGGAGACTAAGAGCTTCCTAAGAGACTATTATTATGCTCAAAAGTTTATTTATTTTATTTATTAATACTGCCTTATTACATCAATTAACCATGATGAACCATGAATTCAGCTATGGAGCTACTCAAAATTCAACTTTTGCCAAATTGAAGAGGAACTAAAGTGGGGTACCTATGCTGGCCCTCCTTAACTCATATAATGTGATGACCACTGTTCATTACCGGATTAGATTTCTCGTTGATCCACTAATGATTGAAAGGTTGGTCACCGAGTATGATATTTAATATAGTACTAAGTATTATGATAGAAAATCATAGAGTGCGGAAGCTAAGAGAAATATCATCCACACATTTCATTCATCTATAAAATAAAAAGAAGACATACTTCACAGAAAAAGAAATAGAATCTACATCAAAAGCACTTTAGGGTTTATACAAACTTAATAAAATGCATGAAAATAACTCTATCTCGAAAAAGAAAATAAGACTATATGGAACTAGTTCAATTACTATGAAATGGGCTCATTCTCGGGCACCTGCACCTCCTCAAATGCAGAGCTCTCAAAGTGCTCCAAATTTGACATGTCAGTTTCACATGCAGGGCTCTTGTATAAAAATAAATAAATATTACATTAGACTATTGTCTAAGTACATTTTTAGATGCTAAATTCTATTATTTATATTTTTGGATATCATCACTATTTCATTTGATTATAAAACAACACAAATATATATATATATATATATATATATATATATATATATATAACTATAAGACTAAAATTTTATGACTGAAAGTGAAGCTGAAAATTGTAAATCAACACATAATAAACTGAATATGTAATTTAAAATAGAATGCTACATACTAAAACATGCAAACATGATGTGCAATTGCACCGCTATATATCCTGACATGCCATCGCATCTCGCTATATCCTAGGGTGTACAATCACATTGTTAAATATCATAGGGTGTGCAATCGCACCGCTAAATAGATCCCAGTGGGTCAATCGCATAGCTAAACAAATCATAGGTGTGCAATCTCACCATTAAACATGGTATGATATGCATAAAACATAACAGTAAAATTATTTATTAATAGTATGATATCCTTTGTGTGGCGCCCCGCCACTTAACCGCCAACAATGAAGGCTAAGAAGTAGTGTGTCATGCTGGTAAATCCCTCACTTATTATTAGATTAAGGTGTAATTCCTCAATCCACTAATAAGGGAAGGATGTACCCTGTATAATGCAGCAGAATCATTCACTAAGTATATACATTCATCAGAGTGTGAAAGCAAGATAATAAAATATGATATATCCAATCCACCACAATACAAGTAAGAAGTAAACATGCAACTTATAATAAAATAGTACAGTAATAGAACATACATAAATATCTGAATTATTATAAACATTAAAGTTATGACGACCCGTGTCGTCACTAAATAGAATTATAAAAAAAAATTAATTCACTAAAATCAAAAACCTAATTTTTTTATTAATATCCAAATTTAGCAAATTCAGCGTCTATAGCTTCCCTATATCACACTGAGTACTTTAATTGGGAGTAGACCTAATTTTGACTTCAATTGGTTAAGTTATGACCTATTTAGGGTAATGGGTATTTAGGTCAACTTAAGGTTTTTATGGTTAAAAACTTAAATTTTACTATATTTTACTATTGGCACTCTAAGCTAGGTAGCACTTTGCAATTTTTGATTTGGATTTCAATTGACTAAGTTTTAATTAATTAAAAATTAATGGCATTTTGGTCATTTTGGGAGAGAGTCCTAAATGTGACTTTACAAACAAATAACCAAATGGGAAAACTAATATTACAATAGTGATGGGGTTGTATTCCTGATTATTTTAAGACCCATATTGACTAGGTTTGGTTAATTATGTAAAAAGTTATGGGTATTTGTCTATGTTCTAAAATATCGCTATGTTAAATACTCCACGGACAAAAATTTTAATTTACGCCATTTGATTCCTTTTTTTCTTCTGAGTAAAATGAGATATATGTATATCTATTTAATATGTTTGTATCATTAAATTTAAAGTTATGATATCATAAAGTTTTAATTATTTAATTTTCAATTAAATAAATAAATGAATTAAATATAATATTTTCATCCCCAAAAAAATTAAAATTATTTTTATTTCACAGATTCAAATTTTGACTGAAAATTTAGGTCCGGAATGTCGAAATTAGCTATGATGGAAATTTTCAGATTTTTTTGGAGCTCAAACAAACGAAAAATGCACATAATACGTTTGGAATTAGATTTTTCCTAAAGTTTTTAATTATATTTGTATTTTTCTGAAATTAAAATTTCTTAATTAAAAATGGCGGGAAATCAGCTGTCCGGGTCCAAACAGCGGATACCAAATCCGGCCAATCCGCGCAGTCGAATCGCGCGGGACCGTTAGGATGTTGCCACATGGCAAAACACGGTGTTCCGGGTGTCACGTGGCTACACGTGCAACACGCAGAGCTTCGGGCGCCACGTGGCAATGCACGGAGCTTTGGATTGCCATGTGGCAGCGCACAGGAGTTTCGGATGCCCCGTGGCAGCGCCCTGTTACATCGCGCAACCACGGATGCCACGTGGTAGCACCTAGTTGCGCCGCATCGCCGGGAGCCACGTGGCAGTGCCCTGTTGCGCCATGCAACCGTGGATGCCATGTGACAGACACTGGGCAGCACCTCGTAGCGTCAAGTCATCGAGTGTCACGTGGCAGCACCCTATTGTGCCGCGCCACCGCGGATGCCACGTGGCATCTTCGCAGAACCCAGTGTGCCACGTGTGATCCTTTGATTGTGTCGCAAACCAGTGGGTGCCACATGGCAGCGTCACGGCACGTCTGATCCATGTGGTGACACGTGGCAGCACCGCAGCGTCGACGCACAGGTGACTGCCACGTGTCATGCCGGGATTTGGCAATAATGGCGGCGGGGTGGCGACAGAGCCTACGAGGGGGTGCCTCCGCCTATATAAAGACCTCAGTGAGGCTGATGGGAGGGCACCATCGAATCGCTGGAAGATCACCGGAGCTCGCTGAAAAACGCGCTCGAAGATCCCCGGATGCGTAACTTCCCGATGATGTACCGCCTCAACTGCTCCTCTTTTCTCCTATTTTCTTTTTTGAAATGCTATTTCATGAGGAGTATAGTAGGATCGAACGAAAAATTTTCCAAAAAGACCAAGAAATTGCCGGAAAATTGTCGGCGATGAACAGTAGTTTGCCAGAGTTATTGTTCATCATCAGAGAAGAAGATGATGACTGCCACGTGGCAGCCCGGAGGTCCGCAGTGCCGCGTGTCAGACACGTAGCAGCTGTAACAACCCAATGTTGTTAATCATTATTTAATCATCCAATTAACTTTAAATCTCTCTTTTCAAGTCTTAATTAGTCTTTAAGACCAATTTCCAAAGTCTGGATCAAACTTGGAATTTAAACGAACAAAACCCTAATTTTGGGTAATTCCTAAAATCAAGAAAATGAGAAATTTAATTTGACCTTAGATTAAAAATCGGACTTCGCCGTTGGATTCCTCACACCCAAATTAGCTTGGGGTGAAATTTTGATGAGTTTTGGAGAAAGTCAAAATTTCTTGATTATTTTATTATATTTTCATTAATTTAATAAATGAAATAATTAAGATGACTTCCGATTAAAATTTTGACTTCATTTTTGAGTCTGTTACCCTCAATTTAGCTAAAAAGCAATTTTTCAAAATTCTCTTACAAATAATCATATACTTCTAATTTAATAAATTCCTAATCTAAATAATATTATATATATATATATATATATATATATATATATATATATATATATATATATATATATATATATATATACACACACGCACACATATATATGAATTTCATTATCTTCATTTTACCCTAATTTCTATACGCACGACCGAGTCGCCCTAATCATCTTCAAGCGACTGATTCCCCTCCCCGTTCTTATCTTCTTCGAGCAATCGACGACGCGTGGCTCGCGCCGCTACCTTCGCCAATGGGAAGGCTCGAACCCATGTTGATCTCCTATTTATCAACACCTTCTCATCCTCTCGGCGGAGGGGATTATCCAAAGGTAAGATAACGAAGCATAACTTCGGACCCTAGCAGCGATCTCTAAGCACCAAATAATGTACTTCACCCGATTCTCCTATAAAGTTGTCATTGTTATGTTCTGGCTTTCTTAAGCATTGATGACCATCAGAGTATGATAACTGAGAGAAGTATTTGATTTTCTTTAGCTAAGGGATATTATTTTGCTTAAATATTATCTTACTTATTTATGTTTAATGATTTGTTTTAAGTGTTTTTGCTTAAGAAAATGTTGTATATGTTCGCAAATTAATTCAGAGAGTGCTCCATATGCATTTATACATATCAACGTCAATAACTAAAAATGAAGTGATGGGCGTTTCTAACTTTTGTTTTTGCTATAGTGATACTTATCATTGCATATTGCTGCTCGATCATTATTGATTAATTATAACCAATTTACCAAGTAATTCATATAACATAGTTTTTCTTTTATATTATCTTTATGAAATTCTCTACTTAAAAGGAGTCTCAATATTTTTTAAGCTTAATAGATCTTCTTATGTATATATGGTTATCTATAATTAATGGAATATGAAAGTTTCTTACTTCTGGCAAGGTTTAGTGTAATTCAATTCTACTATTAGAAAATTTTTATTATCAAATTTATACTCAATCATTATCGGTCTTCTGAAGATATGATTAGTACATCAACTCAGTTGTTTCTTTTTGCAACCTACAAATCTAAAAATAGTTTGTATAATTGAAGTTCTAAATATTCATATTATGTTTCTAGTCAAGATTTAAAAGCACATGTAGTGGATTGGGCTTTATTGAGTTGGCATTATAATAAGGTGATTGCATTTCTTTGTTTTGGGGTCCTTAATAAGTAGTCCACAATGGTTTACTCATTTTTTTTACTTTAGAAGAAAGTTAAATATATGCCAGTTTTATTATCTAATCACAGAATAATGTTCTCTTGGAGTTATCAAAATTCTTGTTGGGTCCATTCGTTACTATAAATTTCATCCTAATTATTAGCAAAAATCTATGTATTTGTATTGAGATCCAAATTGTTGTAATTCATTTTAATGTGAATCAAAAGCTATTATTGCAAGATGATATCAAATATTATTATTTAGGATCAAATACTACTATTCTTTTAAGTGTTGCCATGTATTTTTTTTTAAATTAAGATCAATGAGATCATAGATTCAAAAATTACTATTACTTGTAATGAGATGAAATCAAAATGTTGTCATCTACTTTATGAAATCAAAATGCTGCCATCTACTTTATAAAATCAAAATGCTGCCATCTACTTTATAAAATCAAAATGCTGTCATTTATGTTATAAGAATCAAATGTTGCCACTCAATGCTGTCATTTAGTTATGAGATCTAAGTGATGCCATGTATCATGTAAACAAAATCAAATGCTGCATATATCTTCCTACTATGAGATGCTATTAAGAGGGTAGAATAATTTAAATAGTAAATAGAATTGTGATGTTTATATAATTACACAATTATACAAATTACTGTGATGATTCAATGAATTATATTTTATGTCCTAGTAGAATTTCTTTTATATAGTTGTTGAAAATGCATATTAAAGTGGATAAACTTGTTGAAAAAGCACAAGTCATATATTTTAGATCATGTTATTCATTTTGTTTTGTTGCTCTCAATTATTAAGTATTATTGCAACTTTATTCATAAAAATTGTTGTAATTGTTATCAAATCTAAGTGAATAAGTGTTGTCATATATCTTGTGCTGCCATGAATTGAAAATCAAATGTAAGTTATCTTATACAAATGCTGATATAAATTGATATTCTTATTAGAATTGGAAATAGTCAATGGATTGACTTATATTAAAATTGAAAATAGTCAATGGATTGACTTATATTAGAATTGGAAATAGTCAATGGATTGACTTATATTAGAACTGGAAGTAGTCAATGGATTGACTTATATTAGAGCTAGAAATAGTCAATGGATTGACTTATATTAGAATTGGAAATAGTCAATGGATTGACTTATATTAAAACTGGAAATAGTCAATGGATTGACTTATATTAGAACTGGAAATGGTCAATGGATTGACTTATATTATACCTGGAAATGGTCAATGGATTGACTTATATTAGAAGTGGAAATAGTCAATGGATTGACTTATAAATTAATATTCATATTAGAATTAGAAATAGTCAATGAATTGACTTGTATATTGATATTGTAATTGTTTATTTTGAACAAATACAAAGGAAACTCTATCAAAAATTTTAAAAATTTAAGGACTTAGAATTTTATACTCATATACTATATGAAATACAAGTACTTATAATCATATGTGTTAAATTTTCTTAAATTACACGTTTCACATGTTAAATACTTAGAATCTTCATATATATACTTACAAGAATTCATATCAATAGTTTTAATTTACATATCCTTACATGTATCGCGTGATTAATTTTATTTCATTCACATATGTACATAGTGTTTCATTATAAATCCCTTTTATCTTAACCTAAAACTCTCATCTAAAAAATATTCTTGGTTAAATATAATATTCTTTATTATTTCTTTTGAATGTCATATCACAATTTGGATGGCCAAGAAATATGGGCAACCATTGTGAATATGAGATCATTAGAATGAAAATCAATAGAAAATAATGGATATCACATGGTTTTACAAATACTTTGATCAAATCTTTGTGATGTAACACATTGAGTTTAACACCATGATTCATACAAAAAGATTATTGTGCATAAATAATATTTTATAAAAAAATTTTAGAGGGGTCCAAATGGAGGATTTAGTGCAGCTGTCATTTATCTGAGCAAGACTATTGGTGTATCTGGAGACCACATAATTCCTTTGAGGGGGAATGTATGTATTTATTTTGACCCCACATACAGATAAGTTGAGTAGACCCACTCAACTCATCACTTGTTCTGCGCCCACATAACAAAATTTCGAGATAAATAAATCATAATAAATATTTTATAAAATTTTCAAAGGGGTCTAATGGAGGATTTAGTACAGCTATCATTTGTCTGGGCAAGGCTATTGGTGTATCTGAAGATCACATAATTCCTTTGAGGGGGAATGTGCGTGTTTATTTTGACCCCACTTACAGATAAGTTGAGTAGACGTACTCAACTCCTCGCTTGTTCTACGCCCACAGAATAAATTACAAGATAAATAAATTATAAATTGTATTTCTCACAATCTCATTAATTATGAATGATATATTCAGTATTTTAACTGAAATGATTTTTCATGATTAAATCTTTTATAAATTTATACAGTACAGAATTTCCTACATTTCTTTTTTCTTACTTAGCATACAAATCTATTTGAACATATTCATGTTTCCTTTCAAATTGCAATTAATTTAAATGTTATTAATACAATTATTGCAGGTTTGGCAAAAATATTATAGCATTGTAAGCACACTTTCTCACATACATTCTTACTATTTTTATGCTTATTGCATCATTATTTCTTAAATTTATAATGTAATATTCGCTTAATTAATATTTAGCCTACTTTTAAAATGTACTTAGGTTTTTAAAGTATAATCACTTTTTTTTTGCTGTGTCCTACCGTATTTAAAAAACTAAAATACGGTAGATCATGAGCAAGGAGCAGGACCTGCAGTTAAGGAAGAAGCGGAGCAGTAGTTGGGAAAGAAGAATTTATTTTTGTTTATTTATGTGAGAATAAGTTTATGAACACTTTGTAAATTATAAATATTTTGTGATGTTGTAAACTATTCTTTCATGTTATTTGAATTTTCATATTATAAATAATGAATATTTGACTTAAAATAATTGAATGACCTTCTTCTCCCCATAGACCCATATAATATAAGGTAGTATTAAATGTTGAGTTAGAATCTCTAATTCAATATTAAATACTACTGTAACACTCATTGTTAGATTATTAAATTTTAATCTAATAGTGAGGCGTTACAATAGCCATCAGCCCCCTTTTTGTACTTGTGGCAATCACGTGTCGCCAGCCGCCATATGGCAGGTTTATGTGCGTCCGCAGCCACGTGGTAGCTACGCGGTCGCCACGTGGCACCCGCCATCCATCGTTAACGGAAATGGAATATTCCTGGAATATTCCCTTTCCATCAGCTACAGTACCGTTACCTTCAACGGTAATAGTGGCTTAACGGAAACCGTTAACGTTAACGGAATATTCTGTCAACCTCAAAAATATTAAAAAATTCTCAAAACTTTAAAAATTAATATATTTCAAAATATAAGTTCAAATATATTGAAATTATATATCAAAATGATCAGAAAAATTCAAGGATTCTGATAATGTAATTAGATTTTAGATTTGGTATCAAAATTTTAAAAAATTATTTTGCCTCATAAAGCATGCCATTTTTTTATTTTGGCAAAATTCTCGCTGTTGTGCTCGTAATCACCCAGATAACTTAAATAAATATTAATTAAGAAATAAAACTTGCACACCCCTTGTTGTGCCTCATAAAGCATGCCAAAACTTAAATTTAAACCAACTAGCCTTTTCAAAATGATTAATCAACTAAATACTAACTATACTAAATACTAAATCATGTAGGTAGCTTAAAGGTTGCATAAGAAAGGTACTTGATAATTTCTTACATTTATTACTTACTTTCTTTTAAATACTTTAGCACCGCTTTGAACCTTAAAATTCAGTTTTGTTTTCCTATTTAAGCTATCATTTACTGTCACTATAAATACTGAATGAAATATCTTGAGAATGCATATATTATTTTGGGTTCTCAAAATGGTGGCTTGGGTGGGAATTATGGTGGGGCTAACCAAGATGGGAGATAAGAAAACGTGCTGTAGCCTACATGAGGCACAGTATGGTATATTGTTATGATATGAACCCATATTTTGTCTGACCCCAAGGTTTTGTATTTGCCCAACAGGACAAATTGCTTACGATTATACTTACTAATGTAAGATATATCATATTATACTGATTCCTATGATATATTGTGATAAAATTCATCACTTTTCTGTGAATTTTCTTATGAACCAAACAATTTGCTTTGCAGGATAAAATCTTCGTATATTTCCCTATATTTATCCCTTTATTGCTTACCGCTAACGCTTTTATAAATGTATGCTGATATCTTATACTTAGTCTACGGGACTAACTAGCATTCTAACGCCCACACTTTTATGTGCCAGGTCAGGAGCTAACGAAGATCGAGATAGCTAAGAAGTGAAGAGGATCGACTTAGCATATATCTCTTATTTTCTTTTTCTCTTACATTAGGTTGTTATAATAAATTAAACTACGTTATGTAATCTTATTTTAAATGAATGGATGATTTTATTTCTGCTTACTCGTTATACTACTTAAACTGCTCAATCAGATTTCTCGACAAATTGCTTCATGCGAGGTTGATCATCTGATATCAACCCGTCATGGAGGGTCCCCACAGTTAGTATCAGAACTAGATTGAGTATGTCTAAGTAGATGGCAAGTAACACATCTGCATCCATTCCCCGTAGATTTAGGTAATTGAACATGTCAAGTAGAGGCATGGCCTACAAATGAATATATGAGAATGCATAAGTTAGGCATAGTAAATGAGATATTAGCATAGTTTCCAATGAACAGATGAGTACTGAGGAAGGCTTCATAAACGTACCCATTGGAGATGCAGCTCGGCCAAATGAGAATGTCAAAAGTAGGACTGAGAAAATGCTGGAGATGATGGCAACAATTATCGCCAACCAAAACCAACATTTCGCTTCTGAAACTATGCTTAAATCAGAAACAATGCCTAAGATCGACGATGCTCTCCAAGACTTCCTCAAACTTCGCCCGCCCACTTTCAACGGCACAGCCGGCCCCATGGAAGCTGAAGATTGGTTGCAGCTCATAGAAGGTAAGCTCGAGAGTATAAAGTGCTCAACTTCTAAATCGGTGAGGTTAACTCAATACCTATTGGAGGGAGAGGCAAAGCGATGGTGGAAGGTATCACAAGACACCAATTTTGATGGACTAGATCTAGAAAACATCCTGTGGGAGGAATTTGCTGGTAAGTTTTGGAGTCACTACATCCCTCACTCAGCTCGAAAGATATTAGAAAATTAATTCATAAGGCTAATCCAAGGAAGGAAGACGGTGGCCGCCAACAAAGCTGAATTTACAAGACTATCCAGGTACGCTCCCAAGCTCGTGGACATTAAAGAAGCCCGATGCAGTAGATTATTGAAGGGGCTAAAAGACTCCATCTGCACTAGCTTAATTCTGATAAGGCACACCCGATTCACCAATCTTCTAGAATCTGCAACCATGCTGGAGCACAATGAGCAGAGGATCGCCGAAAGGCAAGGGAGGAGACCCTTTCATGCCGAAGAAAATTAAGGAAATTTCAAGAGGTCCAGACCCAACTCTCCGGCTCAAGTATTCCACATAACCACTGAAGCTCTGAAGAACCACATGCAGGGGAAGTGCTGGCGACCACACCTGTTAGGCCGCTGCTACCATGGTGGGAAAGAATGCTACCAATGTGGCCGCCCGGGCCATAGCTATAGACGTTGTCAAGCGTACAATATTGTAGATGGAGATGTCATTCCTAAGGGAAAGACTGAGGGCGCTCCAACTCAAAATATTGTCTCAGTACCACCTAACAACATTGCCTCTCAGCCACGGCAGGTAGTGCCAACAAAAGCACCAACTTCCACCCGCAACGTTGCAACTCCTTCAACTTTAATAGGGCCATCTTCCTCATGCCCAGCGGCCCCAACAAGGGTGTACATGCTTACACCAGTCCTAGCACCTGAATATAATGAAGTAGTATCATGTATTATTTACTTTGATAGTCTACCATGTAATGTTTTGTTTGACACATGAGCTAGCCATTTCTTTATATCATAAAAGTTTATGAAAAGATTAGGGTTGCCCTGTCATTATTTGGCCAACAAGCTAAGCATGGGACTACCTTCTGGAGCTCACATAACCACTCAATAGGTGAAGCCTTGATTTTGATAATTTATAGATTTTTATAGTTTGTTGTTGATTATTTAATCTATTAACTTTAGACTTAAGAATAGAGATCTATTCTATTAAGTATGACTTCACTTAATAGGATTTACCCTAAATCTTAATTTGTGAGATTGGGTGATAAAACCCTAGTTCTTTAGGATCACCTTTTGGATTAAGTAATTAAACCCCAATATTTGGAATTAATTCTTAATCATTTCTTCTTAATTTGGCTAATCAATATGGTTTGGGATTTGCTTAAATTAGTAAAGTAGGTCGATTGACTTACGCATTTGAACTTATAGTCGTCAGTGATTTAATCAATTAGGACTTGGCCAGTTCTAATTATTTTCAATTCATAAGGTCGTGAATTTGAGCTACACTCGATAGTAGGACTTGGAGATTCTGAACTTGTGTAACTTAGAGTAGATAGAATGAATAAATTATGTAACAATGGATATCACATGTGTCCTAGTTGAGTCTTTTGCTTACTTTGACTTTGATGCTATGATTATCATGAAATTGAGCTTTAAACCTTGAGCATATATTAAGATGTAAGATATTTAATGAATATCTTATGTTAAGATTGAATTGCATAAGTTGAGTAGTTCAGTGATTAGATTCAGTCAGTAGTTAGCAACTTATTTAGCATGCCTCTTCAGTTCAGTCGCCGCCTAGTACTACATTTACTAGCTAGTGGCATTTCTCTATGAGACTTGTAGAGTCATTTCTTCTAATATGGTAGATCTAGTTTAGATGTACTACTACTATAGTTTAATTACTTTAGCCTATATGGCTAAGTGAGGTATGTGATGTATAGAATCTATTCAGTAGTTTGTGACCTAATTAGCATGCCTTTCAATTCAGTAGCTGCCTATTATTGAGATGACTAGCTAGTGGCTAGGTTTGACTATTAGACTCTGTTAAATGTCAAAAATTTCATTCTCAATTGTTTATTAATATTTAAATAATTTTAACATCAGATTGAAAATTTGACCTCACCATTGCGTTCACCACCCCCAAATTAGCTAGGAGTGAAGTTTTGAACGCATTTGGAAGTCATTAAAATTTTGTCGAATATTTTAATATTATTTAAATACCTGAAAATTCGAGTAATTAAATACTCATCGGATCAAAAATCTGAGTACGCCATTGTGTTCAGAAGACCTCAATTAGCTAGAAATGATATTTTTAAGAAAAAAAAATAATAATTTGGAAAATATTTATTTAATTAATTAATTAATTAATTAATTAAAATAATTATTATTTAATAAAATAAACGGCGCCATTTTCATTTCCTCACGCCATCCACCCTTGCCGTTCCATCTAACGGCTCACCTGTTTCTTCCTTACGCGTGCTACGCGTGTCCTGGCAGCGACGCACGTCGCCCTAAAATCGCTGCACGCGTCTCCTTATCGCTGTGCGCCGCTTAAGAATGCTCTTAAATCAATAATGGAACTCTTCTCGTCGACCTTTGTATTTGCCAGAAGCTAGAAAGGAACAATCATCGTGCCTTTGTCAAAACCTAGAATCCCTCTAAGACGTTCTTAAGGTACTTCTCTTCCATTTCTAATCATTACAATGCGCATTCTTTATTGTGTTTAGCTTATAATACCTCTCTTCATCTCGTTAAAGTAATCGAACCCCCCCCCATCAAATTTTTCTGAAACCCTAAATTCGCATTTCGCTCCTTCGAGAAGACAAAGTGACGCCGGTTCGATTCGCTTCGAACCGGGTCGCTTCAAACCGGGCCAAACAGCAGGCCGTCCATCCGCGTTGGACCGCTGGCGTGGCATCAGGTGGGGTCGACTGCATAGCTGGCACCAACCATTATGCGCCATGTGGCGCTGAAGTTGTGGGGTCCACCGGGCGCGTAAACTCGCGCAGTCGTTTGACTGCGGGCCCCGCAGTCCGACAAGTCATGATGACTGTCCTGTATGGACAGTCAATGAGGCCAGCTGTCATCCTCTCCTCCAATAACCGCATGACATGTGGCCCTCCTTTATTATTTTTCTGCTGATGTTATAACCTGCAGATAAATAGATTATAATAATATATATATAATTCTTATTAATACTTATATACATATAATACACTTAATATATATATATATATGTACGTAGATGTACATATTTAAATAAATAGAAAAATTAAGAAAATTAAAATATTATTCATATACAAATAATAGAAATCTAAATTCTTATAATAATTAAACAAATAATAAAATAAATATAGTAATTAATATTTAAATAAATAATAGATAAATAAAAACAGATAAAAATAAATAATTAAACAGAATAATAATAAATTTATTAATAACACATTTAAAATTCTTCTAATGATAATATATATATATATATATATATATATATATATATAGTAAAATAAATAATCAAATACAGTAAATATTAATAAAACGAAAAATATTATAAATATATATATATCAAATCAAATACAATAATAATTATAATAAAAATATATATATATTTATAATATATAACTCTGTTATATATAGATAAACAGAAATAATAAAATAAAATATTAAATAAAATAAAAATCAAATAATATAATTAAACAACAGAAATATAAAAATAATTAATTAAATACAAATAAGTAACTATACAAACAGATAAGTTAATAAATAATATAACATAATAATTAATTACTAAAATTAATTAATTAGAATCAATAAGTAAATAAAATAAATAAATAAAATAAGTTAAATCAAATCAAGATAATAATAAAATATATTATAAATAATAAAAAGAAAATATAATATTATTAGATAAAATTTTAATTAGTTAAATAAATAAGATACAATAATGTTCATAAATAGAAAAATAAGAATAAATAATTTACAAAAAAAAAATTAA
The DNA here is from genome assembly GCA_016760335.1 of Gastrodia elata. Lineage (NCBI taxonomy): Eukaryota > Viridiplantae > Streptophyta > Magnoliopsida > Asparagales > Orchidaceae > Gastrodia > Gastrodia elata. The sequence goes on from CM028676.1 coordinate 43,254,108, forward strand.
TCATATTAAATAATAAATAATCAGAAATGAAATATTTAAAAGATTAATTAAAATCAGTAAAAATAAAATAAATAAATAAATAGAAATAAATATTTTCTAAATTAATTAAATCCTAAAACTTTAAGAATCCATAACTCCTAAATTATTTAACCAAATTATACAATTTAATATATCAAATTAACTAGAAAAATATAAGGAATATTATGGTGCCAACTAAATATCAGTAAAAATAACATTTCATATAGTGACATTTTGGAATATTAATTAGGAAGAATATTCAAATAACCCTAATTAACCTAATTTAACATAGAACTTCAAATAGCCATAAGTTTGTCAATTTAACTCCAAATTAGATGATCCAAATATCTATTTAGATCAAAAAAATCTAAATTTTAGTAAACTGCAAAAATATTTAGGATCCAACGGTTAGATCTCCTAATTAAACCTAATAACTCTAAAAAACTTGATTAGTGAATATTAGCAAATATAATAATCCAAATTAAGTGATTTTAGTTTTAAATAACTTATAAAGTAAATTAGAACTTAAATATATAATTAGTTTAATAATTTTGTGACTAAAATCACTAACCACTCTCTAATTATAATAAACTTTAATTATTAAACCCTCCAAATTAGAATAGCTATAACTTAACCAATTCATATCAGAATTTGATAATTTTGGACTCTATAGAAACCTTAGGACCTAATCTTCAATAAACTAGCATAAATTTTATATTTTAATAAGGGTAAAATTTCTAAAATGCCCTTATAAGGTCAAATTCCCAATTTGACCTTATAAGGCATAAATAATTATATAACTTAATAAAAAATAATTCAAATAAATCAAAATAAACATAATATTGCAAATCATAATTAAATCATTAAATTAATAAATTTCATTATCTTGGCAGATCAAAGAAATTAAATTTGATTGATTTTATCAAAACAAGTCAGGTACGCAAATTTACTTATAAATCTTATTTCAGTATTCTTATTTGAGCCATTTTTCCATTTGAGTATTATTTGCACTGCTTACCGCATTTTAATCTGCAAAAGAATTATATCAAAAAGCATGTAACAAAAAGAATTTATATATATTTTGTGGTGTTTATCTTTGGAGGGTGGAATGCAAAACTGGTATCTGTACAGATTGGGCTAGCTAGCAAGCCCCTGGGAGTTATATGGAGGGATTTAGCCTCTTGTAGGAAGTAGGCAAATCCAGAGGAAAGACACACCATCAGTTCCTAATTTGAGTAAGCTACCGACGGGTGGCGAGATAAGCTTCCTACAGATTATGCCTATGGGTTTACCCATTTGGGCTTAAGGGTCTCCAGACTCGACTTATTGTTACAAATGCTTTTGATAAAATTTATTTCATATATGTTGATTTTCACAGCTATTTTGCAGGGCAGAAATTGCATTTGGAAATTGCTTACTTTACTTGCAGTTTTATCTTCAGTCATTTTCATATGTGATTCATACCTATTATATGATGTTAGATTTATTCTTATAAGAACAATTTGCGTACTCCTACCTGACTGGTAAACTGAATTTTTCAGGTTTTGATAATTAAATAACTTAGAAGATCTGCCAAATTAAAAGAAGAAGAATTTAAAGAAACAAGAAGAATGTAGATATTTTATTTCTTATTTTGTAAAAATTCAAGCTGTTGTAACTTTTTATATATGTTTTGGCTCTATGTATAAAAGGACTGTGAATTATTATTTTATTATGTCCTTTTTAAATCATAAAAATATATATATATTTTCATTTGAGATGAATTGTTCCTTAAAGACTCTCGAACTTCGATCCCCAGTCGCCACAGACTCGTTGAGTCATTTCTTCTGATATAGATATCTAATTTAGGTGCACTATTGTTCTGATTTGTTGCTTAGCCTTGATGGATAAGTAAGATGCATGTAATGTATTCAATTGATGGCATGTTTGGCCATTTCAGTTTCTAGTTTTATTTCTGTATTTAGTTTATTATCTATTTTCAGCACTTTGTATTTATAGTCTTGCATATATTTATATATATATATATATTTTTTTTAGGATGCTAGTGTTATTTACAGTCATTTATATGTTCTTTCATTTCAGTAGATTAGCATATATTGTATTGATCATAAGCATGTCTAGGGTATATTTCCTTTATAGTCATTTGCTTTAGTATTTTCTTATTTACCTGACCTTGTTATAGCTGCTGTGGTGGAGGTATGCATTTACTTCTTAGTTTGTTTAAGTTATAAACTAATTGTTTATAAGTTTACCTTGTTCTTTTTTATGCATTCTGCTCCTACTATTATACTTTTGTGCATAAATATTTATGGTGATATCTAATGAACATGATAAACTAATTTCTCTAAAATATACTTAGACATTTTGTCTAATTAAGATTTTTCTTTTGTTGGCTAGGGCCCTTTCATTATAAAACTGATAATGATATATTCAGAGTTATTTGAAGCGGTTGATCCATTGGAGGACTTGCCATTGGAGGAGAAGCGTGTACCTGAAGACCCTTAGACTTAGTTTCTTTATTTCCTGCTTAGTGAAACTGAGTGTTATTTCAGTTCTTAAACTGTTAAAATGATGTAATAATACAGGTTAAATCTTTACTTTTCTGCACTTTACTTATTCTGAGATGTTGTATTTATATATGATTGATGGATGTTTATTTTATGCTTCCGCACTCTGTTTCTTCTCGTACTTGCATTTAGTGATGATTTCTTTGGATAATGACAAAGTCTTTGATTATAATGGGTTAGTATTAGTCACTAACCTAATCATAAGAAAGGATCTTATCATTTGGTGACCACATCACCGTAATTATGTTAATTTAAGAGTTAACAGGATCATGGCGGGAAGCGGGCTGCCACAATCAAAGGGTAGGGGGCACCTTGTAATCAAAGGCCGGAGGGAATTAGGGTTCGGTGCAGTCGATTCCAGCGACTCGGCATACTCAAACGCAAAAGAGCTCGATTATGTGGCCTCTGGTGGGTGAAATAGGGGTGAGGATGGAGCGGTCGAAGCTCCGTGAATGGCAGTTGGTAATCCCCTGCGGCGCGGTGACACACTGTTGATAGTTGGTGCGTTCGTGGAGATTTCGAGGAAGACGAACTCTGGACCGTTCGATTGATTCGATGGAATGGTCATATCCTGCCATTCGATCGAACAACAGGTTGACGATAGACGCATGATTAAATGGCGCCATTAAGCATTAAATAATATATTATTTAATTAATAACTTACACATAATTTTCTAATTAAATTTAAATACTTAATTATCCATAATTTCCAAATATTCACCCCTAGCTAATTGAGGGGCAATGAATGCAATTGTGAGGCCGGATATTAATTTCGATGAGTATTTAATTTTCTTATTTTTTAAGGTCCTTTAAATATATTAAAATATCTGACGAATTCCCGACGACTTCTGATTTCCACCAAAACATCGCCCATAGCTAATTTGGGGGCAATAAGCACAATAACAAAGTTCAATTTTTTATTAGAGGTTAAAATAATTAGGTCAATTTCTATGATTCTTGGAATTTTCAAAATTAAGGTTTGATTCATTTTACTACTGATTTGGACCAAAACTTCAGGGTGAAGTCCTAATGACTATTTAAGAGTGTTAGAATCAGAATTAAAACTTAATTTATTCCTAATTAACTAGAGTAACAGCCTGGGGTTGTTACACCTCGACTCCCCTCCACTTCCTTCCTCTTTTTCTCGGCCACCACTAATTCCTCCTATCAACCTTCAGTAAAACCTCATCAATGCTAATATAGGGTAAGAAATGAGAAATAAATGAAATATTTTCTATTCTCTTAATTTCTTCATCTTCTTTTAATAATAATAATAATAATATTACTATTATTATTAATGCTAATATTATTACTATTATTATTATATTTTAATTTATGCAAATTTCTTTTTTCTATTTATATATATATATATATATATATATATATATATTTCTTAATTTCTACAATTTTCATTTATATCATTTTTTTTTGTATATATGTATATTGTATTCATAATCATGATAATTTTGTAAATATGTCATACTTAAATATCATATTCTATTTGTATATACTTCTCATGCAGAATCATGTCACTTAATATTATTAGTAAATTTTGATATCCTACAAGCTTTACTTAGACCATTGTGTCTAATCAATTTTTTTTTCTTAATTCACTCGATCATACAAACACACACACATACACATACACACACACACATACACACACACACACACACACACACACATATATATATATATATATATGGTAGTTCATGAATAATCTCTGGATCAAGTCTTTGAGGCAGAGCTGATGCATAATGGAGCAACTTAAATGCTGATTTTCTTAAAGTTTTAAACTTTGCTGAGTGTGCAACAAATTTTATAAAAAAATTATTATCTTTATAATGAATATATTTTTTTATTATTTTGGTATTTCTAAATATTGCAATAAATTTGGAAGTGTGTATTTTATATTAAACCCCTATATGATCCTGGTGAGTGAGCACCTAACACTGAATTAGCTATGCTGACCCAGCGGTAGGTCATCACAGTATTGTTCCTTGTTATGACCCTTAGAGATATGACCCCTCACCTTAGGCTAGCACCCCTAATCCAAGGTGAGGATTCGTAATAATCCCCGGTGTTGGATTAGTCGCACCGACCCGACGTTGGGGCGTTATATGGGGTATTCTCCCTAGTCATTAAAGGCTCGTGAATCTATATACTTGTAGATTTGATAGCATAATATGTTTTGTTTTTATAACAACTTGATGTGAAGATATTATTTTTTCATGGAGAACTTGAAGAAGAGATATTCATGATGCAACCCCCAGGATATGTTGAATCAAATCAAAAAGACTTAATTTGTAATATAAACAAGTTTTTATATGGTATAAGGAAATCACCTAAATAATGATGTAGAAAGTTTAATCAATTTATGCATAAGGAAGATTATAGTTATAGTCAATTTGATCATTATGTATATTTCAAGAAATTGTACAAAGGTTGCTTCATTTACAAAATTCTTTATATTAGTGATGTGTTGATTTCATCATTAGATCAATATGATGTGAATCACATGAATGATCAATTGGCAAGATTTTTTAAATTAAAGATGTTAGGAGAAGCAAAGAATATACTTAAGATGGAATTTTATAGGGATAAGAGAGCGGGGACTCACTCAAAGAGCGTATTTGGAGAAGATGTTGAAAATGTTTGAAGTTGATGATTTCACAACATCTGTGAGTATTCCTTCATCATCCTATTTTTGCTTGTTCATTTTAATGTGACTAAAGACAGATTTTGAAAGAGATGAAATGTGCACATTGTATGTCATGATATCCACCAATGAGACCTTATATGAGGAATTTAGTTGTTAAACGTATCTTTAGATATCTTAATGCACAAACATCGTTCTTTGGTATCTTTACAATAAAATATCTTTTGATCTTATCAACTTTTCATATCCAAATTTTGTAGAATCAAGATATATTAGAAACTACTTTATATTTAAAACCACATCTGACACTTGTTTGTTTTTTAGCAGTTCAATGATTTCATGGTTTAGTAGGAAACAAAATTTTGTTAATTTATCCGTCGTCAAGACAAAAAACATAATAGCTAAGAGATGTATTGCTCATCTTATGGCTTAAGCAATGACTACAAGATTTTAGGATCAAACTACAAAAGATTCCTATCAAGTGTGACAACACCAGTGCCATTAGTAAGAACCCAATACATCATTCACACACAAAATATATTTAAGTTAGGCACCACTTCATTGGATATCACATAGATGGATATGAAATTGGAAGTCTTGTGTATGTCATGGCTGGATTTGGTGCATGTTATTGGAGTAATGAGCAAATTTATGCATGATTCGGGAAATAGTAATTGGCAAATAGTGAAGTGGTTATTTCTGTAAATGAAGGATATGTGAACTTTATGTTTTAGAAGCAATCATCTATAACTGATTGTGTCAGATTTGTTGATTCTGACTATGTTTATGATTTTAATTGAAGATGATAAAAAACAAGATATATTGCTCACTACATTAATAGGTTCTGTTTGGTGATGTTCTTTACTACAATTTACTGTTGTCATATTTACCATACTGGCTGAATAAGCATTTAAAGAAACTATTTCGACGAGAGGCTTACTTTTACATCTTTTATCTAATATTATTTAACTTGTATATTTAATACAATTGATGCTATTAAGGTTTACAAAATAAAATTTGATACAATTAAGGTTTAAATTATTAGTCTTTGAAAATTGAAAAATGTTACTTAGCTCCTAAATATCTTTCAAAAAGTATGGATGACTAGGATTTCAGATTTAAAAAATATATTTTTATGGGCTCCACAAATAAAAGTGAATTTAATAAAAAAAATTTATTTCACTTAATTCCCTAAATTCTAATCATTAATATATTTTGAAAAATATTTGAGCCATATAACAATACTCTTAAAAATTATATCGAAATTTCGTATTGATCGCTTAAAGCGTCCTTTTCTATTGGAAAAGATACTTTTTTGTAGTTTTCAACTTCGGACAGATTATGAGAGAATTGTTTATTCGATAAGCTCGATTGTTAACCTTTTATTACAGTTGACATTAAGGTTGTATAATTGAAAATTATTGTATTACTCCTTTCCTTAATATGTTTTTTCCCTTAATAATACTTTGTCATTAATTAGTCTCAACAGAAAAGGATTTTGTTTTTGTTTAAAACCCCATCCTTTTGTTTTATTCAGCGAAACAATGAATTAAAGATAGCATTAAACTTTAATTTCTTGTGGAATTCCTTTTGAAAATTATATATTCAATGATAAATTTTTCAGATTTTCTTTTTTCGGTTATCCAAAGCTTTCCAATTTTATTAGAATGATATATTTAATATGAAAAATAGTATGCTTACGAATCAAAACTAATAAAAAAATTTCTTCTTTTTTAATATTTGTATATAGGTCCTACAAATAATATATTCAGCCAATAATCTATTTATACATTAAATTGATACAGCATCTATTTATTTTTGGTATATATTAAATATAGTAATACTTAATTTAATATATATATATATATATAATGAGGAAATGGAGGCGGAGTGGTAGGTTGACTTTTATTTCAAATAGAAGACTTCTTCCGTTAATATCTCGTATTAATATTTAAAAAAAATAATTAAATTTAAGAAAATTAAATAAACTAAATTCAAACTACTATTGCTTTTAACATTTAATTGTGTTAGGATCTAGGCTATGAATCAAATTAAAATATTCTCAAATAAACAATCACGATATAAACATGCAAGAACAAAAACATAACACAACACGAAGAATTTTGCTATTTAATGTAAACACCTATATCCGTAAAGATAGGAGACAAGAACTTTAATATAATAGAGAAAGATTACAAGTTATCGTTTCACAAACACTTCCCAAGTTCCAACAATAGAGAATATTTTCAATTTTTGCACCAGCCACAATCTCTCAAGCTTTAAAACCCTTGCCCTATTTCATATTTAGTACTGGGGCTGAAGAAAAACAAGTCTCTCAATGCCCTAGATTGTTATTTAGGCTTTTATAGGACCCTCCAAATTGGGTTTTGCATACAGCGGGTGCTGCGGAGCACTCTGGCGCTCGTATTTGCTCCTGAACTTCCTTCAATCAACAATTCTCTATCTCATATCTCATGTACATCACATAAGAGCTAACTTCATCAAGTTCTCACTCCTGAAACAAATAATGTGACAAATGGTTGTCAAGCAAAGAGCGACTTCACCTGCACCGATTGCCTACATATCCATCTCCAAAGGAATCAAACGGCATGTTGTTCATTCAAATGAGAAGCCTTGATCAAAGCTTCTCCACATTCACCAATCTCTTGCAATCAGTGAACTCCAATACTGTCGAGATATTCTCATAATGTTGCCACACGTGGAGCTCTCCTTCCAATTCCCAGTGTCTCGATCATTTCTTCACAACCTGCTCCATGATCATATCAAATTGCGCTGCAAGTGCTAAGAGGACACGAACAATGGGATGCTTAACAATTGGAGAAAAGACTTCATCGTAGTCTATCCACCTTCTTTGTGCAAGGCCTTCAACAACATATCATTTAAACATCATCATTATTTAATATAGTGTAAAATACCAGAAATTTTTTTTAAAATTATTTATTAATATTTAAATAATTTAGAACTCAGAATCGAAAACGGAGTCTACCATTGGACTCAGTAATTCCAAATTAACTAAGAGTGTTATTCTGGGAATTATTAAAAATCATTGATTTTCCCAGATATTTTCGGTCACTCAGAAATTTTCGTCAAAAAAATAGGAATCCAATTTAAATCAAATTAAAATATAATAAAAATATCATCTTATAATACCTATTGAAAGGATCCTACTGCAAGAATTTGAGCGTATATGGGATCCTGGATTGTCCTAAATAAATTCATGAAGTATAAACTTCAAAGGCTAATAATATGAAAAATATAAATCAGAATTTGAAAATTTTTGTATATCTAAGTCAAGCATCATATGAGGATGCTATGTTTTAAGTTTCGTTAATTTTTGAGTTTCCAATTTATCTTAATTAATTTTTCAAGTTTTTCACTTAAAAATCAATATAAAATAAATTACTTGTCCAAATTCAATAATTTTTGGACGCGTGCATTCATCTCGTCAAGACGATAGTTTCGATATCAAGATTGTAATTTTTGAAGCTCAAATGACTCCAAATCCTGGCTCAGAATATCCAGCCGTTCATTTTGATCCAACGGCTTATTTAAGATCCTAAATTTACTTATATAATCTTATCTCTTCAAAACCTAATCTAATTTTCCTTCAGCCGAAAGAAATTCCTTCGCAAACCATTCGCTCGACCGACCGCCTTCTTCCCTACGCAAGCCTCACGCGACCTCCTTCCAAACGCACGCAATCAATCTCACATCCCGGTATCCTCTCATCCTCATCTCTTTCAAGCGGCCACCTACGCATGCTCGGCTCCATCCTCGGCTCCTTGTTCCGTAAGCTATTGAGAGGTGAGTCGACAACACGTGGCTCGAATTTCTCTCGCCTTTATCTCATCATGCGAGGGAATCCTGCGATGATAAAGAGAAGTCATAGGCGAGACCGAGACGAGGTCGAGCTCCTCCATTTGGCCGAAACCTTCTTCATTCCATCAAGAGCTCCTTCTAGCATGTTAAGGATCAAGGTACCCCATTCCTTTCACTTTACTCTATGTCGATGCTGAACTTTGATTTTTATTAGGGCATTAGTGAGCAAATATGATCTATTAAGGATCTTATACGATTAATCTAAATCATCAAGAGGCATATCTTTATTCCCTGTTAAGTTATGAAATCATTTGCATAAATTTAATGGAATCCTTAATAAATCTAATAAAGAAGATGGATAAGATAACATAGAGGAGATCGAAATGCTTATACTCAAAAATAATGCTATGGCGAGTACACTTCCATATCTCCATCTCCTTCATTTTGGATGTGCTTATGGAAAGTTGAATCCATCATATTTAGTTTATCTCCTTCATTTGGTAACTTTACAGCTGAGTTTATCTAAACTTAATTAAGGCTAAATCTTTCTAAAGTTTATTTCAATTTACGTTACCACTAATACTTCCTTGTAGACATTTTTTTAATTGTCCTGATTATAATAGGCTTAGTAATGACTTACAATGAATCTGCATAACTCCTCAATGTATGAGATGTTTGTAGATATGAATGATGGAACTATTTAAATTGTCGTCAGGCTTTGTTTTGCATTTGATTTCATTTCCACAATATTTTATTGGCAATCTCTTAGATACTGTTTTAATTTCTTATCAGTTTCCTTGCAATGATTTCCCAATTATGTATCTTATTAGCCCTTGTGCTATACATTGCTATGTAGTTTGTTTAGTCAAAATCACAAATATAAATATATCGAGCTGTAGAACAAGTGTTTGAAACTGCATTCTTATTTCAAGCAAGTCTTGGTAATTGCAACCATAATGAGTATCATAAATCAAGTAATGCTAATATATCTGAACTTGAATAAAGAATGAGGGACATCTTCTCTTGGAAAATGTTGAGTGCTGACGCATTTGTCCCCATATATAGTAAAAATGTTGATTATATATTGTCGTCCTTTACAATAATTAATCAAATGCCATTACATCTTTCATGTTAAGTCACATGCTGCATATCCTTGAAATTCTGAATCAATATTCTACTATTTGAAATGCTGTATTAATATGGTTGTTTTCTATAATTAGTTGAATTGAATGAATTTAAATGCTTCACAGTGCTGAGTGAATATTACTATACCTTACATGTCGGATTAAATATTTCTGTTCACTATCATGTTGAATAGATATTATTGTATTGTGAAATACTAAATTCATTCTTCTATACCATATAATGCTATATAAAATAATTACTGCCCTTTTTAAGTGTTGAACTAAATACTACTATCCCTTGCAAGTTGAATCATATGTTGTTGTTTCTTACAAATATCCCTTATAATGCTGAATTAAATGCAATTGCTTATTACATAGAAAGACAAGTAGGGATGTGCTTTACAATATTATTAGTATAATTCAAGTATTTAATTCTTAATTTAAATAAGATGTTAATTTCTTATTTTTAAAATTATGTTCAATTTAAAATGTATAAATACTAGGACAGCAAACTATTTTATATGACTTTCTCACATATAATTTTTAAATTGGATGTTTGAATCTTACATATCTATAAATGTAAATGAACGTAAATGTTTAATGCCCATTCTTGTTGAATTTCTTTTATTAAAGAATTTCGTAAGGAAGATCACATGAACGAATTGAATTGTAAATATAACTTTTCAAATTGAAATATTTAAATCATTATTGATAGCTCTTACATTTATGAAAAATAAATGATGTGAATTTCCATTAATTTTGTATTGGGATTATTTAGAATTACCAATAATGGATCATCTTCATACTTTAAATAATTATATGAATGATTTGAAAGAGATTATCTAAATTAGATTTATTCCTACTATTGTAAATAGTCCTCGCCTCTTATGTAATTCAAATGTTGTGAGTTTAGTGTGGGTAATTATTTAAAACTTCATGAAACAATTTTCTCATCTATAAAATGATTACATGAATGAGTTGAATTATATAAATTGTATACAATCATATTAAGCTAAATTTAATTCCAAATATTGTTGATAATTTTCTTATTCATGTAACTCAATTGTTATGGAATGAGTGTAATTAAAGGCATACTTGAAGTTCAAATGCGATTATCCATTTTAAATCAAATGCTGTTTTCTCTATTAGATGAATTCATATGTTATCATCAATAGTTTGAAAGAATAAATGTCATCTTTTCATTATAAGATCAAATGTTATCCTTAATCTTATGATTAATCATCATTTCATTAAATATTTAGATGCTAAACTTTAATGATTTTATTCTTTGCAGGTCAAGTTAAAATTAAATACTATGTGCAAAATGCCACATAAAGTTGCTCTTATAAATGATAATTTTATTTCTACACTTTCTTTTAGATGTTGTATATGGGATTATAAATTGCTTAATTTAATTAAAATCTATATTAGAACTAGAAATAGACTTTATTTTAGAATTGGAAATGAGCAATCCTATAAAAATGATTGAACTCTACTTTAGAATTGGAAATAGTCAATGGATTGACTTATATTTTGATTGTATAAAATTTGAAAAATTTGAACAAAAACAAAGGAGACTCTGCCGAAATTTTTAAGAATTTTAGGACTTAGAAAATTTATAGGAAATACAAGTGTTTTCGCATGTTTCTAAAAGTTTCATATAGAGAATTTTAAACATTCACTCCATTTGAAAGTATTAGTCATAAAATGATCAATATTTTAAAAACCTATAATTACAAATCATGAAGCATTAAATTAATAACTCAAACTACTTTTGGCAGATCAAACAAGTTAAAAATTGGTTAATTTTGAATCAAAACTAGTCAGGTACGCAAATCTACTTATAAGTTTCATTTCAGTATTCTTATATTTGAGCCATTTTTCATTTGAATATTATTTACATTGCTTACTGCTCTATAATCTACAAAAAGAATGATATTAAATAGCATGTAACAAAAAGATGAAATAATGAATATATTATTGTGGTGTTTGTCTTTGGAGGGTGGAACACAACACTGAGAATCTGTACAGATTGGGCCAGCTAGCAGCCCCTGGGAGTTATATGGAGGGATTTAGCCTCTTGTAAGAAGTAGGCAATCCAGAGGAAAGACACACCAAGAATTATTATTTGAATAAGCTACCGACGGGTGGCGAGATAAGCTTCCTACAGGTTATGCCTATGGGTTTACCCATTTGGGCTCAGGAGTCTTCGGACTCGCCTTATTGTTACAAGTGCTTTCGATAAAATTTATTTCATATATGTTGATTTTCACAGCTATTTTGCAGGGCAGAAATTGTATTTGGAAATTGCTTACTTTACTAGCAGTTTTATTTTCAGTCATTTTCATATATGATTCATACCTATTATTGGATGCTAGATTTATTCTTATAAGAATAATTTGCGTACTCCTACCTGACTGGTAATCTGAATTTTTTCAGGTTTTTAATAATTAAAGAACTTAGAAGATCTGCCAAATTAAAAGAAGAAGAATAAAGGAAGCAGAAGAATGTAGATACTTCTTATATTTTTTTTTTAAACTGATGTAACTGTTCATATATGTTTTGGCTCTATGTATAAAAGGACTGTGAATTTCATTATTTTATTTTTATTATGTCCTTTTCGAATTATAAAAATATTTATATTTTCAATTGAGATGAATTATTCTTTAAAGACTCTCGAACTTCGATCCCCGGTCGCCACATATAGAATAAGTGATAAGGGTGGATAAATTCTCATTTAATTTGTTCATGTCATTGGGATTCAATTCAAAGATAAGATTGGTAGTTTTGCCTTTTTGATTAGCAGTTGCAACATCAATGGTTCTGTTTAAAGCTCCAGCAATATCAGTGATTCTATCAGAGGAACCACAATCCTTCATTTTTTCAAAAGCAATAAATAAAGTAGTGTTACAAGTAAGCATAGTATTAACATTAATAAGGACACTAGCAACATTAACAAGAGCATTAGCATCATTGGTAACATCATCTATAGTACAAGCACTATTGGTAGTTTTATCTTAACTGCAAGCATCATCTAGAGCTAACTTTCCAGTGCTAGCAGTTAAACAAATATAACAAATATGGCCAGTATTGATGTTAACAACATTAGGTATAGTGGCAGACGGTACATTTTCAAATGGCATAATTGCATCATCATAAGCATTAGAAGCATTTTAATTGTCTAAAACAATAGGAGATGAGAATAAGTTAGTAACACATGTTGTGTGAACTACAGCGGGTTCCTCATTAGATAATGGCACAATAACAATATGTTCAGAAGGTGAACTATAAATATTCTCATTGTTCAAAACATTAGAAGAAAAAAATATTTTAGTGGTAGTTTCCGTATGAGTTATATCAGGAACTGTATAATTAATGTGGTTATTAGCAGCATTATGTTGAACAGGGGTAGATATTACATTGGATATTTCTGAGCCATAAGCAGTAATAAGTTCAATATTGATAACAAGCTCATCTAAAGATCTTAGTAATTTTTTTGATATAGCAACACCGAGCTCCGTTATATCAAACATATCTATATCAAACTCAGGATGTTCAGTAGTAATTATGCTAACATTTAAAGTATCATGACACAAATCAAAAATAATATTTCATTGTTTAAATCATCATAACACGAATCAGCATTCGAGAAATTCTCAGGCATAGTATTTTGGGTAGTGCCCAAAACCCGCATCACATGAATAGCATTACAAGCATTGACATTATGTATAGAAATGAGAGCAATAGCAAGGAAAGAAGTGTTTTCATTAGCATCAGCTACATCAAAAAGAGCATAAACTAAATTTACACCATTTTCAATAATAGTATTAGTTAAATGTTCTAGCCTGCTGAGAGAGCATGGGAGGTGGGAATATTTTTAAAAGAGCATTTATCCGAGTTATGACCCAATATGCTGCAATAGTTACAATATAAAGTTAAATTTTTGTAGTAGATCTCTTGTGAATATCTATTTTCTAGAGAACCCAGCCAAATGTTATTAGAAGGAGAATATGATATAGTTATTTCAATTAAGATCCTGGGAGCAGAAAATTTCTTAACGTAGTTGTGTTTCTATCAAGTTAAAGGGGCTTACCAATAGCTTTCCTAATGTTGAAAAGAATTTTCTTGGATATATATTGCAGATGAAGACTAGAAAAATTAACCCAAACATGAATGATCGGCACATCATGTTTAACATTCGTAAAAGGATCCCATTTTCAGAAGCGCATGGCGTTTCCTTTGAGGTCATAAGACCACTTAGAGAATACCCTTGCATAATATAAATCAGAATCAAAACTAGAAAACATACTAATTGAATCAAAGGATCTAATAGAAATCAGGGCCATAAGTTTTAAGCCCTTAATGAAACCATTGACTAAAGCAAAATTAGGTTTAGTTCTACCGAATTTACCTACCACCATGAGGGAGTGAGGAGAAGCCAAGGAAACAACCTCTTCATCGGTAAAGAACAAGATTGGAGAGCCTTTATAATTAGCTATTTGTTTTGAAATGATGGAAGCATAGCTTTCGATGATGTCCCTAAAGGACTTTATAATTATAGGGAGTATTTCCATTAATACAGCATTTAGAAGAAATAAGAAAATATAAAAATAATGAAATAATAAGAAGTGTCACTGTAGCGCCCCGCCCCATCACCACATGCAAAAAGGAGTAATCAATCGGCAGCAGAGCGGCGTGCTACTCGGGGAGAAATTCTGCATCTCCCCGAATAACTGAGACTAACACTGAATGATGCTGACTCCACCCCAAAGGAGGGACAAGAGGTAATACTTAAGATAAGAGTAGTATCATTATCTTAAGTATTAGATAAACACATATATTATATTTAAAATACAACATGAAAAATCCAATATATGTATAAAATATCAACATTTCCAGTATGTTGATCACATCATAATAATAAATATAAGTAATACATAAATAGAGTGCGAAAGCTAAACATACATCCAGAAATATTCATCACAAAAACTGAATAAAAGCATTCATCTCAAAATGGAAAAGTAAATACATTCAAATTTACTGAAACAATATTGAAATAAAGTCTAAGTACTGAACTGAAATAACTAATCAAAAATAGTAAAGTTGAAAGAGAAAACTACTAAGACTCCACGAACTCCTCCAAAACCTCCTGAACGTCCTCCTGACCTGGCTCAATAAGCTGTTCAGAATCTAGAAAAAATTCTAAATCCCAAAGTACCACATGTTAGACAATAAGTCTAATACATTGAAACTAATCTAAATACTTTTAATTATTTACTTAACATTTAAATAACGTAAAATAGAGCTGCATAAAAACTGTAAAATTAATTGAATATCTAAAATTGTATAAAACTGAAGTAAAGTAAAACTGACGATATACTGAATACTAAAAAAGAATAAAAATAGTATATAATATGAAACTGAGTAAATAATATGTAAAACTATGATGTATGTCACTGAAATCATGCATCTGTATATGCCACGATATTATATGCCACTAATATGCAACTGAAATATCATTGAACTGCTATGAGTTGTACGGTCCAATATCTACATACATTCGGATAGAAAATATAGTTTACAATGATGCTGTTGCATCTTAAATATCCCCTGTTGATATATGTAATATTTTGTAACCCATAAATCATCACTGATACTCATACATAATGCTTTTGTTCATGCTTATGTCTCTATATTATATGTCTTAATATTTAAAAATCCAAAAAATGCTTTAAAATTACATTATGAATCAGATGTCTCCATTATGCAGAATCTGTCTAAATGGATTTCGACTCCTAGTCCTAATTCCAATAATTAATTTTAATTAGAATTTTACTTAAAATTATCAGTCGGAAATGTTGTATACACATATTTAGTATGCTTCCAAGAAAGGTAAATTTAACACTCAGTTCATTAAAACTGCACCTATTGAAGCAATTTTTGATAGGAGGCATCACACGATGGTGATTTATATCTCAAACTAAGGTGTTAAAATACCCTAATTATAGGCATACTTAGTGTTCTAAATAGAGTGACTTGAATCACTTAGTTTGTTTAAAATCCCATCTATGAAAGTAATCTTCGATAGGCAGCATCACCCAATGGCAATTTTATGTTCAATAAAATTGAGGGCTTAAGTCCCTAATTTTAACACTCTTAGGATTGAATTATTTATTCTAAGTGGGATTATATTCGACTAAACTCGTATGATAGAACATGGATATAGTCTTACATTAAAGTGAATCAACTAACCCTGAATACTAGTGAAGTGATCTAGCATTATAGATATGCACTACTATACTCAACTAAAAATATCAGTTCAACCAATTTTATTTAATCAACAAGGATTACCAAAGCTATGAATTAAAACTCTATTGGGGTGAATTCTACACAAGATTCCAAGGGTGTGACCAAAAGGTCACTCAATATAGGTTTCTACCATATTGGAGAATTCTCATTCTAAGTACTTATAGTGATTCTACCATAAGGGTCTAAGATCAAACATCTAGGGTTAAGGAGGATCATCTAAGTTCCTACCTCAATATGTCACAATAAGATCTTCTTACCTCAATTTTTATTAATTATTAAGGCTTAGCAATTAATGAACTATTAACACTAAGGCAAGATCATGGTGATCTTGCACTAAAGTACTACTTTAAGATTTATGATTAATTATAAATCCTACAATTCTTACTTCTTTAGATTAATTTAATCAAATCAGATGGGTAACCCATCTGATCACCTCATATGCTATAATCATGGGATTTAATCATATGTATTATTAAGAATTGAACATTTTATAAAACACTCTAGTTTTATGAGTTATCATATATTAAGAGTCTTATTTAAGAGAAAATCAAAGAGTTACAGGTAAGTATTCATATCTTCAATCACATGACTTTATTATAGACCTTAGCACTTCTAGTTCAATAATTTAAGACTAATGTCAAATAAAGGTGCATTATTGGACTTATGCATGTGATTCATCTTTCAATCATGATAGCTTAATTTATATGATTAAATGTAGCACCCCGCCCTGTCACCACGTGCAATATGAATACTAAATTCAGCGACGGAGCAGTGCGCCACTCAGAAGGACATAACCCGTCTACCTGAATAGGCTAAAACTATTAAGCCACACTGAAGACTGCTAACTCAATGTAACAACTCAGGTTATTACTTAGGTTAATTAGGACTAAATCAATTCTAATTATAATTCTAATATATTAATTAAGTTATTAGGAGTTCATTATCAAGACTGGTCTAGATCAAGAGTCAAATGGATTAAATCTTGATTTTAGGAATTTCAAAAACTCTAGAAATTGACCTATTTAATTTGACCTCAAATCAAAAATTCGACTTCATCATTGCGCTAAACACCCCCAAAATAGCTATGAGTGATATTTTGGAAGCATTTGGAACTCATTGGATTTTTGGCGAATATTTTAATATTATTTAAATACCCCAGAAAATTTGAATAATTAAATACTCGTCGAATTAAAAAATTGATTACGTCATTGCATTCCTCACCCCTCAATTAGCTAATGAATACATTTAATTACTTAATTCTAATTTAAAAAATAAGTAAATTTATTTAAATAATAAAAATATATTAGTTATAATTAACGACGTCATCCCTTTAAGTTAATGTCGTCCGCCTTATTAGGTTAGTTTAGACGGTCACCTCGATGTTGAAAATTTAGTTTATTCTGAGATGAAATTTATTAATGATACTTAAAATCTAATATTAGGTAATACAACAAGTCTAAAATTTAGGTGATAATTCTAAAAAATATTATTATATAATTATCATGTATATATTTTTGTTTAGTAAATCCTCTTTTTATTTTTTAAAATGGAAGAATTTAAGGATATTACATCAAAATTTTAATATTTATTACATTAAACATCTAAAATTGCTCTTATCAAGTTTGAAATGTTGATCCAACATAGCTATTAAGATATTATTTGACATATTTAATATGTTTAATCAAATTTTGCCTAATAAAATAAGATAATTATACGATAAATATCACTAAGATATGTTATTTTAAATATAGGTTACTGATCTTAATTAAACTAATTTTTTACATATTTTAAATAATGCATGTTATACATAAATAATTTATTTACATTAACAATTAACTACAGTTACTATGATTTTCGCATAACAATATGTATATATGAGACATTAAAATTAAATAAGATAGCAACAACAACAAAATTACTCTTTGCAAATCAAATAACTAATCATAAAAGTAATTTAAAATAGTTGCAACAATTAAATATGATAACAATATAAATAGTTTATCATATGAGACAATAATATGATTTTACATTCTAAGGTCAGACGATCCAAGAATACTGTATTATAAGGTCGAACGACAGAGTTATGACTATTTCCATTTCTAAGGGCAATTCGGTAATTTTGGTCGGTCAACGGATGACAAAAACTGAACTTTTCCGTTTGAAGTCCAATTTTAGCAAACTCAGTTTCTATAACTTTCATATAATATACTGAGTGTGTTGACAGAGAGTAAACCCAATTTGGACTTCAAATGGTTAAGTTGTGGCCTAACTAAGGTTAAAGATATTTTGGTCATTTTCTAATTTTATAGGGTTCAGATCCTAAATATTATTCTAGTTTATTGATTACATTGAAATTCTAAGCTAGTTAGCACTTTGAATTTTTGAATTTATAGTTGAATTGACCAAGTTAAGGTCATTTGAAGTCTAAGGGTATTTTAGTCATTTTTAGGATAGGGTCATAAATGTTACTTTTTTAAATTAAGCTCAAAATAGGGAAACTAAAACTTCTATAATATTAGGGTTATTCTCCTAAGTATTTTAAGATCCATATTACATATATTTGAACAATTATGTTAAAAATTGTGATGGTTTAATTATGTCATAAAAAGTCACTACGTCATACGTACCCCGAAACTAATTTTTGCATTAAGCTATTTGATTCCTTTTATTTTTCTGAGTAAAATAAGACCTATATTGACTATGTTTGGATCTTCCTATAAGAAGTTATTAAACTTTTAAAAATTTTGAAGTAAATAATTTAATAAAATAAAGTTACTATTCATTTATTCAAATTGTATTAATTTACTGTTCATTCCTAAAATTAAGAATACATTTTTCTATATTAATTAATTAATTAATTAATTATTCTTAATCTATATTTAATTAATGTTAATTATTAATTAATTAATGATTAATCTGTTATTTAATTAATTTAAATATTTTTATTATATAAATATTAATATTACTATTTAATTAGGATTAGTGCTAATTAATTAACTATTTAAAATTAATTAATTAATTAGGTATCTGTTAATAATATTTAATATTTATTTAATTAAGATTGAGATTAATATTAATTAATCATGATTAATTATTATTTAATAATTTATTAAATTAAATTATTCCTAATTAATAAATTAATTAATACTAACTATTATTATTATTTAATTAGTATTAAAATAATCTTAATTAGGTTCTAATTAGTTTGTTATGTTAATTAACTACAGTTAATTTAATTAATAACTAATATTTAATATTAATACTTAGTTACTTAATTAATTAATGTTACTATTTAATATAAATTAATTATTAATTATTATTAGTTAATTCTACTAATTTATCTGTTAAACACAATTAATGACTAATTAATAATAATTAATTAATATTAAGTAATTATATTATGTCGGAAATGACCCGTAGGCCCACGGCTGCCACGTGGCACGCTGTGATTGGCCACGGGAGTCGTAGCGGGTCCCACGGCTGACGCTCGAATGGGGAGTGGGTCCACCATGACACGTGGCAGCTCCCGATTGGGCGCTGCGCTGCGTGTGGGCCTCATGGCGACACGTGGCAGCACCTGATTGGGTGCTGTATTGCTCGTGGGCCCCACGACCACAGTCAAAGAGACGCGGTACTGGCGGTGGGCCCCACGCGACACGTGTCACGCCCATATGGATGGCACGCTGCGCTGCGGACCCCACCTGCTGTGGACATGAACCTAAAATAATCGGGACGGGCCCAGGTCGACCCGACCCGGCGCGGACTTCATCACCCTGGCGGTGATTTACCGAGAACGCCGGGTTAAGGCACGGCTTTTGGCGGTCCTCTCGGTGTCGGACCGCCTTGGCCCGCCCGGCTGATGACAGCCCTCGACGAGGCCTACACATCGGCGGGTGAGCCAACGCGGGAGGTGGTCGGAGGTGTCGGAGGCGTCGGCTAGGGCCAACCCTAGCGGCTAGGGTTCGACGGAACTGGGCTTAACGGTATCCACTGTGGATCCGAGCCCATTTCCCGTCGATCGGGTTGAGCTAACTCCGATCGAAGTCGCTCGATCGACGATTAAACATAAGTAATTGAATATCGAAACAATCATTCATCAATCGAGCATAGCATATGGGAGATCGAAGTACCTCTAATGGACGGCTGATTTGCTCTCGGCTCGGCAAGTTCGCTCGGTCCTCTGTAGCGCAAAACGGGATGGGTTTGAGGCTCGGGAAGGTCCTTATGGGAGCCCTAGGAGGAGCTAGCGAGGTGAGGGAGGCCGCCGATAGGCCAGGCGAGGCGGCCGAGCGACGTGTGTCGCGGGCAGAGGAATCGAAGACGACAAAATCTGGACAGTTGGATCTGGCCCGGATCGAGCGGCTCAGACGTTGCGGATTTCGGATATGCGATTTTGGATCCGGATCTGATATGCGATATCGGGTCGGATTCGATTGGCAGCGGGGATCCGACACGATAAGAAAATAAAATTTTTATTTGATTAATTATTTTAATCAATTAATTCCTTATTTAATTTAAATAATTAAATTGATTTCAGAAAAATCTCAAATATTCACCCTTAGCTAATTGAGGGGTGAGGTACGCAACAGCGAGGTCAGATTTTTGATCCGACGAGTATTTTAATTTCCCAATATTTCAGGGTATTTAAATATTATTAAAATATTCGTCGAATTTTTGAAGACTTTCGATTAACATGAAAACTTCACCCCTATCTAATTTGGGGGGCAATGAGCACAATGGTGAAGTCTTTTTTTCAATCTGAGATCATTTTAGACAGGTCAAATTTTAAGATTTCTGAATTTTCCAGAAATCAGGATTCGATCCATTTGACTCCTGATTTAGACCGGATCTTAGAGGTTGGCTTTTAATGACTTGATTAACACTTAGGTTTAGGATTAAGACTAAGATTAGCCCTAATTGACATTGATAATAACCTGAGTTGTTACAATGTGTTCGGGCTAATCCGCTAGATTTGATTTTTTTGAAATTGGCTTTAGTCTTTTAATTTTAGAACCTCATTATGTTGTTTTCAATAAAATGTTTTCAATACGGTTTTAAGAAAAAAAAAATTTGCTACGTACTTAATTAAAATAATTAACGGCTTATTATCTCTATTAAAGATTAATATTTTTTGAAATATAACATCTGTGATACATAAAGATGAGCGAGTTGGGCTGAGAAACGGGAAAGTACGGCAATATGCTCTGTTTATGACGCGAGCCCAGCATGTCTCACTCTCACCCGTTGAAAACCTTCAATAAAAAAGAACTTTTTCCAAATAAAAAGTCTAATTTTCTTCGTCCTCCATTGCTGCTGATTGGCTGGAACTTCTTGACTTTTATTATACAATTTATCTCTTACCATAGCAGGAAGAAGTTAATCTATAGTCAACTGTTACAGGTTAAGTATCTTTATAAAATAGAGGAGGAGAAAGAAAGAAAAGGCAAGAGAAAGCTGAGAACGGGTAAGAAGTAGAGAGAAGGTATATTAATGGAGGCTGGGATGAATCAGAGGCCTCTTCCTGTAGCCAAGAAGGAGCTGAGGAACGGAGTTATTGCTGATGGGGATTCTGAACAGAGATTTGTAAAGGTTTGCATTCTTTACGATTTCGTCTCTCTTCTTTTTCTGATTATTCATCTAAGCTTAGAGCTTGAAATTTAGAAATGAAATTGTAAGGTTAGCTAGCAATGATTTCTAGCACTTCAAAGTTTGTGCTTACGTTCTTAACTTCCAAATCCTTTGTAATGAAGCAAATGACAGAGGCAAAGTAATGTTCGAATATGAAATAAATTTATAATCAATGCGATTTGAATTTGAAATTTAGGATAATAAATTCTTAGCCTTAGCTACCAAATTAATATACTATTTATTGTGAGGGTATTCAATCATGAGAGTATGTGCACTTTGATTAGATTAAAGTTTAAGCTCCTGGATTTTCATTAATATATTATAATTTGTAATTAATATAAAGCTGAATTTACTTAGCTGTTATGGATAAATTTAATTCAAAGTCTTCTAAACTTAAACTTTCATTTCATTATTATAAAGTACTTAGCACGTTCATGATATGCGTGATGTTAATTAATGGATTGGAATCCCAACGCAAGCAAATTTATATTTCTATTTTTTAAGTTTTTTTTATACTTATATATATATATATTTAATATTATATTTTATATAGTATTGTTATACTTACACACTAATATACATTAAAATATATACCTGATCATGTGTCAATTTAATGTGTAAGTAAATTATTGATTAAATATATTTTTTTTGTGATATTTATATCAAAATTAAAAAAAAAAAAATTTTTTTATTAATTTTAAATATTTTTTAATGTATATTTATATGTAATCATATAATTTTGTATGGTTCTTAGCAAATTGTTGATTAAAACGACAACTATTTATTTATTGGAGATTTTAAGTGATTTTTTAAGAAAATTATCAACTTGATTTGATATTATAACAAATTTAGACTTTAAATTTATTTATATAATAATTTACTGTTTAAATTTATCGTCAATTTTCACTCTTATCTAAAAAAATATTAATTACTAGAATTTATATATATATAATATGTATTTTCTTACAGATCTTTCATATAAAGCAGAATTTAATTATTATTTTTTATGAGAGAAAAAGAATTTAGTCAAATCATGATATTTATATTAAAAAAAAACCCAAAATTTAATTTAAAAATAAAACAAAATTTATTGTAAACCAAAAGATGAATTTTATAAATGATATTTCACTAAAATTCAATTTTATATTGCATTAAGACACATTGCAACAAAAATATCTTTCAAATAATTTTAAGAAAATATAAAAGAATTTTGTATATATGAGGGACTAAAATATAAATTTAAATAATACAGCTTATTTAAAAGCTATTTTAGAGCCAAATATATGTTTTCATTTATTTATATTTATATATATAATACTTGTATCGATAAGCTGATTGTCCAAAACGCAATTTCAGGCGTCACCAGCAAGAAGTAGTGAAAGATCAGCAGCATCTGCATCTAGGCCATCATCTAACTCCAAGGATTCCTCTACAACCAGTCAGGTTAGATCTTGTGATACTTTCCTAATTACTAAACATGATTATACTTATATTTTTTTATTAATAAATAATATTTTAATTGAATCTTATAAAATAACTGTTAAAAATTCAAATTCAAGAACTCAACGGCATTAATAATCACAGGATGATCAAATAGAGTCAACTAAAGCAGAAATTGGAGAGATTAAAGAAGAGAATCAAAGGCTGAAAACCTTGCTATCACAAATTGTGAGAGATTACCAATCTCTCCAGATGCACTTCTTTGAAATATTGAAGCAAGAACGGCCTAAAAAGGAGGCAGATGAGCTCACAGCACCTATCTCACATGAATCCGAAGAAGCTGAGCTTGTCTCTCTCAGACTCGGTACAAACTCAGTCTCAGGAGCCATAAAGCTTGAAGAAAAGACAAACACAAGTAATAAAACTGAAGAAGGATTAACTCTAGGATTAGACTGCAAGTATGATATTAATAATAGTAATTGTGGGAACAAAGAGCTGGCATCAAACCCTAGTCAAGAGGAAAGCCTTGAGGAGGCAAAGGAAGACGAAGCGGTTAGTGATCCCATAAGTCCACCGAGCAAAAACGTGAAGAATTTAAGATCTGGAGATGATGAAGCGGTGCAACAAACGCATGTCAAGAAAGCAAGGGTTTCAGTGAGAGTGAGGTGCCAAACCCCAACGGTAAGAGTCGAGCAATCTTCTTAGCATAAACTTGGAACGCATATATGCACGTGAGTGCATGCATGCATTCGTGCATGCATTTTTATCGTTATGCACTGCAGATGAATGATGGATGTCAATGGAGGAAGTATGGGCAGAAGATTGCGAAGGGGAATCCGTGCCCACGAGCTTACTATCGATGCACAGTCGCACCAGCTTGCCCAGTCAGAAAACAGGTATATATTTATCAATTATCTTCCAAGTTTTCATTCTTAAATATTAAAGTAGTGGCCAAGAAATATTGATTGTGAAAGCTTTTCGTGAAGACTCTGATTTGAATAGTTGAACTCATTCCCATAATTATATATTGCTATCATTCCATCTATATCAATATATCTGTTCGCTCCTTAATTTGAGGGAGTTATACCAATGTACAGTATACTTATATAGGTTTTTTTATTCTTAAGAAAATAAAGCAAGAAGTGAAATGTTATTTTAGACTCGGCCCATATCTCTATTTGAGGGAGGCTAAGATGCATCATTTGTATTCTCAACCTGCTTTTTGTCAGAACCTTCTCTTTGTTCGTTGGACATCTAATCCGAGAGAGGAATGCTATTTAAACTCATTAAAATGACACCCAAAAAAGTCCATCAAATAGAATTTGAACATATTTCATTAGTATTTATATATATCCGTAAGAAAAGCTTTGCCCCCAAAGAACAGAACTTTGCACTCTTGGAAATTCTTAGAAAGCATAGTTCCTTGAAAATTGATATTTCATGGGTTGTACTTTTTATCTTCAGGTGCAACGATGTGCTGAGGACATGTCAATACTAATCACTACCTATGAAGGAAATCACAACCACCCCCTTCCAATGTCAGCCACTGCCATGGCCTCGACCACCTCGGCCGCTGCCACCATGCTAATGACGGGCTCTTCCACCTCCACCCATTCCGGCAGCATCGGCGCCATAACTCAGCCAATCTCAGCTCCCTTCCCCTCCTCCAATAACCCTTCCATCGCCGGCGTAAATCACCTAAACTTCTCAAGAACATCAACGCCCTTCTACCTACAAAACACGACAATCTTGCCTTCGCCTTCCCACTCCACAATCACACTCGATCTCACCGCTCCACCGTCCTCCGCCGCCCAGTACCTCAAAATCCCATCCTGTCCCAGCTTCAGCATCTCAATGCCATCCTCTTGGAGCAACAGAGGGTACATTAGCTCTTCTTACCAATCCCATCCGCAGAATTCGACGGCGTCGTTGAACCAGAATTGCTTGACGGATTCGATTGCAAAGGCGATCACGTCTAACCCGAGCTTCCAATCGGTGTTGCATGCTGCAATCACGTCGTACGTTGGAGCAAGCGGAAGCCAGAGCGGTGGTGCCGGAGCTCTTCAGCATGTTCAGAGCCATGGTGGCGTTTCGTCCGGCTCTAGTAGTCAGCATGGGAGCTTAGTGGTTCTGCAGCAGCCGTTGATGCCAATGTCAAACTCTAAGAGTGCAACCTCTCAATCACTGGCTGACAGTAGTTGGGAACATATGAAGTGAGGCTTATGGGTATGCATGCAACATTGACCATTTTAAGATAATTTTTTGGTTTTGTATTTTGTTGAGGAAAAGGATGAGGGTAAGATAATATGGTTGCAATTTAAAGATGTTAGGAGGTGTAAATAATAAAAGTAATAAATTTATGGCATGGATGTAGCAAAAAATTTTCTTGTATCTCAATTGTTAAGCAATCAAAATAATCTCATCTGTTATGCAATCATATCATACAATAGAAAATGTTTAGTTAATTAATGATGCAAAGTTAATTTTATGTTAGTTGAGGCACCGAATTGCTACTTCATATTGGGTGCAGATTTCTTCTTCTTCTAAATCCTTGCTTCTGCTATCATAATACAGAAAAAGCTTGCACTTATATAGAAATATAGCCCGCACCTAGGCATGCAAAGCTATTACGAGGTTGTTCAAAAACCATTCCCAAAGCATGTGAAGGCTCAGCTCGGACATGAAGGTTCGAATTCAACATAGCATTTTATATGATGCATGATGCTTCACTAATGGCCACGACACATCTGGACGTGTCTTCTTTCATCTGAGTGTGACCGGAACCTAGGCACTTCTAGGCTGTTTGGGACTGACATCTGAGCACGATTTTGTATAGATTTTTCACAAGTATAAAATTATAAACATGCCTTCCATTTGCAAGCATTTAGCTTCTCCTTTATAAGAATTTTGATACTATGTAGACCCATTCTTTGTTGTGTGCACCTTGCTCAATTGCAACAACTTCTTTAAATGTCCCCAATCCAGTAGTACTATATATATATATATATATATATATATATATATAT
This sequence comes from Gastrodia elata, assembly GCA_016760335.1. Taxonomy (NCBI): domain Eukaryota; kingdom Viridiplantae; phylum Streptophyta; class Magnoliopsida; order Asparagales; family Orchidaceae; genus Gastrodia; species Gastrodia elata. The sequence continues at coordinate 43,280,719 of CM028676.1, forward strand.
ATATATATATATATATATATATATATATATATATATATTTTTTTTTTTTTTTTTTTTTTTTTTTTTTTTTTTTTTTTGGAAAAGTCATCTCGGCATAATTTTATTAGCTAAAATAAGAGATACAGAAATATGGCTGCGAGGATACAAATATTCCTAGCCAACTAAAAAACTTGAAGACAGCCCAAAAAATCCGAACCCAGGGAATAACCTAAAAGGTCCGGACACAAAAAGAGAAAACCTAACTAGCAAAGTAAACTTTAGCTAATAGAATACAAAACGCTTGAGAAAAAAGACCTGATCTTCAGCTGCAACAAAAGGGATAAGTCCAACAAACCAACCAAACCACAAGAGATAGCAAGCCACCGCAAAGCCTGACCCTGCAATTCGGAAAAAGCAACAGCAAAACGCTTCCAACACCAATGATTAGATAGTTAAGCTCTACTCGGGATTTCAATAATGCTTGGGAATTTTGTAACAGAGTAGGAGCCAGTTACATTACAATAAGTGCCACACTATGTAAGAGCATCACATTCACTTTATAAAAACCAAAAGCACCTTCACAATACAATAAGAGCAGAGAACACAAGCATTACAATAAGAGCATCATAACACAATGATCGCATCAGCAAAAGAAACCAAAAAGCACTTACGGAACCCAGATCCTGCACAACTCAGCAGATAAGAACCAACCAGCCCCGGCAAACACAAGACAATGACAAACCGAGAGCAAAATAAACACCAAAACCCAACCACCAGGCTAAATCAGCAGTCAAATTAAACCAGCCCACCAGCAAACAAAAAAGAAACCAGAAACAGACCACCCATCTGAAACAAAACAACCTCAGAACAGATCACCAAATGAAACCGAACAGCCAGCCAACAAAACGCAAACAACACCACCAACCAGCCACCTCGCAGGACGGGGCAAAAAGAACAAACCAGCCAGCCAACCCCACCAACCAGGTAGCAGCTAAGCCCAGAACTATAATGGAATTAGGATAACAAAAAAAAAGTAAAACACAGATACGCAAAAAGGATGTAGACAGATGAAAATCTACCAACCGAAAAAGACCACTATAGATAACCTTAAAGAGCCAGATAGAACCAATCCCGAGAAACAGCCAGCAGGCCAACTAGAAATTAAGAGTTGGAGTTTGCAAATTTTCTTTTAAAATCGTGACTCTTGAGGGTGCCCCACAAAAAACATTTATCTTCGTAAGCTTTAAAAGTGTTATTGATTTCATTGTGGACCGCAGCAATTATATTCTTGGCGTTCATGGGGATATTGTTGTATTTAGATTTGTTTCTACTATCACATATGTGCCAAAGTGCAAAGGCAACAAATAAATTCAATATTGGAAGTTTTTTTTTCTTTGGAGTCAAGTCTCTTTGGAACAGGGAGCTAAAAGATATGTTAGTAGTAGACTCAAGCTCTTTATCAATCCAATTCCAAACATAATTACTGTGATAATTTTCAAAGAATACAGGATTTAAATTTTCTTGCTTGTTGCAACATTGGCATTTAGAAGCAAAAGAGAAGCCTCTCATCTTCATGATTTTATCAGTACTTATAAAGTTTTTTACTAATCTCCAAATGAAAATGCTGATTAAAGACGAAATACAATTGTTCCAGATCCACATAGGAAAACTGGGCAATTTAATATTCCTGCAGCAGTTCCAAACATTAGTTAAATCAAGTTTACCATTAATGCAAAGAGCGGAGTTTGCTCTAGTGACATGGCCAAGAGAAGGATTGAATGAGGTGACCTTGGGAATGATGTGAGTTGGTATAAGATTATTTATCTTTTCCATATTCCAACCCGTATCATTCGAATAAATTTCTCCTAACTTAAGTTTAGGACATAGGATTGTATCCATTAAATTAGCAATCTGCTCCGTTTGGTTCCAGTTGTCAAACCAGAAACTAATATTAGCATCAATTTCTTCCCAATAGAGAGTCTCTTCTGTGATGTCCAGGTGATTTAACATCCTGCTCCAAATTTTGGAGTCAGTAATTTTGTGTTTAATTTGAGTTGGGTGCTTAGTTGCACAATATTTAGCCAGCATAAGCTGAACCCAAATAGAGTTAGTAGTTCTGAACTTCCACCACAGTTTATGAGAGAAAGCTGTATGGAGCGAGTCTAAAGAACGTAACCCCAGCCCACCTTCATTCAAAGGAAAAGTAAGTTTGTCCCAGGCACACCAGATAGTTTTGGAGCCATTGTTGTGATGCCAAAGGAACTTGTTGAAAATCACCTTTATTTTGTTCATTGTAAACTTTGTTAGAGAGGTCAACTCAAGCCAATAAAGAGGTATTGTGTTTAACACATATTTAATTAATGTAAGACGACCTCCTTGAGAGAGGTACTTATTTTCCCAACCCCTCAGCTTTTTGAAAATAGAGCCTAAAAGATCTTTATATATAGAATTTTTGTTGTGACCTAGGAAGATTGAGATGCCTAAGTAAGAAAAGGGAAGTTTACCTTGATGAAAATTTAGCTTTTATTTTATATTGTTGATTTTGTAGATGGGGACTTTCTCGGTGATATAAATTTGAGATTTGGAGGAGTTGATTTTAAGACCAGTGTCATTTTCAAGCATTGAGAGCAGCTTTTTGATTTTGCTAACATTGTTAGCTTCTGCGTTAGAGAATATGATTAAGTTATATGCATAAGCCAAATGAGAGATAACAATTTTTCCATTTGCATTGAATTGGAGGCTAGGGTCTTTGTAAAATAGGGAGTTAATATGGTAAGACGAATAATTCATCTCCATAATAAATAAGATTGGGGATATTGGGTCTCCTTGGCGAAGACCTCTTGAAGAATTAAAAAAGTCGTTGGCTTGACCATTTATGATGATAGAGAACCAGTTTCGTTGAGTTAAGTGTTTAATTTTTTTGATGAAACTTTCATTAAATCCATAGGCGTTTAACATTTTATCTAGAAATGACCAATCTAATTTATCAAAAGCTTTTTCAAGATCGAGTTTAATTATGAGATTATGACCTCTCCTCTTGCTTTTCAAACTTTGAAAAAGTTCGTGTGTAGTTAAAATATTGTCTTGAATGGTGCGACCTGGGACAAAATCAGATTGGTTGAGATCAATGATATTTGGGATGAGTTTTTTTAGTCTATTTGCCAAAAAATTTGAAACGATTTTGTTGAAAGCGGAAATAAGACTAATTGGCCGAAAGTTAGTCCACCAACTAGCTTTCTCTTTTTTGGGAATAAGCGCAATTGAGGTGTGGGTAAAAATTTTTGGTAAAGAGACATCACAGAAGAATTATTTTAAACCATTACAAATATCCTCTTTTATAATATTCCAATACTTAATGTAGAATTCAAAAGGAAAACTGTCAGAGCCAGAGCAAGTGTTAGCTTTTAAAGTTTTAATAACTTTCCAAATTTCATCTTCAGAAGGCATTATATTAAGCATATTATTTTCTTCTGTAGAGATTTAGTGCCCCGAAAAATTGAAGTGGGATTGATAAGTATCTAGGGGCGGGCAGTAAATTCATTTTTAAAATGATTGATGGCAGACTCTTGAATTTCTGATTCATTGTTCAGGACCAAGTTTTCAGGGGTGTGAATTTCAGTGATTTTATTTATTTGTCTTCTTTTATTTACCCAGTTATGATAGAAAGTAGTATTTTTTCCCCCCATCAATCTTTAATTTAGACTACATTTTTGCTTCCAAAAAGTCTCAATGTCGTTATGGTGTTGAATTAAGGTTGCTTTTGCTTTAGAAAGAGCTATTTTATTTTCAGTTGTGGAGTCGTGTTCATAAATATTTTCCATGGAGGACACCAAATTTGCCTGCCTTTCAAGGTTAGTGAAAATATTCTCAATTTTGCTTTTGTTCCATTTATTTAGAGCTTTTCTTAGTTTTTTGAATTTTTCAACCAGTCTAATGAGGTCGAAGGAGCTGCAACTTTCATTCCAGTGGTTCTTAATAATATCAGCACAATCAGATCTATTTAGCCAAAAAAGTTGGAATCTAAAGGCTTTCTTAAGATTTTGAATATGAGATCAAGAAGATAAGATGATCAGTTTGTGGTCCGAGGTAGTGGAGTTTAGGGAGAAATTTTTGAACTTAATGAAGGAGTTGCACCAAGAATTATTGACAAGAAATCTGTCAAGCCTAACAAATTTTCTGCCAGCTGACCAAGTAAACGGAGCCCCCGAGCATTTAAAATCATCGAAACTGCAATCAATTATAGCTTCATTAAAATTACAAGTAGATAAACATGGGAAGAGGAATAGCCTTTATATTCGTGTGGATGAAGAACCGCATTAAAGTCGCCTCCAACCACCAACGGAAGTGAAGTGTGGCTGCAATCTTTAATGAAGTTCCAAAAAGAGATACGTTCAGCTCACAAATTGTTAGTATGCACAAAAGTGGCATCAAATTTAGAGGAGGAGTTGAAGAATCTACTGTGAATGGCTTGATCTTTTTGAGCGATGATGTTAATATCCCAGTTGTTATCATAAAGAATCCAGATTTTATTGTTGTTTGAAGAGATGGCCTTATCAAGTTTTACCAGCTTACAGAGTTTATTAAGATTTTCCACTTTAACCTTTGGCTCTAAAATTATCGCTATGTTGATTTTTTGCTCTTTGATAATATGTTTTAGTCTATGTTTAGAGGAGGAGTTACCAACTCTAATGTTCCATACAAGAATGAATATTCATTAAAAAACTGAAGACGAGCCACTTGGGCTCCTCTGAGCTTTATTTGTTAAACTAAGAATTGTACCTTTTTGAGCTTTTGTGTCTTCTTCCTCACTTTCCGGAAGAGTTGTTATCAATTTGTATCTGTTTGTTACTTTAATGTTTTCCTTAGCCTTATATATATATATATATATATATATATATGCATTAATTTTGAGTGTAATGCAGCATTTATTGACAGGTGAATAGCACTTTGGTCATTGTTATGGGTCAAAGATTTTGCTTGTTTTAATCAAAAATCTTCTAGAAGCTCCTTCATCCACAACAATTCTTTTTAACACTCTAGGATTGCAATGTATATAACTTTAGTAGATGATAGGACAAACGCCTTTACGATTGTGATGGGCATGATACAACACCCATACAAAGGTAGTCAAAAATTCAAAAATAGACTTCTTGGTGTTAGCGTCTCCTGCCAAATCTAAGTCAGTGAACCCAATCAACACTAGATCACCTACTCCATAGCAAAGGCCTAAACTGTTATAAATGAAAAAGGAGAAGCAGGTTGAAGGAAGGCACTGCGGCGCACCGCAGCGAGCGCCCGCGGATGTAGGTGTCAGTACCGAACCGTATAAATCCTTTTCTTGTGGTTGTGTTTATGATTGCATATGATTGTTCCTGCTTTATTTTGGTTTACTCAATATTCTCAAACATTTATTTCACATTCTACAATTTGAGAGAAACTTATTTACCACACTAATTATTAAGTTTGGCCTCATGCAAACCATAACATACAAGATATTATAAACAATAGGAGCATATGAAATGCATTTCATTTTTATCTTCTCAAAATGATAAAGGATCATTGATTTTCCATCAGCATGAAGTGTCCATCAAACTATATGCACACTATATTGGTGTTGACAAGCAGCAATTTGAAGGCGTGTCGCAACAGCTGGCGCCAGAAAGCTGGGCGCTGCGGCTAGTGGCCGAGTGGCAGGCGTGACAATCGCGCTATAGTGCTCATGGCTCAGTTAGCCCAATTTTAAGCCACATATATATGTATTCTTAACTCATTTTTAAGGTTAAGAGCAAAAATATGAAATTTTCCAGCCTCTATTGATTTTGGGTATGATGGCTGCTCAATGCACAGAAGATAAAGATGATAGAGATTTGTAAGGGTTTGTAAACCATAACTCATTGTAATTTTTTCTCTAAATAGTGAAGTTTTCTAATCTCTTTCTGTTGACGTAGGTGTTAGCACCGAACTATGTAAATCTTTTTTTTTTATGACTGTGATTATTTGCATGCATTGTTTCATTACTTTATTTGGTCTTACTCAACATCTCAAAGCTTTTGTTTTGCATTGATTCGTAATCTTAAGAGATCCCAACAATTGGTAACGTTCATGTTAAACATGTTAAGCATCTTCTTCACAAAATCTTTCTGTGATGCTCACATTTTTTTTCTTACTCCTAATTTTGGCTACTTTACAGCTCAAATTTTCTTTTGCAAGGCCCAATTCTTTCACTGCAAGAAACCTGCCTATGTCCTTCTTCGAGAATTTGATCATCTATATATCCCAGTCTATCACAAGAATATCATTTATATATAATAATAATAAAATTCAATTATCTTTAAAATACCTTCTTAAGAACACTTAGTGACTTAAGGACAGCCTATTGAAGTCATGGCTTAGTTTATAGGAATCAAATTTTTTTGTACAAATGCTTTTACCTTTAGGCCATAATATGCATCAGTGCTTTTATTGTGAAACCTCTTAAGCATGATTATTTTGAAAATTCAAATATCAATATGTATTTTAAGATGACACTTTAAAGTTAAATATACTCATAGTGGGAACATATGTATGATTGATAATCTCATATAATGATAAAATTGTAATATAATTTAAGATTAAAGTAGATAATACATTATGATGCTTAAGAGTATAACTTTGCAAAAATGGCATCAAAGTAGGAAATTGATTGTCAAATGAGATTGATGTATTAAATATAGAAAAGTATCATATTACTATAATGAGTAGGTTGTTATAATGCTAATTTTAGTTTAACTAAATGTAATTAAAATCTAAATCATTATAGGATTGATCATAAATAAATTCAGATGTAAAATGAGCATAAAATATTTTAGGAAGATTTTGATGATTTTTGTGAATTATATAATTTTAAAAATATGGATAATAATTTGAATATAAAATTTAAAAAATAATTATATATTCATCAAAATATACAATATAATTTTTTTTATAATTTAAAAAGGAATACATTTTTCGAATTTAATTTTAAAAATTTTAATATTTAAAAATTAATATATATTTAAATTTAAGATCAACTACTAGGTTGCCAAACTTTATAACATATCAAATTCTAGTTAAATTTTGAGTGTAAAACGAATAGAGAATAAAATTAATAAGAAAAATATTATGATTATACAAAATATATACTAAAAATATATTTAAGATCAATAGAAATTTTTTTTTTTAATTTTTGCATATATATGTCCTATAAAACAGTGTATTTAATCAATAATTTATTTACATATTGAATTAATACATATTTATATATTTTGATATATATTAATATGTATAAATACTCACTTAAAAATAAATTTTTTATTATTATTTTTTTTCTCCTTTCCTTCAAAATAATTGTGGCTGTTGATTTCTCCCCTGATCTATCTCCCTTCTTTTTTTATCTTTCCCGTGAGCAGAGCACATCTACGGCACTTCACTTTCTTCTTCGCAACTCTTGACAATCTATCGTCTCCCGCGCCTCTTAACCCCAGTAAACCTAAGGTCCGCCTTATAAGCACCTCTTAACCCCAGGAGTTCATCTCCATGCACTTACCACGCCTCCAAAACCCTCCTCATTCCAGCGACCTCTCCTCTCCTCCATTCGGCTTCGACGCAGGGAGCCTGCGACTCCTCTCCTTTAATCAGCTTCGTCACAGAGGACTCTCTGAATCGTTGATCTTCGCCTTCTTCTTTTTCCTTTGAAGACCACGACTTCCCTCAATGCCGTTCCTCGTCACCCCAACCTTAAGGTGCCTAAAGCTCTTATACATAAATTTCAATGTTATATTTATAAGAAAAATATTTGGAAAATACATGCCTTAATGTTGAAAGAAGGATATAATCTTATTGTGTTGTTTATTCCCTTTTTTTTTTTACTCTCCCAAGTATTTAAATGAAGCAAAAAAAATCATTGACTAAAATTATTAAAATTAAACTTCCTACAAAGCGTGTAAGCCACAAATAATCTGTAAGCATTCTAAAATTTGTAATAATATGAATTTTAAGTGTAATTTTGTGCATAAATGGGGGTGTCAAACCTATATATAATTGTTGATTTATTGGGCAGGAATAGCTCATGTTTCTCTCTATTAAGAAAGCAAACAATCTCTTTTTTATTTTTGGGCAAAAACATTCCTTTCTTTGGGGCTTATACACAGCAAGCAATCTATATTTAGACCACGTTTTAAGTGGTGAATGAGAATAGATTTGGTGTTTTCTACTGCTTTGAGAATAATGTTAGAACAACTTTGACTGAATAGTTTTAGAAGTTTTTTTTTGTAGTTGTTTATGTGTTACATTTTAGCCTAATTAGGAATGCACAGCTTGTTTTGTGATTGCAATTCAAAGCTTTTATAGAGTTGTTTGAAAGGTATAATGGCTGTTGTTTGTAGTTATTTTAACAGATAGCTCAGGGCTGTTTTGAGCAGGTATTTGAGAAAGACTTAAAAGGAGTGGTGCTTATTAGGTTGTTGTTTGGAGCTGTAATCTGTTGTGATATGCAGTTAATTTGGAGGGCTTTGGATTTCTATATAAGCGTTGAGATCGGCTGATCTCTAGAGCTAATTAAGGGTTATTTGATGGCTGTTTTGTAAGGGTTCGTCGGCTGGTTGTGCTGAGTACGTAAAGATTGAAAGCGTTATAATAAATGTCATATAGTTACCTTCTTATGGTTGATTTTGTGCTTAAAAATGAACTGAAAATAATTATTATTGTAGGCTGAATGCAGATTGTTTGGAGATAGTTTTAGAGATAATTTTAGATGGAAATTTTAGTAAATGCAAATGATAACACTGAAACAAAAATATGGAATGTGAGACAAAGGAGGTTTTAAAGAATTTAGGCAGAATTAGGGGTCTAAATCCTAAATTCTGTCAAATGGATTTGAGTTGTGTTTGGGTAACGTCAATTTAAACCCCTTAAATCTTGAAATAGCTTGTATCCTTTGAAATTACTAAATCTAGTATCCTTTGAATTTACTAAATGTGTATTTGATGATTAAATCTGTGTTTGAGCATTTTGTAAATCCTCTGTTGCCTAAGCATTGTTATGATAGAGAGAGCGTAAATAATGTTTTGAAGAATGAATGTTAACTTTAAACTCATAATTATATATGAATAAGCATTGCTTAGTGTCATATATTTCTTACTAAAGAAAGCAACCAAATGATTCTTCTGGTTAAGTTTACTATTTTTCATTACTGGATACATTACCTAAATCTATAAATACCTTTTGAGTAATTATAGTGGATGTTAAGGAATATAAGAACTAAATCTATCCAAAATAATTTTGATCATATATAATTAGAGTTTTTCTTAATATAGGTTAAATTCAAATGTTAAAAATATTTCACCTTGATTAAAGGAGCCATATTTTAATGATCTTAGACTTTAAAATGAGCTAATATAAATTCAAATCAAGTAAGAAGTTGTTTTAAGCAAATTTTAAAAGTTTAATTAAACTAATTTGATGTCACATTCAATGAGAAGTTTAATTGAAACCCATCCTTAAGGGAAGGCATTATAATGAGTAGATTTAAGAAAAAGTTCAAACAAGGCTAGAGACCCATTTTGAGCTCTAATTTCATGAAATCTTTCAGTTAATAGTAAAATTTATATATGAGGTCATAATGAGTGAATTTAAAAGATTTCAAAAAGTATTAAAGTTTAAGAATTTTAGAAAATTTTGAGTAAGTCATCTAAAGTGAGGTTTTAGGAAAGAAAGTTAATTGTTTTGGCATTTTAGTAAAGGAAGAAAAATGTATTGTAATACTTTAAGCAAATTATGAAAGAATTAAAATAAAAAGAGCATGAATATTATTTTTTACTTTTAAATGCTTTATTTATGTACGTTGCCTTATCTTGAGCTATTTTTTAATATTGTTTGGACATAGTTTCAATGATTTGTCACTCATCAAAACTTGATGAAATGTCTAATACTCACGATTTGGCATTAGGGGTATTTCCACTATTTGAGAAAATGGCATTAGTTGATATTGATCCGATCTGGATAATATCTCTTTTGCAAGACCCTACTCAAATAGTAGAGGAATATTTATGACTTTACATTTGGGTATTTCCAAAATCTAAGAATATATCATTATTTGATATTAATCATGTTTGGATTAATATCTCCTTTGTATGACTCATTTACATAGGAGTGTGTATGGTGGATAAGATTGATTTATGGCATATTAATTGATTTTGAGCCAATGACAAATGTTATGAAATTGACGGTCTATTTTGCAAGGATGTTCCTCTCAAGTATGCATTTATTTATTGTACGTCCCTTATATTTCTCTATAAATTATTTTTTCTCATGTTTCCTTTCGTTGTACACCACTTTTATTTAATTATAAATTATAATATCTTAACATGGTGCTAAATATTTTTATATCTAACATAAATACTACATTTTATTTTTAGCATACTAAATATGTTAGATCATGGTTTAGGTAAAGTGCAGGCATTTGTTAAGGAGCAGATTCAGGAGGAAGCTTATCTTTGTGAGAGAGTAATTGTATTTTTTATAATTTCTAATGACATGTATCAAACATATTAACTTTGAGATGAATGTTTTTATTATTTTAATGATATTTTTGGATGTAACTAGCACTCTAATTTAATATCAGGTTGTTACAACCACTTTTTGATTCCAAAATAGAACAAAATATTTTATAGTGTGTTGAACCTAGAGTTTGAGTTCAAGTCAATCTCTTAGTTTGGTGTTAATTATCTTAAGGTATAATTTTATTTTTTTCTTTAGACTACTCATTTTATCCAATATTGTGTTTTAAGGTTAGCCCGTTGACTCAAGATAACCGCTCAGCCGCATTAGATTAAAAAATTTAGCTTTAAATAATTGTTTTATTTTATTTTGTATAAGATGCATTTTTTAATATTTTTGGTTATTGTATGTAAACTTGCTAAAACTAGAGATAAAATTAACCAAAAATATATAAAATAATAAGTTTTATATAGGCCACATTAAGTAATTTCACCTAGCATGCTATGCGCGCAACTTGAAGTCCCGCCCAAACGTAATGCCCATGCATAGTAAGCTCATTCCCATATGGGCTTAATATGGCATCCCATAGGTCAAAGATCACTGCCTTGTTAAAGTAACCAATGGGCCATGAATCATGGGCCAAATGAGAAAAATCGTGATGCATGGATCATGGTCATATGCCTAAATGCACATGATGCATGCCCAAGCGTGTCTTAGCTTTTTTAAAATATATATATTACCTTCTTTGAAGGCCTCTTCATCTCCACTCTAAATAAAGGTTATGGGAAGTCTTAAAATTTATCACTAAGATTCTCTAAGCATTAGAAAACTTATCTTAAGTGATCCTTATGATTTTTAAGGCATTCTAAGCAAGTTTGCAAGTTCTCTCAAAATTAAGAGGCATTTAGACTTGAGGATTTCACCTTAAATTTGTTTGTAAGTATTTTAATTTTTGTATAATTTTTTTATTTATACCTTGTTTATACAAAGTGTGCTCGAGATTTTGACAACTCCGCCAGGCTCGTGTGCAAAGGAGGGACGATTGAGAAAACTTCACCTTGATATTGCTCTATGAAGGAGAGAAGGCTCTGCAGCTTCGCGGCTAGAGATTTTAAAGCAGAGATCTAGGAGATTCCACCTCAGAATAGTTTTGGGAAGAAGGGATTTCTGACCTCCTCTCTCCACACGATAAGTCTGACTGGCTCGGCCATGTGGGAGATGGCTTTGGGCCCCATGGAAGCCTGTTTCCTGTGGGGACTGCTCAAGATGCTGTCCTGACAGATTGTTGGTTACTCAAGAGAGGGCTCGCTTAGTCTGCAGCCTGTGTTTGGGGATGTGACTCGGAGGAGGGCAGAGGGCACTTGGTGATCCATTGCAGATACACAAGGGACGTCGTGGAGACCTTTGTGCATTGGGTCTTGCTTCCGGCCACACCTACCTCCTGGGACCAGTTTACTGCCTTGTTCTCGACTTCTTCTGCGTCTCATCGTCGTAGTTTCAGCTATCAGATTGTTGCATATTCGCTCTACCAGTTTTGGAGGAGCAGGACCGAGCGTTCTCATGGTCTCCTGCCCTACTCTGCGGGTCTGCGCGGGCTTGATTCTCTTTGCTATAGTCAGTGCTTGACTGCACGATGGGTCCGACTCCTAGGGTTCCATGGCCCACTAGGGCCCTTCCACCTACTACAAAGGTGCTCTCCCGACCTGTTGGCTGAAGGCTAGCACAGATGCTCCTATAGCTACGGAGAGCCTACTACCTTTGGGATTGTTGTGGTCCGGGACTCAGACAGACAGTTACTGGTTGCCCAGCAACTAGCTTACAGGCCCAGTCTCCTCTCCAGGCTGAGATTTAGGCAGTGACTATACTGCGGCAGGACTTTGTGGCTACAGAGGTGGATACAGATGGCGTCATCATTGAGGGTGACTGCCTGGGAGTGGTTCGGAGACTTAGGTGTCTATGGAAAAGAACTCTCCATTCACGAGGCGGAGAGCGGCATGCTGATCACCTTGCCTTTTTGCTTGTTTTTTCTCGTGTTATCTTTTCCCACCGATCGCGTGATGCGAGTTGCGTGGCGGACTTTTGTGCTTTGTATGCCCGTTAGGGTGATTTTTATTTTGCTATGAGAGATGTGATCCTCATGAGGCTTTTGGACCACCTTGTGCAGGATACTGTGGAGTTTGATCCCGGTTGATTTTTTGTACTGTTGATATTATTTATATATGCATAGGTTACGGTCGTATTTTATGAATAAACAAGATTGGTGCAAAAACAAGAAATGCAAGTGATTATGCCGGGCAGCATCACAAGTCCTCTAAGTATGCTCCTAGCTCACTAGATCCATCTCATAACCTGCTAAATAGTCACATTTGATAATAATGCCATCTCTCGCTCCCCCTCTTGGGACACCCTCTAAAGGAGGACAGCTTGCACTTCAGCTTCTGCGGGGTCAGCACTTGAAATCGGACCCCCTAGAAAAGTCACCAACTTGCCTCTATCATCTCGAATGATGAGGCCACCGAAGAAGCCGTCAATATTGGCCTTGAGCCAACGGGCAGAGGACGGCAACTTTTATGAAATGGGGTGAAGTGGACCCTGAGGGTCGAGGTGTCCCTCCCAGGGTTCTGCCAAGTCATAGAGGTCAGCACCAACCATTGCCTCGAGAATTGAGATTGGCTCACATAATCAGTGTAGATAAGGGATCTATACTTCGTTGCCAATCTGCTTCTTTAAGATTTGCACAGTTTTTGAAATGATGGTATTGGCATGATTACACTTTAATTTCTAGTGTATTATGAAGCATTTGTAGTGATCGATTAGTTGATGGTGTAGAAAATTGGTTGCTGGTATTAAGGCTTCCTGAAATTTCTACAGAAATGCTTTGCTGCTGATGCTGATGGGAGTTGGGATGGTTTGTCAATGTCGGTTGAAATGCTTGAGGACATTGTGTGCAGGCGCTTATTGTAGATGGACAGGTTTGCCTTATTATTGAAACTGCACTGTGTTGTGTGGTAATAAGCGAGAATATCGCTCAACTGCTCCAACCATTGAACATCAAACCCACTATCTTTGTTTTGGATTGGAAATACAAACGAATTGATTGTGAACTGCGTCCTTCGAGGTGTTAGCCTATTTGAGAACAAACGTGGAAGTGATTATCTTTGCCTATCAACACTTGAAATTTGATGAAGTTGTAACTGGAAGCCTCTAAAAACTGAACAAAATGCTTGATAACATTGAGTGCGTGTCCGCTGATAAAACTGTGTCTGCAACTTTGTAACACTTCCCTGATAAAACCGTACTTTTCTTTTTGGAGTAGGAAACACCTCACTTTTTTTACTATCCAATCTGATTGTTGATTAGAGATGAGCCAGGTTAAAAACCGAGTTTTCACCTAAAAGTAATTTTTCATTCGCACCCTTGTGTATGTGCGCACCTCATCCATCCATCCTGTTAGAAGGATTAAGAGAGGTGCGTGGTAAGAAATGTTTTATTCTTATAGACTGATAGTGTAGCCTATTCCTATCATTTTTTTAATTTTTTGAATGGATGATGTGAGATGTACAAAGACAGTTTCTCTACCTGAAAGGATTATACATCCCTTTCGACATATATGATCAGTTTTTGCTAATAATATATATGTGTCTTTGTGCGCCTGCGCGCGCGTGCGCATGCACGTGTGAAATTTAAAGCTAGCAAAAGGAATAAAAAATCAAAACATAAAGCAAAAAAATGTGAAACGGTCAACAAACTCTAAGGGATCCAATATCTCATTTAATGCTAAATAAAATTGCGCAAGAGGGTCCCTGTTCGTGGTTGCATCGAAATCACTGCTTATAGTTGCCATTTTTTTCTTTTTCCCTTTATATCTTACAAGTCGTATAATGGCTCTAAATCCGAAAGGCTGTCCTTGAATCCCTCGTTTGAGTCCACTTAGAGTTCTCATATTCCAATACAATTTCAAGAGCCGATGTAGCTTGAGATCTCCTAGGATCAAGCAAATGAAACTCCAAAGCAAGGGGATTTAAGTTCAAATTTTCTTGGGAAGAAGTCTCCACGGAGGAAGGATCAAAGCCTCTTCTATGCAAGACGATCGAAATTTCATCAATTTAGATAATAAGCACTTCTGAAGGAATGACCTTATCTTCCTCATTAAAATTTTTTCAGCCTTTCTACTCAAAATTTGGGTTGATCCAAAAAAATGTCCCAGAGCTTTTGTATGAAAAACACATCGTATCTCACGAGCTCCCCGGCATATCACCAAAAGGATTTAATGGCAGAGCTACCAGATCACCCAAAATCTCCCCTTCCTACTGAGGTGGGGAAGGACAAGCCTCCAAGCCAACAGTCAGAATATCCAACTGAGGGTCTACCTCAAGAGACATTGTCTCCCATAGCAATCAAATAGATGGCTGTATAGGGACAAAAACCTCCATCATTGGATCTGCAAGATCATCCACTTCATTTCCTGAGGGAAAAACACAACATTGCTAACATCATTTGCATTCCCTTCTTCCTTTGAATACCCATCACTTCAACTTCCACAATATCACTAGAGCTTTATCCGCTCCACTGTAACCATTCCTCTTTGGCATATAACTTCTTTTTTTGTAGTTTTAAGGGAGGAAAACTCCTTCACCTTTGATTATTTGAGATGTGGATGGAGACGATAACACTTTTTAACTCCAATCCCAATGGTCGAATAGTGTGAACAAAACAAAGGCTTATTTTCAAAGGCGCATTCTTGTAAATATCCATACTCCTCTTTCCCAATCCGTATTTCTGACTCAAACTCTTTAGTGAGGTCCAGTTCGACCAAAATACGTGCTACTGAAGGATGGAGTAGGTTGGCTGTAGCGAAATTGACTTTAAGTGGCTTGCCAAAATAAGATTGCAGAGCGAACAAGATTGACTGTGTCATTACATGAATCTTGAGTAGAGGAAAATTTATCTAGGCGAAAACAGTGGGAGATTCACTCATTGGGTCAAAGAACGCCATTCATTTCAGAACTTTCATATGGAAGTATTCTATGAAATATGAACCCCTTGAAAATAATCTAGTATAATGTGTTTCATTTGATAATTTGATGAGAATATGTCTATAATCAGTTAATTCCGCATTGTAGGTTTCTGATAATCTCTGACTATGTAGAAAATTGCGAATGTCTACTATTGAAGGTTCTCTGTTGGCAAATTTTCTCAAAAACAAGAACTCAAAATATTTTGCTAACCTTTGAATTTCGTCATGAGGGAGAAGGTGGGCTGGTTTACTTCTAATATACAACCAAACAAGCTCTCATTGAGAAGTGCCAATTAGAGTTTCTCAAAAGGTTAAAGGTGCCGAAGATGCCACCGCTTATTTTCGATGAAGAATCGAAAGAGAATCGAATTTTTCAAGACTAGCTCCATGACGTCGAAAGCCTGCTGAAGAATGCGACGAGCCAGTGGATCAGCCAAGTGAACTATGGTATAACGAATTCCTATCGCCAATGCGTAATGAGTCGACGCAAGGATGGACGCCTCCATCCTAGATCCGGGACGCCGGAGCCCGTCCGTTTCGCGTATTGCGTCTCGCATCGCTCATGTGTGTGCATATATCTATATATATATATCCACTGCGCTTACTTGCAGTACATGCATGTTTATAAATATATAAAATAATACATATCCTTGCTTTCTTGACACTATTTATGATAATCCTTTGGATTTACATTTTACAAATTTTAATTGTGCGTGCACACAATAATTTAAGCTTTTGATTTATAATGTACATTTTTTCTTATATTTTCTTTCTTCCGTCATTTTACCTAGATAAGAATGAGGACATTAATTTTAATTTTCAGCACAATGGCGTGTCTAATACTGCATTAGAAGTTATGATTTGTAAACTGATAATCATCTCTTGTCAGCCTATTTCAGGCTCTGTTGTAATGCGCCAGTGAAAAATAAATCTTCGTCAGGAAGTTTTAATTTATCCTCAGTTTTAGAAACTGCCATTTATCCAAGTGGTAGCATCATAACCCAAATCCTATGCACACATAATACCCGAAATATAACTTTAGTGTACGAAGTTCAAATGGTAGCTTGGCTCAGATTCCCATTGGTGTTTCCAAATGAAAGAGTCAGTTCTTGTCAATTTATTTACTACGTTCAAAAAAGATGGAAGAAACCCATAGAATCAGCACAAACACGCCTGGAAAATAGGACAAAGGATCTTCAGCTTGACAAGCTACTGAGGCAGATCAAGAAATTAAGGCTGATATTAAGACTTCAAGAGTTGATGTCGCAAAGAAGAGCTTCCCACATACCTGTTCAACTGGTTTCACGATGGAGTAATATTGTTGGGCTGAATGTGGGAGTTGGTTCGTTCATTCATAAGCACCCTCATATTTTTGAAGTCTACACTCATCCTCTTAAAGGGTATCACTGTTGTAGAATTAGCCAAAAGATGCTAGACTTGATAGCTGAGGAAGCCTGGTCCATTAAGGAATCAGAAATGGTTACTGTCCAACGTTTGAAGAAGCTTCTCATGATGTCAAGGAGTGGCTGTCTGCATGCTCACGCATTATGGCTTGCCAGAGTGGAACTCGGACTGCCCAATGACTTCAGGGAATCTATTCTCATGAAGCATCCTGAAGCCTTCCGATTAGTAGATCCAGATAAAATAGAAATAGTCAATAAAGCTGATAATTTACGGACTGCGGAGATTGAGAAATGGAGGGAGAGTGAGCACAAGAAAAAATGGCTCAGTGAATATGAAACCAGGTATGCTTTTCCAGTTCAGTTTCCTACGGGTTTTAAGATTGAGAAAGGGTACAGAGAGAGTCTTAAACTTTGGCAAAGATTGCCTTACATTAAGCCTTATGATTCGAGAGAAGCCAATTGTATCCGTGCATTTGGTGGGGTCGAGCGCTTTGAGAAGCATGCTGTTGGCATTCTTCATGAATTTTTAAGCTTGACTGTGGAAAAGATGGTTGATGTTGAGAGATTGTCTCACTTCAGAAGGGATTTCAATATGACTGTCAATCTTAGAGAGGTTCTCCTCAAACATCCTGGCATTTTTTACATATCTACTAAAGGAAACTCATTGACCGTTTTCCTTCTTGAAAAATATGCTAATGGTTGTTTGCTTGATCCCAATCCCATATATTTATTAAGGCGAAAAATGTTGGACCTTGTTTTGTTGCAACGTAGATGCACCAACCAGTCGCAGCCATTGAAGGATCTTACTGTATAATTATGAGGTATGTGCGCCATTACTATATCTTGATTAAAATTAGAATTAGTTAAGCCACATTGAATCAATTAATCTTTCTTAAGTATTCAGTAAAGTTGATTTGAGAGAATTTAAGTTTATTTTTTTATTATTTTGTTTCAGCTTTTGAGCAGTGATTGGAACTTGTACCTTTTATGTTCCAACTTTTGGCTATCTGATAGGGTGTAAATTTATTCAATGTAATCCTAGTGTTGTTTTGCGTGCAAATGAAATTTTATTTTTGCTCTCTCAATTGTTATATGAGGTTAAGTGCCATTTTCAACTTTTTTAATAATAGGGAGATATAATTGTATATTTTTCTATGGAACAAATCGGCAGGTTTTCATGTCTTATAAATTTACCTAAAAGCCTCTCTTTGACTGTTTTAGGTTTACTGATTTAATTATAGACTATTTATATGACCTAATTTAGCCTCCCAACTATAAAATGCCCCTATTTGTTTTTGCTTTATTTTGACTTGGTTTAACTTAGTCTATCATAACTTATCTAGCTTATCAATCTTAAAATTAACAAAACAAATAAAAAAAGTTAAAACGTCAAATAAAATAGCTTTATCAACTTAGTTAATCTTTTAATTTAATTCTATCAATGATCCAATTTAATTATGTAGTTAGGAACTATTTTTTAATCAAATTGATTATTTTGGATTAAATTGGAATACTTTAAGAATAAATTGTTTAGTATTAAATAATTGGGAGATTATTTTGACAATAATTTGTCAACTATTTCTAATTAACCAATTTTGTTTTAGGTATTTATGCCCCAAATTAATCTCAACTATTTAATTTGGATTAAATTGGAATACTTTAAGAATAAATTGTTCAGTATTAAATAATTGGGAGATTATTCTGACTTAATAATTTGTCAACTATTTCTTATTAACCAATTTTGATTTAGGTATTTATGCCCCAAATTAATCTCAACTATTTAATTTGGTTTCAATTTAGCTTTGAATTGGAATCATGTTGAATTGTTGTGGGCATAATTTGAACCAACTTTAGTAGTTGTGATACCAAATTGGGTGTATTGAATAGTATGGGACTTAATAGCTCAACTTGAAATATGGGGAAAGTCTTAACAATTTATTTATTTATTTATGCAGGGGCAAGCTTGTACTTAGCACTCAAATTATTCTTAACTACATGTTTAATATCTAAATATTTATATTTGCAATTAAATTATCCAATTAGCATTGCTTTTAAATATTATTTCTCACTTGTAACACACCTGAACATTTCAAGTGGGAAATATTTCATGCTTGTTTAATATTAGCTATTATTATGCATGGTTTTAGAAGTTGGACTATTCGATTCGACCGGTAAAATCTTGAATTGGTCAGCCTACCGGTTAGCACTATATTGGTTGAACCTTTTGACAAAGAACCACTGTTGAATCGCCAAAACTTGCAATTGAACTGTTGAGCTGCTGAACTGGCCGATTATTAGCAGACGAGCCAGTTCAAAATTATGTTAAACTACAGCCATTTGATTTACTTCAAATGGGTCAGAAGCGTCAGATGCATCCCATTTTCGTTCGACTTCCAACAGTTGAATAAATAAAATGAATGAAAAAAAAACCTACATTTGCCAATTCTTTTTGATTCCAAAATCTCTTTTACTAAAGTCGCTCCATGCCTTCTTCTTTTTGCTTTGTCGCCTACAAACTTCTTGTTTCTGGGATTTAAGAAGCCAAGCTAATTTTGATTTAGTTCTTGTACGGATGAATTATGTTGTGATTTGAATCAACTAGTTATTTTGTTTTATACTTCTCCATCTTTCTTGACCTGAGAATACATGGCATTTTTCATCTTCTCGATTCTTGTTGGTTAAGTTCTACTTGTTCTCACTTTTTGTTGAACACTTGAATGTGAACCTGTGATGAAATCAATTTTTTTATTGGCGGGTAAAATGAAGGTATTGTGATTTACAGATAGTTTTAAGTGAAAGTATTGTTGCAGACAATAATTTATGAATTCATTGAATTTTCTGCTTGAATTTAAATGTATTGTATGCGACTTTGCTATGCTAGGCTGTTACTGCTTCATGGTATTGCTAAACTGAATTTTTTTCTACAGTAGTGATAGTGAAATTGAAAGATTTATTCTCTGTTATCATATATTGCTATTGATTGCACGTTTGCATATGCTTTTGTTCTCTTTGAATTTTTATTTGCTAGTGATGGGAGTTATAGTAGTAGGATTGTAGATATGTTGGAGGGCTTTGGGAAGGGTTTTGGTGGATCATACGACATCAAATTGACATGAAATTTATGGAGTCGATTATGATGTTGAGATCTTGTAACGGTATTTTTTTTTTTTGAGGGGTTTGTGTTTGCAATGATAGACAAAGACAAATGAAAAAAAACATAAAACAAATGCAAGATAAACTCAAGATTATCTACATATTGGATTTTTGAAGATTAAACACACTTTCAAGATCTTCGATTATGTACACTGAAGGGGAGTGATTGCTATCCACGCCAGCACAAAAAGGATTATCGGGATTATACACACTTTGGTGGCCTTGCTGCTATGCACACGCACAAGGTTGAAGTGATTATGCACACCACTTCAAGCATACTATAGCAAGAGTACCATTCCCGCGAAGGGAGGAAAAGGTTTTTTCAATCGCTATCTTCTTTCATGCCATACATATGTTATATATATATGTGAGGTACCCCATCATATATTAAGGTGTCATTTCACACTTAACTAAAATATAACACGACTCAACTCGAAACAAAAAAAATATATAGCACAAAAATGGTTACAACATGATCCGAAACAAAAACAAATATAGCACAACCAGCATTACAACTTGACCCGAAACAAAAGCAAATATAAAATGACTCAATAATAAATCAATCTTGACAACTAAGCTCCGTACGAAGGCTCGAGTCATGGACATTCTCTTTGCATGTACTTGTTGTTTTGCGTCATCTAGGCTGCCCTAGGATGATGTAGCTAGTTTGCCTTCCTTAGTTGCATGCATATAAAATTGAAAATTTTGTTCTTAAAGCCTCAATTCAATTTAAATGATAATTCATTATTATTGATAGAAGTTTGGTAATCATAATTTAGATTTATGGCAAATTGTTGAATATAAGCAAAGCTGTTAAATCTTCTAAAGCTTGTCTCATGCAGGATCTAAGAGTGGTTCATATGTGCATGTTTTCTCGTCTTGATCCTTTGAAGATTATACACACCCCCAAGAACTCCAGTCATGTTTACTGTAAGGTGTTTTGATTGTTCCACCAAAATAAATAAATAACTCATATTTT
This sequence comes from Gastrodia elata, assembly GCA_016760335.1. Taxonomy (NCBI): domain Eukaryota; kingdom Viridiplantae; phylum Streptophyta; class Magnoliopsida; order Asparagales; family Orchidaceae; genus Gastrodia; species Gastrodia elata. The sequence goes on from CM028676.1 coordinate 43,301,765, forward strand.
TTGTTGAAGAAAATACTCATTAATATCCTCCAAAATCATAATATAACATACATGCATAGCTCCACACAAACTTTAGAGCCCAAAACACACAAATACAATAATATCTAAAGCTTGTCTCATATATTCATCTTGTAATTGATTGTAGGGCATGATGACAGAGTGTGGCGACAAGGAGAATATGTGTTGGGAGAATGCTTCCACTGATTGGATGACATGGGCTCTTCATTTTTCCTTTGCAACCTCCATGGCTTAGTGAACTCACACATATGGTCCGTTTCACCGTGCACGTTGTTTGTTTTACAATATATGTTTCTTTTATTTATATAATGTTGCATCCTGTTTTAATGAATAATGGCTATTTAAATATGCTATATATAAGGAGATGAAGCCAACCAAGATCAGCCTTTTGCCTCCACTTTAAAAACTTTTAATATATGATAGAAATCTAATCTTGCTTGGAGTCATTTTTGTGAGATGAAAGAACTGGATGGAAAAAAATAATGCAAATGCTTACGTTGTGAATTTTATACAAAGGTGGAGGAATTAATAGTAAGAAACAACTTCTATCTAGAGTTAAAGGTAAGATTAGAGCATGTAAGAGTATCATAACGTGAAACAAATTTTATAGCAAAAGCAATAAAGGAAGGAACATATTGGGGTGACAGTGTGTATGGAGAGTATCCGGCTGATCTTGAGCACGAGCCATCTAGACCACTAAGCTCAATTGCATGTACATCAACGAATAGTATAGACAGTAAAAGAAATACAGATAAGTCAACAAGTTTTTAGCTCCTTGAATATCTTCAAGATCACAACCAAGCCTAAAAAGCATCTTAGTTTTTAAGGAAGTTGTGCATCAAGCAGATTTGGCTATGGTGAGATGGTTTTTTTATATTAATATTTCACCAAATACTTTAAGTTCATCATTTGCACAAACAACTATGGATGCTATTGCTGCATTGGCCTAGGCTATGAGCTTCCTCATACCATAGGATGAGAGTTAATCTATTTAAGAGAATTAAGGAGGAATGTAGGCTTTAAGAGTAGAAGTATGATAAACTTTTTAGTTTATTCATTGCATGTAATTTCCTTTTTGAATTCAATAGATGTATCCGATGTTTGAAAAGATGCAAACTCATTGTGTGCTTTGTTTGTTAAAGTCGTTAAATTGGTTGGTGCTGAGAATATTGTGCAATTGATCATAGATAATGCTATAAATTATAAGCTGGGGAGCTACTACAAGAAAAGTTTGGTAATATATATCAGTCGTTGTGTTCTGCACATTGTATGAATTTAATTTTTAAGAAGATTTATAACACATATAGAGCATTTGGCCAAAAGTGCATCAAAGGTAACAACCTATATTTATAGTCACATTTATTTGTTGTCTTGGCTGAGGAAAAAGCCTTGCTGGAGAGAGATAATATGCCTGGTGCTACACATTTTGCTACACTTTTCAATACATTGAAAAGTGTTTTTGATCACAAGTTTGATTTTTTAAACTTTAGGTACAAGAATATATTGCACATATTCAAAATTAGCAAGAACCTTAAAAGGAATAGAAGCAATTTGAATTTTTTAGACAATAATTTTGGAATGGACATTTGCTTGAACCAAGATTACATCCTTGCTCTTATGGCTATTAAGAATTGTTGACTCTGATGAGAAACCATCACTCGGATATGTTGGTGCCTGGTGACTTTTTAGGGATAATCTTGAAAGCTTTGGTAAGGCAATTTTGCTTTGTCCATGTCTAAAGAAATGCAAGCTGATTACATTTTTATTCTATAACTTTTTTTTATTTGTTTTGCATTATGCTGTTTTTGTATTGTCAATTTTTGCCATATGAATGGAGAAGGTTTAGTTCAAGTGCTAGTCAAACATCATATCATTTGATTGTGAGCATAATTTGAGTGTGTTTGTACAAAAATCACACAAAAAGAAGGAACCGCTTGATGCACCGAAGGCATAATGATCTTGTTTAGTGTATATCTCTAAGTTTAGCAATTCTGGAGACTTGTTCAAATAAAATTTTCATTTCTGAATATTGTTGTAAATTGAGCTCAAAGAAATGTAATTACGATCCATTGGATTTACTAGTCTTGATACCTTAGATTTTTAGGTAATTGAAGATGATCCCACTCTAGAGCTTGATTTTTATGACTTGGCAACTGAAATATATAAAGAAAATGTTGTTCCTATTATTGATTGTTTAACCAAGTGCTGGTTCATGGTGATTCTTAATAGATGTCATAAATAAATAAGTATTTTATGTTTCTAATTCATATCTTTGCATATGGAGGTTACATTTAACAATGTATTTTTGATACATTTTTAGATGATGGTGGCTGTGCTGATGATAGTGACATAATCCAGTTTTTGAATCGTTTGGGGAGATGAGGATCGAGTATCTGGAACTGAATATCGTAGGAGATTGGGATGATTTCTTATTGGATGGCTTATTAGAAAATCTTTTTATATCATTGGGAACATTATTATGGCTTGTTTGCTGAGCTGTAGAATCCTTTGGATTTGGTTGTGATGTTTTGGTATAACTGAACTTTTTTCATCCTATATTTTGTTGTGATGTTGCTAACTGGTTAAATTTGTAAATGCCATTTATGACAAGAAGATGGTTGGTTGTATTGCTACTGCTGGTGGCAGTGGCTGATGGTGCTGATGGTAGTGATTGGTACTGGTGGTGGTGGCTGCTGCTGTTGGTGGCAGCTGCTACTAATGCTTGTGGTGGTGGTGGCTGCTGGTGTTGTTGCAGCTGCTGGATGCTGTTAGTAGTGTTGGTGGTGACTGGTGGTGGTGATTGCTTTTGGGTGGGGACTGCAAGATCCTATTAAGGATATTAAGTTAAAAAGAAAGAATTTTTTTTTTTAACATTAACAATGTTCATATAGATATATTACAGTGTATTTATTACAACTTAATATAAAAAAAAGAAAAATACCACAACAAAATAAAAATATAGTTCATTATATGTCATAATGCTGAAATCCCTTGCCTTTAAGCAACAAACTTTTCAAAAGCAGCAGGCTTTCCAAAGTTAAGCTTCCTGATCTGATACATGAAAAGTATCAAATTGAATCTAGTTAGAATTATTTAAGTATATTGGATATTATAATAATATTTAAAAGTGCAAGTAATAAAGAAAATTGCAGAATATAAACATGTGCAAAGCTATGGCAGTAGAATAATAAATTAACATGAAATTCATATAATTTGTGTAATGACCCTAGGTCATTTTGAGAAGGACATTAAAATGTCACTAAAATCAAATTCCGTTGTTTTCCTGTAAATTTCAGTTTTTGGTTGCATCTCCTGCTAAAATCTGTCATCGTTAAAATTTTTTGTTGCCATTCTTGGTTAAGTAAGTTTTCAAACTCAATTAATATTGAAATAGAAATTAAGATTGTCATTAACCCATACTTAAAGCAGTAAAACATAAAATTACCTCATTAAGGCAGAACCGGCTATCCTTGTAGAAACTGTCGGCGGCAATTAAACTATTCCCAAATTTTATCTCCGTAATTTACGGGCGTTATCAATTACCCAGCCTGTGATGACCCATGTTAGGTTGGTATAACAAAACTAACATTGGATGCATCTTTCTGCAGGATCATATTGGCAGTTAGGTAAAATAGCAGTTAACAAACATCCATAGCCATTCAAATATGAGAAATAACATTCATTCAATTTAAAATAAACAATATCCAGAATTTATTACATGGCTTCCATTTTACAAAAAAAAATATTTCTTGAAGGGGCAGTTATTTTCTGTTAATTTATCGCGCCATGTCTTTAAACTATCTCAGCTTCCTCTAGTTGTAACTAATCTGACATTATAAAAATAATGCCTTAGTGCACATTCTAAATACAAAGAATATTAAAAATATACTTAAAGCATAACGGAAGGCAAAGAAAAATGAGATAACAATTGCAGAGAGATACAGTGTGTTTCAAATAAAAGATGATCATGTCATCTGCAAAATAAATGTTCTGTTCACATGCCAAGTGTCAAAAGGAAAAGCAATAATAACATAAAATTCATGTTTATGTTTATGACTTGATATTATGAAACAATAATAACAGTTCTGTTGGGCAAAGTCAGAACCATGAGGCTGAGTTTATATGCATTTAAGCATAATCCTTCACCTGGACCCCCTTAAGGGTCTCAGATGGCAACGTGCATTTAAGCAACCATCACCTGTGTCTCTCTCAAAGGCTCCAGATGACACTCTTATAGCTCCCGAGGATTAGCCCAGTCCCTAACCTATTCATGCTCCGTTTTGGAACCCTTCTTGCAACATTCACAAGATACATAAACATCATTCAATTTCTTTTACATCATTAGTAGTAAGAATAACGTATTAAATAGTAATACAAATAGGCTCAAAGCGATGCATAAGCAGTAAATGATAGTAAACAGTATAAAAATAATATCCAGTGTACCATTTGTGTTTGACTTATTTAAGACGATTCACTCACAAATTCGATGTGTCTGCAAAATTTATAATTAAGATTTTATTAAATTTTTCCATGATCTAATTATAAGATTAAAACTTATATTCTTATTCATAAGCCTGATTTTAACTAACAAACTTAGGATCTCCTTAAGATGATTGTCTTAGGGAATTTTAGACAAATAGTATTTTTCTCAAAATTCCTAATTTTGTTCTACATTTCATGCAGATTTGAATCCATCAATGCGATCTATAGGTTGAATCGAATACATTGAATTGATTAGAATTTCCCTTGCATGTTTCAATAATTTGACATCGATACATAATCTTTAATTTATTTTACTTTTAGGTTAAGGTTTATTATTATTCACTGGACTAGGAAACTGAGATTGACCCTATTGCAGTGTACATGTGGTTTTATCATTAAGTTAAACTAGGTTACTAATAATAAAAAAATAATAATAATAAATTTATACTCACAATGAAATATCTTTTGCCGCCACCTAGTTTAGTAACTAATCATCATATGAACATCAAACAAGCATTCATAGACAAAAATATCGAAGGATACCATAGGCAATTTATAAATTTATCAACCCTAAAAATTATTATTATCTCGTAAGATAACATTTCTCTTATGCTATATTTGCATTATATTTTATGCTCTTAGTCAACAAATAAAATATGAGCTGTATCAAAAATATATTGCACCTTCCTTTGATGTAAGATAAAAATATGATGCATATAAGATAAATTTTAGAATTTAAATGCAAGATTTAAAGATTTATACATATAAAATTTTCTCAAGAATTTCTATCATTCGACTCTCCTTCTCTCGCTCTCTTCATCTCACTCGATCGGCTGAAGATAAAAGGAAGCGGCAAGAGTTCGTACCTTACTCTCGATCGAATGCGCTGGATCGGCGCTGAATCGAGCGAAAGAGGAGAGGAAGGATCGACGCACAGACGAAGGGATCGCAGAATCGAGCGGAAGAGGCAATCGGGCTGAAGAGAAATCAGCGCAGAGGAGAAACGATCGTGCGTGCTGGGACGTCGACTGCACTCTTGTCGGCATTTGTCGTCGGTCGCAGGCAAGGATAAAGTCCCCGTTGCTCGCTTGCCTGCTGTGCGCTTCCGTCGGGTGTTGTGCGGTTCGTCCGTGCGGGAGAGAGTCGAGCGACTGAGAGGGAGAGAAGGCTTGCTTGAGTGGTGAGAGTCATTCGGCTCCTTCCGGTTAAATAGGACGTGCGTATGTAACGCACGTCCGTTTCATTCGGGCTGATTAGTCGGTAAGTTACGAGTAATTACCTTTATTACTCTATTCATACCTTCCTAATACAACTGAGATTTAATTGTTTAACAGTTTCTAAAAGGGGCGGTCGATACTTGCCTTAAATATGGGTCTTAATGAGGCAATTTATGCTTTACTAATTTAAGTATGCGTTAATGATGGGTCTTAATTTCTATTTCAACTTTAAACGAATTTGAAAACTTTCTAAATTAAGGATTGAAACTGAAAATCGAATTTAGCGGGAGATGGTTTTAATGACAAATATAAATTCCTATTTCAGCATTGAGTTTGAAAAACTTCCTTAATCAATATTTGTAACCGAAGAATTATTTTAGCGGGAGATGTATTTAATGACAAATATAAATTCCTATTTCATCTTTGAGTTAAAAAAACTTCCTTAATCAATATTTGTAACCGAAGAGTTATTTTAGCGGGAGATAATTTTAATGACAAATATAAATTCCTATTTCAGCATTGAGTTTGAAAAACTTCCTTAATCAATATTTGTAACCGAAGAGTTATTTTAGCGGGAGATGTTTTAATGACAAATATAAATTCCTATTTCATCACTGAGTTTGAAAAATTTCCTTAATCAATATTTGTAACCGAAGAATTATTTTAGCGGGAAATGTATTTAATGACAAATATAAATTCCTATTTCATCATTGAGTTTGAAAAACTTCCTTAATCAATATTTGTAACCGAAGAATTATTTTAGCAGGAGATAGTTTTAATGACAAATATAAATTCCTATTTCAGCATTGAGTTTGAAAAACTTCCTTAATCAATATTTGTAACCGAAGAATTATTTTAGCGGGAGATGTATTTAATGACATATAAATTCCTATTTCATCATTGAGTTTGAAAAACTTCCTTAATCAATATTTGTAACCGAAGAGTTATTTTAGCGGGAGATAATTTTAATGACAAATATAAATTCCTATTTCAGCATTGAGTTTGAAAAACTTCATTAATCAATATTTGTAACCGAAGAGTTATTTTAGCGGGAGATGATTTTAATGACAAATATAATTCCTATTTCATCACTGAGTTTGAAAAACTTCCTTAATCAATATTTGTAACCGAAGAATTATTTTAGCAGGAGATAGTTTTAATGACAAATATAAATTTTTATTCAGCATTGAGTTTGAAAAACTTCCTTAATCAATATTTGTAACCGAAGAGTTATTTTAGCGGGAGATTTTTAACGGAATGGAATATGAAAATTGCGGGAGATTTTAACAGAAAGAAAACTGAAATTTGCGGGACATTAATATTTTTCTTATAAATGACCTAGGGTCATTACAAACTCCCTTATTTAAAAATAATGTCGTCCTCGACATTTCACCGCAATAGAAAATATTTAGTTGAATGCAAAACGATTTAATTACGAGTACCTGAATTCTTAAAGCGTCCGGGATATTCTTTTCTCATATCCTTCTCTCTTTCCCATGTTGCTTTCTTGGCACTGTGACCTTTCCATTGCACTTTAACCATAGGAATAGTTCTCTTCCTTAATCGACAGTTGTCTCTTTCTAATATTCGCATATTTAATTTTTTTTACTATGGTGAAAATATATAAGTTCTAAAGTATTACTTCACAACATGAATTTCTCATTAAGAATATCATCTAGGTATCACATCATAAAGTATCTCAAATTTGTGTTACTGATCTCAAACATTGCTATTAGTTTCTTATTATTATATGTGTTGATGTCCTTGTCATATTGATATTTGCCCAAACTATCTATTTTCTAAGCATCGACATTCCAAAACCTTCAAATTAAATTGAATTGATTTTACTATGAGAAATTCAATCGCGAATAGGTATACTCATGAACCATTTAAGCTCATCTGCTTATCCTTTTGGTTTTATCCTTTCTTCTGACGTCACTACCAATATTTGTATAACATCAAGATGCTTCACCAGGCCTTTAAGTATTTAAAATTTAATCAATGATAAATTTGAAGCACACTTCGATATTGTGTTTACACATTAATGAAATATAGGATCTTACTAATCCATTACCTAAGAACCCCAATGAAATAATATGACATTAAAGATAGAAAAGAGATGAAGTCTGAGTTTAAACCATGGATCATATTCAGATTTAATTCATTATTATGTAATGAACCAAAATCAATTTTCAGATTAAGTTAAAAATGTGAATCATACTATAAGCTTAACATCTTACCTGAATAAAGCATACATTTATATTCTCAAATATATGATTGAGATTCCAAAGTAGAGCTTTCGAACAAACTAAGTAAGATAAATACATGCATAACCATTGAAGTCAAATGCATTTGTTTAAATGGAAGAACAATCAAAATTGTTTTTAGCAAAATTAAGGAAACAATCTCCAAATCAAATTGAGGTTATTGTTTATAGCCTTGTGTTTCAAAAAGAGAGGAACACAAAAAGATTGGGAAGGAAATTGATAAAATTATACTCACATATTTCATACATAGGAAGAGATTTTAATTTGTTAGATTGCTATAGAAACATGATTCAAAAGTATCAAAACACTTAGTTTGGATTTAATAAGCATACTCACAAACTATAAGATGAATTTTGTGGCCACAAGTAAGTGAAAATCAAATATCTTCAAGCTTTGATCATTTATGAGTGTAGAATACTCATAAAATTACATCAAACTTGTTGAATTAAATAATCGAATGACGAAAGACAAGTTATAAGTGAACATTATTCATTTAACTTGTTGAGGGCATTAATTCATTTATAGCGATAATTAAACACTAACATATATCAAACTTGGTTAAAATCTAGCACACGAATAAATAGCATGTGGTTGAATCTAAAATCAGTGTGTCGAATGTCCTAGATCTTATAAGAGCTAAACTTATTCTTGTTAGTTTGTTATACTGGTAGAATGCCATGAATCTGAACCGAAAACTAATTAGATTCAGAATTAGTTAGTAGCTAGGCCGAATTTAGCATTTGATGAGTCTACTTCTGTTGAGCGCCTTCATCGAAACATCCCATTCAAGATGAGCACCAAAATTCGGGTTTGAAGAAAATTGCCCAATCTTCAATTGATGGTTCCAAATTTAGGATTTAGTGTATTATTAATATACCCTTAATACTACACCTTTTAGATTGCAAGTTACCTCAAAAGGAAACTTTTACACGGCTGCAAAATGCTAAATTCTATAATCGAAAAGATTGTTAAATCTATTACGCATCTCAATTCTATACAATTCCACTTTCCTTCACTTTGTGAGGTAATTCGCCGCAGCAACAAGATACCAAATCATGAAGTCAGATGCATACTGTAATAAATCTCGGACAGCCATATGATTTTGTATCGAATTTTATGCATAGGAGAAAAAAATGTATGCAGTGTTTGATGCTTTGATACAATTGTTAGATTCAAGAAGAGTTCAATACTTTTGTAGAAATGATACTACGATAATTAAGAGATGTCATTTCATTTCTAATTAATTTTTCTGAATGAAATAGTTTATCAGCGCATAAGATTTTGGATTAAGACAAATACATGCACAAATGAAACCATACAATTCAAATCTTCAATTTTAACTTGTAAGTATGAAGTTACTTCCCATGAATTGTAAGTCTAGTTAAATATGCTACAACATAAACTCAAAAATGCAATAAAGTAAAATTTCTTTACAGGAAATGTGGATTCTTAAGAACACAGATTAAATTTAAGTCCACATGATAAATTAGAATAGATGGCTTTGCAAAATTGGAAGTTGAATACATGTAATGTAAATCATGTGCAAGTTGAACTCTAACATACTTGTATAACATAAGCATAGAATCTCTTGAAAATGAATCTTATTAATAATCAAGTCAGTCTAATCAAAACTATTTACTATTAGTGAAAATTACTTCATCAATGGGAGTTATTGAATTATGGATGCTAGGGTCACTTCTTGGATCCAACAAAAGAGTATTTATATTCTACAACAAATATTTTCTTTGTATGACTATTAATAACTAAAAGCACCAAAGTTCTGTTGTGATTCTAGTATCCTTGGAATCTATGGATGTTTTTCTAAAACAAAACCTTGACATCTTGTATTGATTCTCACATGACCTATAATTCAACCCATGTAAGCTCACTTAAGGTTTAAGGATACATAAATTTTAATATTGATTTTTGCCATATTATTCCAAATTAATTCAGATAATTCTTAACCAAGGTTAGTTTATATGCATCATAAATCAAGAGGAACAAAGAATTACAAGGTTCATAATTAACTAAAATTTTATGAATAAAAATATTAAGCGTTCATAGAATAAGCAAGGACTTTTAAAGTTTAATAGAATTTCAATTATAATTTTTGCAGACACATCAAGTTTGTGAGTGATTCATCTTAAGTCAAACACAAAAAGTACACTGGATATTATTTTTTATGCTTTCTACTTTCAATTGCTGTTTAAGCATCATTTTAGGACCTCTTCCTCTATTTGGGCTGATATTCTATTGGCTAAATATTATGCTAACTCCCATCCTTCTCATACAAAGCAAAAAATTACTAACTCGCTCATTTGGAAGAGGGTGTTATCCTATAGAGAGCTTGTTGAAGAAACTCTGGTTTGGGAAAAGGTGAACCCTTCAACCTCTTTTTGGTTTGATTGCTGGAATAACACTTCAACCTTTGCCAATCATAACTTTGAAATTATTAATCCTAAATTAAAGGTCTGTGACTGTTTTGATATGAACACTGGCTGGAACTTAGGGCTCTTAAGGGCAATTCTTCTTGCTGAGGTTATTCCTAACATTAGCACTACTTCTCCTATAGTGGCTGAAACAAAACTGGCTAATTCTACTTTATGTTCTAAGAACATTATTCCTTTTATAACATTATAATTATATCCCTACCTTGATTAGCCTCTTCCTTTGGAGGGTTTACAATTCTTTTGTAAGTATTGACACTGTAATGCAACAAAAGGGATACTCCTTAGCTTTGAAATGTCAATGCTGCCAAGATATTGAATCCATTGATCATGTCTTTATAGGGAATCAATACAGCAGAATCACTTCGAATACTATAAAATATGTTAACTAGAGGTAAGACCCCAACAACAATTAATGAGCTTTTCTTTAGATGGCCCACTTGTAATCAAAAAAACCTTTTTGTTGGTCATCATTTAGATGCCTACACTTCTGGCATATTTGGAATGCTCGTAATAAAGCTAAACACTCGACCAGGGCAATCCTTCGCAATGTTATTGTGGCCGCGATAAAAAAATGATATTAGAACGATCATCATTTTTTTTCCTAGTAAAAATTTTAATTGGGACAATCTAAATGAAGCTCACATCAAAAGAGATATTAATTTTTAAGAACCCAGTGGCCTTGCTGATGGCCATTGGGCTCTCTCATTCAGTTTGCTGAATTTTTGGTTTGTTGGAACTGTCTCTGAAGTGGTCTAAGCCAGTTATTGCTGCTCAAATCTATATTAAAAATTGTAATGCTATTCTGTTTGCTGAAAGTCTGAACAGCTGGAACTTTACCTTGTTGTATGCTGTTCAAAGCTACATTAACAACTGTAATTGCTATAGCTATACAAGTCATTACTTACCTTATCTTTTCATTGCGAGAACTGCTGATCTTTCTTGCAAAATTTACAATTTGTTTTCTCTTTCTTTGAAGATTTGGTGGTTTGCTGTGGAAAATGTAGAAATTACTTTTTGTTATACAAATATGACATCAAGTTATGTTCCATCTCAAGCATTATTGATGAAACTGATAAGGAAAATATTGTCATTGATTGCTGGTATCTATGTGGTGCTGATCTAAACGCTATGCAAATTTATGTTAAATCTTGTAACGGCTGCATATACACAAAGCATTACATTCCCTCCCTAATCGTTGGGAGGGTTGTCATAACCTCCTGTACCTTTACCTGCTTGCTTACTCATTTTCTTAATACCTGTGGCTTGATATTGATCTCAAAGGAGACAGTAATAGAATTACTCCTTTGAGTAATCCGATGGATTGTCCGTATTTCAAAAGTAAATTTCAAATTAAATTCAGTTTTTCCTCAAGCCAGATGGATGGAAGAGGGGCTTTGCCAAACTTATTTGAAGGTAATTAGTTCTGGGCTCTGCTGAACAAATGTTGGTATTGGGATTTTGATATGTCATTGGACCCTAGTGCTGTAGATTGGAAATGAGGTTTGGCTGTTTTTTTGCTTTCAGGAAAAAAGATATGACGGTAAGGTAATCAACTGGTCTCATTATAACTATGGCTGCACCTGGTGGGTGGGTGGGTGGCGGACACTTGATAAAAAACAATTACATAGGCACCTGCGGTGTCCCCTTCTACTGCCACCAGGTAATTTTCATACTATTCCTATCTTTTTTTATTTGTTATGCAGGTTCTGCTCTGCTCCTTGGCTCTCGTTTATATGTTTGTGGCTAGCTGTTATGTTTGTTTCTCCTATTGTCTGCGAGTAGTTTGATTTTTTGTATCTGTTTATGTTTGTTTCTTTTTTGGAGGGGACCTGCTAGGATATACCCTGGGTCCCTCTCCTTCTTGGGTTGGCTTTGGATTTTTAGATTTAGATAATTTTGTAACCACCCAACCCTTCTATGTAATCTTAATTTTAATTAATAAAACTTTTAGGTTTTCTTAAAATATATATATATATATATATATATCATTGAGACTAAATATATATAAAGATTTCAATACTCTTTGAAATCTATTTATAAGCATTTCACATAACTTTATAGTGATGCAAATATAAGAATATTTTATCTTAAATTAAGGTTTCTTCTTAAGATCCCTTGAGCATCTAAATTGTGAGTCTTGGTGTTCTATTTTTCAAAACTAACTTTTATCTTAAAATTATCATTATTCAAGTATAATATAAGAAATTTTTTATTTATATTAATGTTTTAATGAAATTATATAATTCTCACAAATTGTCTTTTAATCTTATTGGGGTTTTCCCTTAAGCCACAGTTTTATGCTTATAATCTTTTGCTTCTATGGTTCTTATAATTTTATTTTGTTTTTCATATTTTATTTTAGGTCTTAATATACAAAATATTAAGTTTTCATCAAAAATTATTTAGTTATACTAACCTTCAAAACTTTGAAACCTAAATTGTATATAATACGCTCGGCTTATGGCCAAGCTCTATGTGATGACCCATGTTAGGTTGGTAACAACCAATCCAACATCGGTTACATCTTTCCGCAGGATCATATTGGCAGTTAGGTAAAATAGCAGTTAAACAAACATCCAAAGCCATTCAAATATAAGGAATATAGCATTCATTCAATTTAAAGCATATAATATCCAAAAAATTATTACAAGAAATTCATTATACATCAAATTATTAATCCTGGAAGGGGCAGTTATTTTCCCGCGCTATGCCTTTAGATTATATCAACCGCCTCCAGCTGTAATTGATCTGGCATTATAAAAATAATGCCTTAGTGCACATTCTAAATACAAAGGATATTAAAGATATACTTAAAGTAGAGCGGGAAAGCAAAAAATGATAACAATTGCAGGAAAATAGTGTTTCAAATACAAGATAAATATGTTGCCTGCAAAATAACTGTTCTTTTCACATGCCAAGTATTCAAAAGGAAAAGCAATAATATTGCGTAAATTCATGTTTATGTTTATGATTGATGTTATGAAGCAATGTTAGTGGTTCTGATGGGCAAGGCCAGAAACCGTGAGGTTGGGTTCATAAAAATGCAATTAAGCATGTCCTTCACTTGAGCCCCCTTAAAGGCTCCAGATGGCACCTTCACCTGGGCCTCTCTCAAGGCTCCATATGGTATCCTTCACCTGGGCCCCCGTTAAAGGCTCCAGATGGCACCTTCACCTGGGCCTCTCTCAAGGCTCCAGATGGTATCCTTCACCTGGGCCCCCGTTAAAGGCTCAAGATGGAATTATATATACAGTTAAGCATGACCTTCACCTGGGCCCCCCTCAAAGGCTCCAGATGGCACCCTTATGACTCTTGATGGACTAGCTTCGTCCCTAACTTAATTTAACCTCCGTATCGGAACTATTTGCAACATTCACAATATACATAAACATCTTTTATCTCTCTTACATGACTAGCAGTAAGAGTAAAACGTAACAATATGAAACTGGTTCAAAGCGATGCTTAAGCAGCAAAAAGATAGAAAGCATAGAAAAGCATAAAAGTAATATCCAGTGTACCTTTTGTGTTTGACTTAACTAGATGAATCACTCACAAACTTGATGTGTCTGCAAAAATTATAATTGAGATTTATTTATTAAATTATGAAACTATCTATTACAGATTTATAACTAGTATTTGTATTCCCCAGTTTGTCTTTAGTTGGTTACTTAAACCTACATCTCATAAGAGTAGATTATATGATGAGAAGGTTCATAACTCTAATTTATTATATTTAAACTGAAATCATACTCTATTAGACTTAAATGACTTAGGCAATCTATTTGAAAGAATCGCATTACAGAGTTGGAGAAAAGAAGAGTCTAATTGAGTTGTTAATATTTTTACTAACCCCTCTTTTATCAACATCGAATCCATCTATTATGTTAGGGTAGTACAACATGCTTCATTCAAGCAAGATTTCAAAACCTCTTGAGTTATTATTTATGATCTAATTTGGTATGAACTCAAAGGCTTAAGGTATAAGTTAGGATAAGAGCTAGACAATATTAAAAAAAAAAAAAAATTATAACTTACTCCAGAATTTATCAATAACTGATTTGGACTAATTAGAGTCTTCCTAATATTGGCTAGTATGATCTAATCATAGTACTGGCAAAATTTAGATATCGATTTTCATTTACCACTCAACTATGATTACATCGAGATTGATTTCACTCAATTCCTATCCAAAGTAAGTCAATTACTTTAATCATTTTAATACTTCATAAAGCATAATTAAAAACATAGTCTTAGGTTAAGTGATAAAATGTGACTAATTGTTGATAACTCTTAAGTTCAATTCATTATAATGTTAAAACTATCAAAATAAGTTACTTAGTCTATTTATAACAATTATTTGTTATTATTATTATTATTATTATACATATATATATACATATTTTTTCCTATTAAGTGATTCGGCCGGACAGAGGGCTTACCTTGCGTCGAGCACGTAATCGGGCGCGTAAAGGAGAGTCGACGCAGAGGGGCCGAGCGCAAGGATCAGGCGCGGAATTGAGCTGGGAGAGTTCGGCGTAGAGGCGGAAGGACTGGGCCGTGCGCGCTAGGATGTCGGTTACACTCGTTCGCTTCCGTCGTCGACAGGCAAGGATCAACGCGCTTTTGCTTGCTCGCCTGCTGCGTGCTTTGGTCCGGCTCAGGTACGCACGTCGAGCGGAAAGGAGAAAGAGAGGCGAGTGGGATTTGAGGGTGATGAGAGCCTTTCGCTCCTTCCGATTAAATAGGACGTGAGTATGTGACGCACGTCCGATTTATTCAGGCTCAAGTAGCAGTTTACGGGTATCCTCTTAATTACCTTAAACATTTTTTTCCTAAAATAACAATGATTTAATTGATTTCAATTTCTGCTGATTTGTTTTTGTTGAATATGATTTAAATGAGGAAGTTATGTTTTACCAATTCAAATATGCGTTAATGACGGTTTAAATCTCAATTTCAGTTTTAAACGAACTTAAAACTTTCTAAAGGAATGTTTGAATCTGAAAAAAAATTGAATTTTAACGGGAAACTGAAATTCGCGGAAGATTTAACAAATCGAGAATTCCATGTTTTCCTTATAATGACCTAGGGTCATTACACTCTAGGTGTTAGCTTTGATTAATTTAAGTTATCCAAATGTTTATTAAGTATTCTATCACTCGGTCTAAAACATAAGAATTTATTTCATCTAAAATTTATATTATTATAAAATTAAAGTTTCTCTGTGATTAGTCATACTAACTTTCATGTTTACCTTGTCTAATTTTAGACTCGTATGGATTTGAGTTCTCATGTATAATATTAATTTATAGGTACTAATTTTAATCACTTACTAATAGTATTCTATGAATTATTTAGCATTAGTTATTATTTAAATGAATTATTACTCACGAATGAGACATAAGCTAAAGATTTACTTAAAGATATACTAATTGATTCTTATTAGTATTGGTTGGTCTAAATCAATATCTAGGCTTAAGCTTGCTGTTATATGAATTATAATAAACATAAATATGATTTAATCATTTAATTTTTCTAATTTATAACATATTGTTTGAGGTAGGTAAGTTAGGTCTATTAGCACAAGTTAAAGCTATATTTAAAATATGTTTACACAATTTAACATATTATTCTTTTTTGTTTTTATTTAGGAGCCTTTTGCACATGGATGAGATTTAAATAAAAAAATGAACTCCATCAAGTTATGTAATCATCATGATTTATACCGTAGTTGGGGTTATTGTAATTTTCTAGTAGACGAAACATGAAATAGGTCTATGATTAATTTGATCTTTCTAAGCTTTGATTCTAAAATAATTATGATTTAATTTTTTTCTAAGATTAGTCAAACTGGACTTCCATGTTTACCTTGTGCCTTTAATTTTTTTCAGTTAAGGCTATATCTAAAATATGTTTACATAACTTAACATATTATTCCTTTTTTTATTTTGATTAGGAGTCTTTTTACTCATGGATGAGATTTAATTAAAATTAATTTTATGTAGCATGATTATGATTGGTTTGAGGTTGGGGTTATTTTAATTTTTAAGTAAGCTAAACATGAAATAGGCTTATAATTAATTAGATCTTTCTAAGTTTTGATCCTAAATACATATGATTTAATATTAAAGCATAAATTACAGTTAAATTATGGATAGATGCTTGTTTGCAACATAGGTTCATCATTACTCATTTGATTAAATATGAATGAAAAATTCTTAAGTACTAATCATGAACTAAAGAACTATTTATTTTACTTATTATAAACTTATTTTTATCTTTGGACATAATCAAATTTGAATTTATTTTAATCTTAACATATTATGTAGAGTACTTTCATAACTTATAATTAGTTATAAATTAATTGATTAATTAAACATGATCAAAACTATTATCCTTTACTGCCCATTAAATTAACTAATTCACTCAAGAGAGAAACCATACCTTCCAAGAATAGGGTCTAGGCTTCACTCCAAAGGATAGTGTTAAATTCAAAGGTTCTTCAATTGTTAATCCCTAACATTAAATTATAGATTAATTGAATATTTAATTATGGAATCTTGTATATCATTAGATCCAAGATACATGCATGTTAGGAATTGCACATACATATATGAATCAAGCTTCTAAGAGTTCCTTAAAGGATAAGGGATTAATCTCTGAGCCTTAAGTAGGCTTTGGATAGGCTAATTGGATTGGATCAGACTGTCACAGTGGCTCAACTCTATGGGTTTTTCTTGGTTTTCCTCCTTAACTTCTCTTGTTTGAGCTCTCATGTTCTAAGATTTAGCTTCACTTTTCTTTTGGCTCTGAGGCTTCACTGACATTCTAGGAATCTTAGGGAACTTATTAGGGTATTAACAGAGGGGGCAGAGGGAGGTTAGAAGTGGCTAGGAGGTGCTGAGGAAGAAGCTAGGGATGCATTTGGCTGAGAGAGGCAAAGTGGAAAATCACTTTGATTTGAGGTCACCTAGGCTCTTAAACTGATCACAGATACGATCAGTAGATTATTGGGAGAAAATTAGTCCAATATGCAAGTCTTGGCAGTGGTCAAAGCAACAGATCGACCAAGGGCTGGATTGCTGCTAATGGAGGTTCGATGGTTATGAACAAGTGGTGTTTAGACAGCTCAATATTCTCCATATTGTGTCGTGGCTTGCTCTACTGCCTTTAAGAATCGTGTAGTTTAAGGCTCGGCCTGAACAATTGGATAGTTACAATGGTCAGGCTGATTTTAGCCGAAATTGGGTTTTAGCTTTGTTGAAGAAAAGGTTCAACTTACGACTAACCAATGATGCAAGTACGTACATGGGTTCATTAGATATAAATATTTGATTAATTGACTAGTTCCAAGGATTTCTACGACTCAACTCTTCGGGGATGATGACACTGTTCCTGGGACCATAGGTCGGGTCGTCCTGGTATTAACTTTATAATTTTATGTTCCAACATTTGATATAAGGCTTGCTATTGTTTGCTTGCTGCAGCAACGGCTATCTATTGCTAGTTGTGCTGTGGCTGTTGCTGTTAGTGCTGTGCATGGAATCTAAGATAATGTATGGTATATGCGTTATTGGTTAGGTTATATTTTTAGTTATCATTAATCATAAATTTATTTCATGTTTTGCATACAAGGATGAATATTGAGAACTTGAGATGTTTGTTAGGCGCTTATTAAGTATTTATTTGTTAGTTTGTTACATTATTTTGTTGTTAACTTTTTGTTCTAAAATTTGATATAAGGTTTGTTGTTGGCTTGCTGCTGCTGCTCTTGCTGGTGGTGGCTTGCTGCTGTTGCTTTTGGTGCTGCTGCATGAAATCTAAGATAAGCTTTGGTATATTACATTATTGATTAGGTATGTCTTGTTATTAATCATAAATCTAATTGGTGTTGCTTATGAGAAGGAATATTGAAAATTTGAGATATGCTGCTAAGGTAATTTTGGCTGTCAGCATATGTTGGTTTTTGCTGATTTGGCTGTTTAAATTTGAATATGTTGGATATAAGAGCCTAAATGGCACAAGCCAAGAGGGAGTTGAATTGAGTTTTACTTTAAGAAACTGAACTTTAAAAACTTTTTATGAATTTGAGATAATTTTAATTAAAATATTTAAAAGATATGTAAGTGCAAGCGGAAAAATAAATAAAACCTAACTAAAAGTAGGTAGAGAAAGTAGTTAAGGATTTATAGTAGTTCGGGCCTATCTGAATCTATGTCCATTCTTTGAAGATTTGCTTTCTCTGGAATCCATTCTACAAAGAATTGCTTCTTTGCTGATCACAACAAGCATAAAAGCTTTGTCATTCACTCCTTTTAGATATTTGGCCGCGTAGCTGCTGAATCTTCCCTCCTTCCCAAGGCCGTCTCAAGGTGGAATATCCTCAATCCCTTCTTCTCAATCTCTGTCTTGAAGTTGCAGGAGCCCAAATGGCTCTACCCAAGAGGGGGATTAATTGAGTTTTACTTAAAGAAATTGAACTTTAAAAAGCTTTTCGTGAGTTTGAGATGTTCTTAATTAAAATATTTAAATAATATTTAAGTATAGGTGAAAAATAAAGTAAAACCTAAGATAAAAGTAGGTAGAGAAAATACTCAACAATTTATAGTAGTTTGCGTTCACCTGACTCTACGTCCAATCTTCGAAGATTCGCTTTCTTCAGAATCCATTCCACAAAGAGTCACATTTTTGTTGATCCACAATAAGTGGAGAAGCTTGTACAATTCACTCCTTTTAAATGCCTCGATGCGTAGCTGTGGAATCTTCCCTTCTTCCCAAAGTTGTCCCGATGTGGAGTCTCCTTGATCACTTTTTTGTAATCTCTAGTCGCGGAGCTGCAGAACCTTCTCTTCTTTACAAAGTATGCTAAAACGGAGTTTCCTCTATCGTCCCTCCTCACACACAAGCATGGCGGAGCTGCTAAATCTCTTGCATCCTTTTACAAGAGTAGGATTATAAAATAAAAGAAATTTGTACGAAAATTAAAACACTTGCAAACAAACTTAAGGTGAATTCTTCAAGATCAAATCTTTCCTAAATTTGAGAGAGCTTACAAATTTGCTTAGAAATCCGTAAGGATGATTTTGGAGGCTGTCAGCGTCCTCTATTTATAGTTGAGCCATTTATTCTTCTTTTAAGAAGCAGCTCCCCTTAATCATTGACTTTTATGACTCGGATTTAAGCTGAGTTATCTTCAATTGTTGCTATTAAGCAAAAATTGTTCTCTTTATTTAAAGCTCCTCTTAGCTTTTTGAATCTAATTTTACTAGGAAAGCTTTCTTTTTCTTCTTACTTTTCAGCTTATGATATTTTGGTCTAATGTGCCCTATCTCATTGCATTCAGAACAAACATGTTTGTTAAAGTAAGATTTTTTGAGAAGCTTGAACTACCTTTTCAATGATCTATTTTTAGGTGCCTTTTGAACTACCTATTTTTATCATCTCGAGACTCTTAGAA
The DNA here is from genome assembly GCA_016760335.1 of Gastrodia elata. Classification (NCBI taxonomy): domain Eukaryota; kingdom Viridiplantae; phylum Streptophyta; class Magnoliopsida; order Asparagales; family Orchidaceae; genus Gastrodia; species Gastrodia elata. Next base: position 43,321,656 of record CM028676.1, read on the forward strand.
CTTAATTTAAAATTTTCTTTTAGCTTTTAAGGCAAGTACATGTTTTTGGAGTTTCTTTACTCTTCTTTTGAGCTAGAGATTACTTGCTCATAAACTACAAGAAAACCTAACAAAAGATCTAAGAGTAGATCTTATATCTTTGAATTCTATTATAGCTTACACCTTATGGTCCCAACTAGGTGACTTGTCGAGCATTCTCTTCATTAGTAAGAATTTTTTTAATGAATAAAGTGCCATAATGATATTATTCAACCTCGTATACATTTTTAATAATGCATATTCAGAAGTTAAAATATTTATGCAAGCTTAACATTATTAGTACCTTCATATATGGTAACTAAAGTGTCATAAACTTCTTTTTTCTATTTACACAATGGAATGCTCATGTAATTTTCCTATTTAATGCAACATTGAAAGCATTTGATTACTTTTGTGTTTAATTGTGCGGATTTAAATTGTTATTCAGTTTATTCTGTAGGAGAGGTGGTAGGTTTTGTATATTCATTTTGGACAAGAAGCCACATATGGTAGTCAACAAACTTAAGAAAATTTTTCATTTTCATTTTTCAAAAGTCAAATACAATACCATCAAACAATGGAGGACGGGTATATGGCTCACCCTCCATCGCATGAACCTTCTAGTTTTCAAATAGTTCTATTTAAAGCAAAATATTTACTTTGTAGATCGTGAGATATAGTATCGTAGAGGTATGCTTTGATACCACTTGTTGGATATAGGAGCCTAAATGACAATCCAAGAGGGGGCGAATTAGGTTTTATTTTAAGAAGCCCATAAATTCACTCTTTTTAGACGTTTGCCCATGGAGCTGCAGAATCTTCCCATCTTCTCAAAGTTGTCCTGAAGCAGTCTACTCGATCCCTCCTTCGCAATCTTTGGTCGCGGAGCTGCGAAGCCTTTCTTCATTCCTAGAACAATGTCGGGGTGGAGTTTCCTCAATCATCCCCCTTTCGCACACAAGCCTGGTGGAGCTGTCAAACTCTTGAACATCTTATAAGAATAGGGCTATAAATAAAAGAAATTTATACAAGATTAAAACACTTATAAAGGAAATCTAGGATGTGTCTGGGAATGTAACATGCGCATCTGGTTGCATAATATAATATATGGATCTTATTATTTTTTTGTCAAGCTAAACATATCGTGAAAATATATAATGTCTTGGCGTAAGCAAAGTGCATTTGCTTAAAGTGGTTTAGCTAGCCTCTAAGGGCGATCTATCTCAAACTTTAGTAGTTTACATACAATGTAAAAAAATACATTTTATACAAAAATAAAATAAAAATGAAAGGAATTATAAAGTGGCTGAAGACTGGCTGCATTGCTGATGAAGCTTCCAAAATCAAACCTATATCAGGAGCTTCAAAACTTGATGATGGTAAAAGGTATGGTCCAAAAATCCTGAACCTTAATTCCTAAATATTACTCTCTTGAGATACCTTCAACATCTGCTTAGATGGATGGATTTGGTGCAAACTTAAAGGTAACTTTTTCTAGTTCAAAGTAAAGGAATTTTTTAATAAGACGGGTGGTATAACTCCTCCGTCCCCATCTTCGCTGGTATCTCCTTTTTCGCTTGAACATCCCACGTTCATCCAGATGCTCATCACCAACAGCTTGGGATCTGTCATGTTACTCTACGGAGAGATCCTACGACTGAGCTCCTGTTTGTAACGGTGCTCTCACTGGTAGGAATGGTTAGTGATTCGTCCAGTTGCTAGTACTTTTTCGGCAGCCTTGAATATTGTATCTAATATGCCTACCATTGACATTCGGATCTCCCCATACTCTTTTCTGAAGCTGATCGATTGTAGCGTAGATTTTCCTTGTGTGATGGCCACCTGTCCCATGGCTCCTCCATTGTTGTCACTAGGCCCAGTTCTCCTATCTCGCCTTTTTGCGCATTTACGGGTTCCTCTGTTCCGGCTAGTGTTCATGCTTCTGGTGGTGTGAGTAGGGCTTCCCCACCTGTTCGGGGTGGCAACTTTTTCTCTTAAGTTATTTCTGGTGAGGATCCCGGCCCGATTGACCCTATCTCTAATACATTTCTTCCGAGCTCCCTTCGATATTGGAGGGTAAACTTGCTTTGCTATTCACTGCAGAGGAGGTTCGTGCTTGGCTAACCTCTATAAAATTTTTGGGATTCTTACTAGCATACTATTGAAAATTTTGTTATTTATTTATAAAACACCTAATATTTTAATATACACATATAACACTCAAATCTATAAAAAGAACCAAAAAAGACCACCCTCTAATTAATCTACTAGCAGAGATTGCTGCATTTCATTCGCTCTGTTCATGGGCTCTGCGCCTCTCTTCCTCTTCTTAGGCTAAAGCCTTATTTATTTTATGGTTTTTGTTTTTGAGAACTGCAATGTGCTCTCCTCTCCCACGACTTATCTTCCTTTTGGTTTAAGGTTTCTTTCTAATTTGTAGCTCGTTGCATTGTTTCGGGGATTTAACAATTCACAGGATTTACCATATAACAATGAGTTAACAAATCTCTTTTAATCTTTTATTTTTTTTGTGATATTTGAGGACTTGTTTAGCTATTGCCAGGATAAAATCCTGGCATTAAACAGCTTTTTCTTGTTATTATCACACCAGTTTTTCTAAGCAGCGATTTTGACATTGCGTGAAGAAGCAGCTGTTAAATCCAGGAAGATATAATGTCAAAAATAAAATAAAAAACTTAGCCAGAGAAGAGTTGTGCTTTCAATTTTGTTACAAACTCTTTATTTTTATTATTGTTGGACAAATCAATAAAATTAATATTGTTTTCTTTTATGAAATTTGTGCAGTGGTGCAGCTCAAGAAATGATGGATGTTGGTTTGGGTTTGATCCTTGGATTAAAACTCTTGTATTGTATGTTGTTCGGAGATGAGCATGATTTTAGTAGGAAAATCTTTTAATCAAATATTCTGGGATATGGATGTAGGCAAAAATAGTTGGTTTTTTTTTTGTTTTTGAAGAAGAAGAAGATGAGCCTATGAAGCCTGCAGGATTTAAATTCTTGGCTTAGCAATAGTACAAATCCAAGAGTTCGACCGCTAAGCCACAATATAATTGACGAATATTTAATTTCATTGCTTGTATTATTACATTTTTAATGTTAATATTATCAATGAATGTATAATTTTTTGTTATTTTATTCTCCCTCCTAAATGTGCTATGGGAAAGAATCCCAACAGTTTGTTGGGGCCACCCATTTCATCTGCAAAAAGGGCATCGCATATAGCCCATATGTGCTATTTGAGATACGAACCATTAACCTCTTAATGTTGCACAACTTGAAGGGTCCAAAGGGGTGCTGCCCCTTGCAACATTTGCCTATATTTATTAAGATGGTTGGTCGTTAAGGGGGCTTAGTGTTGATCTCATGATCCATTTTAGACAAGCTTTGAAGTATCTTTGATCTAAATTTGTAAGGGCACCAATTGCACAAAGAAGCACATTGAAGCACACAACTACAATAGGAAGTGCCAAGCACATGACACTTGAGTTGTTCAGATGTCAAGAATTGAAGTATTGATAATGTATCATTTTATTAAGAAATTTATCATTCGTGCATTTTAAGAATATGCATGCGCATTTACTTTTTCCTATTGGAAATATACACTCACCGGTTGATAGTTTGAGAAAATCTGTGCATAGTATTTTTTAACTCTTATTTATATGTTAGGCATATAAATAAGAGTTCTTAGCCTCCCATAGCACTAATTGCTTTAATTCAACTTGCCCCACATTAGTTAGATCCCCCTCAAATGGATTACCAAAGGAGGTGTTGACAGAGTTTCATTGGATTCTTGGGGGTTCCTGGGTAAGGCTACACTAGTAGGTAACAAACATGGCGCCCTGGCATGCTCTGGGCACCTTACAGGGCTTGTAGCTCGAGGAGGGGGCACCCAGGTGCCTGTGGTACAAAAAGTGGGTGCCCCGATGCGCCCAGTCGCCCGTGGACAGAGAAGTGTGTGCCCAAGTGCCTGTGGTGGGTCAGACGTGAAAAGAGGTGTCCCATGGGCTATTGTGGGCAGTTTCGGATGAACTTGAGCTTGTTTTAAAGCTTGTTGGAAGCTCTAATTCTTAGAGGGTGTGAGTGCCTCTTGAGATTAACAAAGAGCCCTTAGAAGAAGACCTATGAGAGAGTTTGAGAGGGTGTTAAAAAACAATAGAGCTTGGGTGTGTTTATAGGCGGAGTTTCTCATCTTCTTATCCTCCAAGATTCAAGTCTTGATCTCTATAATCTTGTATTTTTTATATAGTAGATTATATGTGATGATGTGTCTTCATAATTTATTCTTATATGTTCAGTGATACTATAGTGTTATGTATTATCATATAATTGATGGAACATATTTTTGTGTGCGCTCTTAAACTTTTTTTTAATTGAAATTTGAAAGCTTAGAAATTTTCTTTATCAAATTAAAAAGATATAAAATAAAACTGTGATGTTACAAAAAAAAAACTTAAAAACTAAAAAATTTGAAACAACCTCAAAAACTGAGTCGCATGATGAATCTTAAAATGTCCGAGCAAAGTAAAAATAAAATTAATCATAGAATAAAGAGAAAAAACAAACAAAAGCCACATAAGAGAAAACAGAACACTACCGCCGATAATAGCAACAGTCGTGCAAAGAGAAGCTAACAGAAAGAGCAAGCAGCCTGTATAGCATAGCAGACAAACCATAGCAAAGGGGCACCCGAATTCTTCAACAGAGAACAGAAAGCAGCAACCCAACCTGCAAATAGATAAGCAGCAACCACTTCCAAAGGAAATCAATAAGACAGCAGCCAAACCAACATAAAGCCCGTACAATTAAAACAAAAATCTGAAATACTTATGATCAGATTGCAATACAGCCATGCAAACAACAGCAAAACACCCCCCAATGGCAAATAGGACCATATAGCTAGAAACTCTCAGCAAAGGTTTGCAGAAAAGCAGCTCAACCTCCAAGAAAATAACAAGCTAACTTCAGACCAGCACCAGACCCGCCAGCAAAGGGCCTCCTCCAACAGACAACAAGCACCCTACCAGACCGAAGACCGCAAGCTCTGCAAACGCACCAGAGCAACATGAGGAAAAAATCGGAAGCAGCCAGCCCCAGTCCAAAGGTCACCCAGCCAGAGCGGCTTAACCGACAAGAACAGGCCAACAAATTTTCACCAAGCAAGCAACACCAAAGCCAACAATAAAAACCAATTCATCAAATGCTAGTAAGAACAGGCCAACAAATTTTCAGCAAGCAAGCAAGCAACACCAAAGCCAACAATAAAAACCAATCCGCCAAATACTAGTAAGAACAACCAACCAACCAACTTCCAGCAAGCAGAACTAATACCAGTAAGAAAGAAAACCAACACATAAGGGAACTGACACACATTATGACAAGAGGAATTTTTCCAAGAACAGTTAGAGGAGAAGCGAATGTTTATATCGAGCGAATGGCCGAACCTATTCTGACCAAAAAATTACTAGCATTCAAAAGATGGCTTCGCAATCTCAGATATCAAAATGTACCGGTAGGTAAGTTGTAGAGGGACTCCTCGAGTAGATTCGGGGGAGTCCTGCTTGTGCGATTTCTTTGTGGTCCGTAGGCGGAGGGTAGGGTTCGAAGATTGTACTTTGATGTGAGACGCTAGTCCACCCTCCGGGTAGGTTTTAATATACGTCTTCTCATCTCAGATGAGTCACTTTCTTACCTGTTCAGTTCGGGTCCTTAGGCCGCGCAGCGGTGAGAAAGTAAAAAGTTCCCACTCATCTATGGTCAAAACCTACTAACCTGGTTTTCCGTCAAGCTTCTCAGCTTAGTCTCCCTCAAGCCGGGTTACATTACAGAGCATTGAGCGGAGCGGACATGGCATGGCACGGAGTTCCGGCAAGCAATTCACTCCACATTCGAAATGATAAGGAAGGAATTTACGTCGGCGAATCGACCGATTTGTCGGCGAATAGACCGGTTTTCGGCAAATAGACCGGTATTCGAATTAGATTGGGTAGTTTAGAGCTAGTTGCTATGTGAGAGGGAGATGTCACCTCCTGGCTTAGTGACTTGAGTCAAATAGATCTGAGCTACCTAGCAAGCAGGTCAGAGCTTCTCTTTCATAGCCTAGTGATTACTAGTGAGATTTCCGCGGCCTTACATAGAAATAGAAGAAGGGGTTCCTCAAAACCAAAGTTCGGTTCGGACTTGGATCTAATAGAAGAAGGAGTGCTTGGACATAGATGGCTATGTAAGAGTTCGACGATAGGAGAAGATACTGAGATATATATACGTGAGTCGAATCTCTTGGATTCTTGGCTTGGATAGAATAGAACGGAATGGGATAGGAGAGATTATATACGAGATTAATGTATTTTCTTACATACGTACCTGAATGAATTGGTTGGATGGAGGTTCTAAGTGAGCTTAGCAGCTACCTACCTTGAAGCTAGGAGCGGAAGGTCAGTCAGGAGCAGCTCAGAGCTTATGGTTAGCTAAACTAGTTAGGCTCTAGAGAGACTAATCTTTTCTTTGAGATTACAACAATGTCTTGTACATGTAGCCCTAGTTTAGAAGAGAGAGTCCGGAGCTTTGGTTTGTTACGTATGTAGCTAATAGAATGGATAGATGCTACCTTATCTAATATATAAAGAAAAAGAAGCAGATATCTATCTGTGGGACCTGACCCAAGTCAAGAAGTAGTTCTTCTTATCCAAAGGAGAAGCTAGGAGTAGGAGTCCAAGCAGAGCTTCTTAACTAATCCCGATCTGAGCCCCCCGTCAAAAACCCCCATAACGTCAACTTGCTACGCAACCTGGGTTGAGCTGCTAAGCGAATCTCTTGGATTGTCCCCCTGCCTAGTGACGAATGGGATAGACGAAGAGTTGAGCTAAGAAACGAATCTCTTGGAGAGTTATGATTATGGAAGATTTCCATCTGAGCTTTCCGCTCCTTCTAAGCTCCTTTCAGTCGCCGTAGCCTATATAAAAATCTCGTCTCACTGTTACTTTCTCTTTATCATCTAAAATTTTGTATATGCTTTGCTAGACTAGACTATATATCGAAGCTACTCCCACGCTAACCTGTGTACTACCGCTTCCATGCTCGCTCACTTAAACTATTGCGCTAGATTACGCTTCACTCTCGGGATGGGTTGTAAAGATCTAGTAGTTCCATGTCGTTGAAGAAAGCACGCGCAGGAAGACTGCCTGTGACTTCCACTGCCACATATTGACAGATCGGTTACACCTTCCCCCAGCTTCGCTGCCCCCAAGCGTCCTCACCACGCTTCTACCCCCCTACGAACCCTTCATATTCATATATGTATAGGCTATTTGAGTAGCTAGCTAATCCAATAACTAAAGAATAGCTGTATTGGCTTGAATAACTTCTTGTTTGAACCGCCTAAACTGGTAATCTCTCTTGCAGCCTCCAAGAGCCTTTCTTTTCTTATTAATTTAATAATAATTATATATATATTAATATAGTATATAGTATAGAGATAGGCAATTCTAAGACCTTTGCCTTTGAACCCTCAAAGAATCGAGCTTTTGCTCCTAAAGAATAAATCTAAATTCAGTCTATTGAAGAAAGAAAAAAAGAGAATCCTATCTTTCTTATTAAAGAAAGCCTATATAAAAGATAGGCCGTATCACCTACCGGATTCCACTTATACTCTATAGTATAGTATACCTCGGCTTCCTCTTCCTATGTAAACGTAAAGTCTTTGAAGCGAGGCTGCGAAGCAGCTTGAACGGTAGGTAGTGAATTACTGGAACGAGCCTGCGAGTTCTTTGGCTTTCACGAAGTTATCTGAGCATATATTCAATAATAAAAGAAGTCGAATCTCAGCCTTTAGTCGAAGAACAATCTATTATATAGAAGTTGAGGAGCCAATCCATGCCATTCTGTGCTGCCCGGACCTCTGAGAGTCTTCTTACTTTCGGCCAGTTCCGTTCCGTTGTTCAGAAAGGCGAAAGAGAAGCCAGGGGGACAGCGAGAGTTGTCTGGATCCCCGGACGGAGAGTGGTGAGTTTCCCAAGTCCCCCGAGTTATGAGTTCAGAGCGAGAGTGACTAGCCGTACCGATACCCGATGAGTTAGCGATACCGAACATCGAACATGTTCCGAGAATAAGTAAAGTCGAAGCGGATAATCAAGAATTACATCTTGAACGAAACCGGCGTTACGAATAGGCTCAGCCAGGGGGACTAGAAGTAGTGGTCGATTGGAGCCTGTTCTTTTTCTATGAGTTACCGACAGGGAAGTAGAAGTACTAGTAAGCTCAGGGTACAACTACATCTCTTTCTCTGTGAGTAGTTTAGAGCTAGTATAAGATCCCTCCTGTATGGAGAAACCAGTAGAACCAGTTTGCTAGGTCTATTGAATAGAGTAGATTCGACTATCTACAAGAATCACATCATCAAAATCATCCTAACGGAAAGCTCTGGTGAACTTCTTTCTCAAACCCGTAGGGTGCATCACTTCTTTCGTCTCACTCTTATTCGACCTAATAGAATCTAGAGGAGAGAAAAGCAGGATTGAATGAACCGGTAGGTTAGCCAGGGGGACTGAGGTGGTAGGTTTTGACCGACCCTATGTTGGAAGGAATTTGTCGATTCCATCTGCGAAGCAGATTCGCTTAGCAGCTCAACGTATCCTAAAGAGAAAAGTATGTAATAGATTCCACTGGTAAGTTCCAACCTCTACTCTCACTCTAACTCTAGGACGCGACGAATGGCTATTAAATAGTGAGACGCTAGTCGAAGGAGATGTGAGCTTCTAAGTGAGTCGAATATCTGAAAGAGAATCTCTTGGAATGGAATCTTACATCTTAAGATGAAAAGTTGTAATCTATCTATATTAGATCTATTCGTAACGCCTAAGGGGGACAAGGTCGATGTAACCTCTTCTCGGTTCAGAAGAGAAGCTTATTACTCGCTCAACCCAAGAAAAGAGAGCTTCCCGGCCTGCCGTGACGAAGAAAGAAGTGAAGTGAAGCAGGACGAAGGAGCAGACGAAGGCTATAGAGCCCGAGAGGTTCGATTATTTGGATGATTCTCCGCTACGCGGCCTTTGGCTCTCTCTTCTCTTCCCAGGGCTGGGGTTTCTCGAGTAAGAAGCGTATAGCGAGTCTCTTCCCAGGGGGAATGGGGACAACGTCTATTCGGTAGCCGGGCGAGTAAAAAGAAGGCCCTACGGGATCGTCACACCCAGAAACTTCCCTAGTACGAATAGACTGAGACGCTGGTTACTCGCTAAACTGCTTAGGCGCTCTACCCGGCGTTACGAATAGACCCTAGTTACGAAGATCAAGATTTAATTAAACTCCCGGTTCTATTCATCTTCCCCAGCCCTGGGAATAGGTTCGACGTTAGGCCCGTAGGGAGAGTGAGCCGATATGCCGGCGTGACGAAGAGGATAGGTTTCTACGCTAGTCGAATCTATTCAATAGAATCTCTGAAAGAGATACGTTGAGCCCTAGTTACCCTTAGTGACGAGAAAGAGAGTCCTACGGAGAGACGTTAGTCGAATGTAGGCGGCCGACAGGTAGGTATAGTCCAACAAGGAGATGTGAAACTTCAAAGTAGTAATCTCACTCCCATCCAACCCGCCCCGGCTAAAGAAAAGAATCTATCGGTTCAAGCTGAATATAACCATTACTTATCCTCTTACCACTTCTTCCTTCCTTAAGGCTTCTTCTTCCACTTCTTTAATGCTTCTTTAAGGGGTTATTCTTGCCCATTATTTCCGTATCTAAACCAAAGTCAAGGCATATTCGTAAACAGAAAGAGGAGCTGTGATCCTTAAGGGACTAAATCTCAGAGTCTTCCTTGCCTTCAAAGGCTGCAGAATAGATTTGGCTTTGCTTCTCTAACTACTGGTTCGACTCGACTGGCGTCTCTGTCCCCCTGGCTTCGCTCTTTCCTATTCTTGAGCCGGCCAGAAACTTCCCGGAGGCCCGTATGGAGTCGAAGATACCCAGTCTCAGATACGAAGAGCTTCTAAGCGAATCCCGTCGTGACGAAAAGGAGAAAGGTTCCTTATTTACCTCAAAAAGAAAACGGAGCTAATAGAAGAGGAGTGCTTGGAGCCCGGCGTTCCGAATAGACGATAGAAGTGATGCAATCTACAGAAGATATGAAAGAGAAATGACTAGATAAATCTTCTAGCTCTTAGCTCTAGAAAGACTCTGATTCCAATCAATGCTTCACACATGCGATTCTAACTTCTAAAGGCTGCCTCTCTTCCTAAAGAGAAAAGAAAAGTAGGCTATGTAATAGAATAGATTAGACCAGACCGTTCACTATTTATCTTGAAAGATTCCACTGGAAAGCCAAACTGCATCACTTCTTTATGTAAGAGTACAGTACTGAAAAGCTCAGATAGTTAGATTGAGGTTCTTGGTTTCTTACGTATCTACGTATAAGAAAGAGGTTCCTCCACTCCATTCACTATTACGCTCGTTTGCATCACTTCTTTCCACCCGTAGGGCCTCAATTTAATTCATCTTCCCGACTAAAGACAAGACGCAGGTTATTCGCTAAGGTGACTCGCTAAGGTGATACCCTAGTGACAAAGCCTAGTGATCCCGGCTAAATCAAAAGAAAAACAAAAGGCTCAACCGAAGGTATAGTTTTCAAAGCTGGTTACTCGCTAGACCCACGGGGCGGTTAGACGCTCAACGATGGATATAGGATTGTTAGACAACACCTAGTTACAGGCTCCACTTCTTATAAGCTTCTGACCTGCGCCCTGGGAAGAGAAGCTGCTCAGCTTCCATAGTTAGGAAGTTTAGACGCTAGGCGAAGATCTCCGAGTTGAGATAGATTGGGTATACCTGACCCAGCCAATCAGTTGTGAGAGCTTTTGAACCATATCGCTACTCGCTCAAACCTAGTTCAGAATAGGACGAGACTCGCTAAAAGCAGGCCCGGAGGTTGACCCACCCGGACGGAGGGTAGGGTGACTCGAGAAAACGATAAAACCTAGTTTATAAGATACGAATGAATCGATAAGAAGAGGAAGGAGTGGTTATGATATCTATATTATATACTACTATACTATTATACTATACGATATTCTATTATCTTTTCTTACGTACCTGGAGCTCAGAGAAGGTGAGAACTCTCTCTTTTGTTTTGAAAGGCCGCAGGAGCTAGTTCAGTATCCTCTCTCCTTGAGCCTCTCTCCCGTTGGTCGAGCCATGAGGATGATGTTTTCGATTAGAAGATACGGAGAGTACTCTAATCCGACTAAAGAATAGGTTCATGTGAGACGATAAAAGAGCTGCAAGAATCTCAATAGAGAAGGGTGATCCCAACCACAGCCATGGGATGAGGAGACTGGGAAAGCGTATCACTCTTAGACATTCGACTATCGTAGAACCGGTTGCTAACAACCAGGGGTCACAAACGTATCAACTATTCTAGCCTACTAAAATCAGAACAAAACCTTGGGATAGGCTCATTAAAAAGGATACGTTGAGTTGATAGACGAAGACCGGAGGGTTGCTCACAACCATGGCGCGGAGCGAACCTACCCTAGTCACGAGCGGTTCCCTTAGGAGAACTCAGATCAGACAGGAGTTACCAATTGCTACTCTCCCTCTTCCTCTGTGGAAAACCTACTCCACTTACTTTTCCCTATGGAGAGGGAAAATAGGAAGGCCCGTAGGGTTGCCCACAACCCGACTGTCAAACCTACCCGACGTGACGATTAGGGCTCAACCCTATAAGTAGAATAGACGCTCAGCCCTAGTACCCTACCCTTCTTCGTTTGCCGGGAAGAGAAATTATCAGTTGAGAAGAGAATGTTCGTCACGCCGGGTTCTCATCACATGTGTTAAGAATCTATTCACTATTCAGATTTCTTGTTTTTGACGCACAGCCTTCTCCTCCCGTAGGTCTTCGGGCTCTCTTTTTTAGGAACCTATTCCCAGGGCTGGGGTTCTATAGGCTCACATAGTGCTCTGCCTTCTTGAATAGAATATGCTCCGCTTTCAACTGCCTACGCCCACGTAAACAAGAACAAGTAAAGAATAGGAGTAGTAGTCTGAATTAAAGCGGAATAACTTCTTCATTCGTAGCTCGGACTCGCCCCTTCAAGTCAGATTTATGCTGATGTTCTTGTTTTCGTTTGCTTTGGCCCGCCATTCAATTCAGGGGACAATGACCGAATGCCATTTTCTGGTTATGTACGGTAAGTCACTATTCTAGATTCTGCTTCGTGCTATTCAGAATCAGAATAGAATCAATATTGAGATATGCTTAACACAAGCTCTTTTATTTGATCCTTTTCCGTGGGGAACGACTCATGAAACAGGCCCGTAGGGTGGCTACTCCACCGATGAAACAACCTACCAACCTCGGTTCGGTTCAAAACTTCGACTTCTTTCTCTAGTAAGAGTAAGCTCACTCTTCGAGCCTTGTCAACTACCGTCCCTAGGTTCAAACCTTACCAACCACCCGAGTCCCCCTGGCTACTACCCATAGGGTACCTATGGGCAACAACCGACTTTTCCTATCAAACCCGAGTCGGTGTCTTTATATCATCACCTACTCGGACCCCTTTTGCTTTTGTAGAAGAAGAAGAAAGAGAACACCCCAACTCCCAGTGACATCAGTCCCGGCGGCGGGCGTACCTTCCGGTAAATACGTTGGTTAAAGCAAAGACATTTATTACGAGATTTCGGAAATCAAGATCTTCTTTTTGGACTAGAAGAAAAAAAGATCTTTTTTTCGACATTTCATTTAGTACAATATTTTATACTCCTTTTTTCCCTAAGGGAAACAACAAGTCAATGACTAAACATTTCCGACATTGTGTAAGTTGTTCAGTAGAGTCTTATCTTTCTTATATTTAACCTAGGTACGAACGAGAGAAGAGGCAGGTGCCTCGCTCAACTGATTAGAAGCCGGTTACTAGATTGAACAAAAGAAGAGGAACCGAACCGGCGGTAGTTTCAAGCAAGAAGGGCCTGGTTTAGAATGAACACTCGGTGGTTGAGTCAGTTAGGAGTTTGATTCTCAAGGGAGTGAGTGAGGGGAGCTAAACCTAGTTCAGAATAGAGGCTGGTTACTCGCTCAACCCTATAAGTAGGAGAGCACATCTAATCTCTAGTGACGATCCCTACGGATGATGTGATTGTCGAATGAAAAGTTTGGTAGCAAAAATAATACTCTAATCTTTCCAACCGGGTTAGTCAAGCCTAGCTCCGAGGAGGACAAGCTATTCAATTTCATGTCAGGTCTCCAATCGTGGGCACAGATGGAACTCAGGAGGCAGGGTGTGAAGGATTTGCCCTCCGCCATGGATGCTAATGACTCAAAGGACTGAGTGAGGTTCTTTATCCTCCGGTGGCAGCATCTCAAGTTATTAGGCGGGGGCAGGATTCGAACCTGCAGTTTGAAGCCCCTAACCCCAGTACCGATACCCGCTTCTTCCCCTTATCCTCCTTCATCGTCCTTGGTCCTTTGTTTCTCTTAGCTGCGACTTCCTCTCTATACGCAATGAGTTTTTTGTGGTTTGTGCTGTAATAAGAAAGATGTTGCTATTCTACGATGTGGCGTTCCATAAAGACTCACTTCAAACTTTCTCATTCACACCGACCAGCTAGTGCGCTGTCACTTGGTATCGGATCTTTTATAAATGAATCATTTGCCCTTCGACGGGAACTCCTACTACTTCTATCTACTTCTTTCTTTAATCAAGAAATTTCCGCCTAGTACCTAGTCCGACAATACTAGCAAACATGCTACCAGGCGGAAGGGAAAGCGAACCACAGAGACCATTTCACAAGAGCTGAGCTGAAAGAATAGTGAATTGCCGAAAAACTGCAGGGATTTCTCTTTCTATTTCAGAGCCGGGTTAGCTACCTTAACGGCACCCTGGTCTTCCTTCTTCTTTATCACACAGGTGATCCCTAATGGGCTCGCTTCACCGATCTCTATCTAGATCGCCTCTAGATCCCATAGACTGATTGAGTGTGGTTAAGCTGTGTCTTTGAAAAGTAACTTAGTTTAGGGCTTTCTTTCTCTCCTGTTTAGAAACCATCAAGACGAAGACAGAAGCAATAGCCTTCGATTAGTCGGTGGGACAGGAGGAACTCTTACTGTTCTCCTAACCGGTGCTAGTGAAAGCAAATGACATAGTGAAAGAAAAAGAAGAGAATGTCCTGAGAGAAGAAAGGAAGTCAGGGAATGAGCTGGTGCTATAGCCAGAATCGCTTGTTACAGAAGAGGTTGCATCTAGTATACTACCAGTGGAGTCATAAGTTGTAGATCTTCAATGGCGGAATCCGTTGTTCAAATAGCAAAAGAAGAAGGCTTACCGCCCCGTGGGTTCCTTATCTGTAGCTTGAGAGATGGAATTCTTATTTGACAAAAAAGAATAGGCAGCTAATTAGTTATGCCCTGGGTATCGGTACTCCCTATTACTACTCCTTTCGAACTTCTAGCAATAGCGAACCACAAAGTCATTCTTGTGTTGAATGTGAAGCTTGGCTTAGGCAAAGCAAAGGTTGCGTAGCAAATCCAAGAATCAAAATCCGGATTAGTGCCAAAAGGGGTAAAGAGTCACCTCATCGATCGACCCAATTCCTGCGTATGTTGGTCTAGCTGTCGTGTCACCTTTAGTAAGGCCGCGTAGCGGAATGCTTTTCTTCCTATCAAATTGGAATCTGCTTCGCAGCCTCGTTCGTGGGGCTGGGGCAATATCTGTAATCAAAGAATTCTCTCTTCATTGGGAAGAAGTCGTACCAGACAAGTGAAATAAGTAATGGCTGTTAGGCACCGAGGTGCAAAGTATGAATAGGCATCAACAAGCACATAGATGTCCGAGGCTCGAGGTACTTGAGCAGTTGGCAAGGTAGAAGGTTTGGATCGGTTGCTAATTAATTCTCCGTCTCCGGCATCGCAAAAGAAGGGTACTCATCGATCCAATTCCTGCTTCTGTCCCGGATTCAGTTGTTCTTGTTGGTATCATAGATGTGTTATAAGAACTGGCCCTCAAATTCATTGATATCGAAGCATTAACATTCGTGGATGGAAAATGAAAGATGTCGATTCTTTTAGAAAGCTTAGATTGAAGACCCCGGAAACTACTTCTTTTCCTGCTTAGACAGAGAGAGGCCTTGTCAACTACATATTCCAATTAGCAGTCCTACCTTAGATGATATGCCTCGCTGAGCTCTCTCTTGGGCTGTGAAAGCGGTGCGAATTTTGGCTACCTTGACCTTGCCTTGAGAGCTTCCCCGGTTACTGAGTCTGTGATTTCATTGAATTAAATCTAAGTCTTTGCTTCCATCTCGAAATGCTCTTTCATGATTGTATGTACACAAGTTATCGCGCATAAGCATAGCCATATGATGAGTTTCAGGCGGGCGTCCTTCTTTCTTTTCTTTTATATGGAAGCGCGCATCACTTTGGACGTGCTTTACCGGCAAATGCATGAGTCAGAACATAATAGCTAGGCTCTGAAAGAGAAGAGAATAAGCCAAATCTATTGCATAAGAGTCAACATCTCGCTAATCAAAAGAATTATCACGAGCAGTAGCTGAAACTGCTAGTCGATCTACCGGATCAACTTCTGCCTACCGGTCGTCGAGAGTGTTGTTTATTCAAGCCAGCCTATTATCCTACCCACGTATATCCATAAGTAGTGAGAGCGAGCTTGGTTCTCTGGCGCCTGGCTCTTTCCCCCTTCTAGTCCCTCCGGTTGGGGCCAAGCTAATGAGATCCGGGCTCAGCCCATTTGTAGTAAACGCAGCTTAAACACTATATTCTTACAATCTTTTTCAATGAAAGAAACAGAACCAATAAGAGTTCTTATCACCCTCCCAGGGAAGGGCACTTGATTGATCAGAAGAAACGTCCACTCCCTTATGCTATGGAGGTCGTTAGCGCTACCAACCAGTGTCTTTTTTATTCTGCTTGTCCGCTATCTTTCAAAATGCCTTCTGTCAGTATGAGTGAGCAGCTCCCGGTCTTTCTAAACAACAACGGGTTAGAATCAATTCAGCCTTGTCATGGCTGGTTGAGGTTAGAATTCAGAAAGGTGGGTAGAGATGGCTGCAGTAGATTCTTCCGACCGAGTCCCAGTAGCAGAGTCTTTAGGCACGAATCTAACGGCAAGGGAGGCTGATCGCGATTCATCAGTCGCAATTCTCCCAGCAGCTATCCATTTTAGTTCGACAGTCAATGACTGAGCTGTGATTGCATAGGTGGTAGAGCAAGCGGCAGCCTATTCTGATTCTTGCTAACAGCCTATTAGGGATTCCAGTATAGTAAGAAGAGAGAAGAAATCAAAAATAGCAATTCATATTACTAGATAGATATCTAAATATCTAATTTTGCTTCGATGTTCTCGATCTTGCAAGTCAACAATTCCGTACTTTGGAAAGGAGTAGCGGGTAACCCGGCGAACCCGACGTGACGATAGGGATAGGGGCGAAACCTGGCTCATGTACAATCCATCACTGATTGGGGAAGATCAAAGTCCATTACAGTCTCGCAAAAGGCCGCGCAGCGGAATAAAAGAAAGGTTACGAAGTAAGCGCTCCTTAATTAGCTTCTTTGTATCGGTCTCGGAAACCAAACACTAACTGTTGGAGTATCCGCGTCAAGGCAGTTGGTCATGAGGCCCCTTGCCAATGGTTCAGGTTTTTCTTCCTTTAAGGTAGCTAGGTAGTTCCTGAGTTAGGAGTTATAGTTGTAGCGGATCAAAGATTATTAGATTTAGATCCTACCCGGAGGGTGGATTCGACTAGCGTCTCACTAGCTCACTAGCTCACTAGCTCACTAGCTCACTCCTTTGGAGCCTTTGGAGCCTTTGGAGCCTTTGGAGCCTTCGGAGCCCTTCGTTCGCGGCCTTGCTTATTAGTTTGTCTAGGAGCAGGAGTAAGAAGTCATAAGTAGTGCGTGTAGCTGTCAGCTTCAATGGTAGTTTTTTATGGTAGCTGCTTTTAGTGAACAATCTCTCTTGCTTGGAGCTCTTCTTCGTCCTTCGACCTTTTCGAGAATGATGTCTTCTATTCTGGCTTTGGTGGTCGTGGTATAGCCTTTATAGAATATCCGGAAAGCTAACTCAATAGGAATTCTCTCTCTCGCCGATGCTATTGAATTCGCTGCTGTTGGTCTGACCTGGTAGGGCAGTAGGAGTCAAGGCAATAGGATCCGTATTAGGGCTGAAAGAAAAGGTTCTGTCATAGAATAACTAATAGATGAATCGGCTGCAAGTCTTTGAGCCACAGACGCTCTTGCTGGAATAACCGGCAATGGTAAACTATCCATTGTCAAAGTCTCCGCCCTTTTGGTGCTATCATCGTATATATAATATAATATATAACGCCTCTAACTCTCAATTTAATAAGATAAGAATTGGCAAGTCAAGTAGTACGCCTGGTGAACCAGGTTATACGGCCCAACGGATTGAGGTTAGAACATCAATTAGATGCTTAACACAGGGAATAGGACCTCAGTCAGGGGCTATAAGCTTCTGGGCGATCTTCTTCGCTTTCACATAATGCCGCGTCGAGGGCCATCTCCGTAGATAGCTTACATCTGTCTGCATACTCCTCTGGATCAGTTCTTTGGCAAGCCGAATGACTCAACAACCTTTCTTTTCCCGGACGAGACCATCTCAGACAGGCATTATTATGTAAGCTATTTGAACCGCTTGCTCTGATCGTCCCAGCTTGCTATTGGATTGATCTCTCTTTCTCTCCCCTACGGGGCCTTCTTGCAAGAAGTCAATGAATCTCGATCTGCAACTATAACTATAGAAAGATCTTGAAACGCTACGCGCCCTGGACCCTACCTTCTATTCAACTAGCAACCGCTGCGCGGCCTTGGTAGTGCCCTAAATTCCTATTCCACTATCTCGGGTCTAGACTCTTCCTTGTGATACAGCCTTGTCAGTATGCTTTTTGTAGCTATTCCCGCGGTCAAAACAAAGTCATTGATAGAAAGATTGCTAATAACGTTTCGCTAATGAGAGTTGGTAGTTGGCTGACGTTCCTGTGCTTTCAATAGTTCCGATTCTCTCCAGGGAGAAAGAGAAAGAACTGGGTCAGGCTGAACTCTTCTGGTAGGTTTCATGCCTCAGTCTATTTTTACTCGGCTTTGAGCCTTTCGCTAAGCATTATCCGTTAAACTCACTTACGCTTCGCGCCCGGCGCCCGAAAGCTACTTTCTTTAGAATAGGATGTAATCCGCCAGAATAAATGGAATGAATGCGTATCCAACCCGCTGGTTGGGCGCTCCGGCCCTTCCCTAATACCACCCACTAGTTCGCCGTTTGCTTGAAGTAGAGTCCCTTAGCTGCCTTATTTAAACTATGTGAGAGTTCTCTTAATAGCTCGTCTCTTTCTCGAGCAAGCAGACTCGCTTTGTTGTTCGACCATGAGAGTAGTTGCTCCTTGTCCCGGGTCAGATAAGAAAGGCGAAACTTGCCCTCCCTTTGGAGATCGGGAGAAAAGGAATCTATAGTTTAGAATGAAAAACAGGGATATGCTGCTAGGGCGGTTGGGGAAGGTAAGTGAAAAGGGGGGTGAGTGACCTGGACTTGCAGCAGAATGCACCTGTGCGTGGTCTTTTGTGATAGCCAGGAATACGAAAAGGTACTCTTGGAACACCAATAGGCATTATGATAAATAAAAAGCTTAGCATTCTTACTTTACTTTAAAAAAGGAAACGTTATTTTGAAAAAAAAAAATTTATAAAGATTTTGAAATATAATCTAAGTTCATTTAGTTCGACTTATAAATTATACACGCCTTTTCTTAGGCGGGCGACATCCATTATGTGGAATAGATGTAACATCTCGGACGAATCTCAATAAGATACCATTTCTACGAATAGTTCTTAATGCTGCATCTCTTCCTAAACCCGGACCTTTTATCATAACCGCAGCTTGTTGAATACCTAGACCTACTATTTTCTGCATAGCGTTACATGTTGTAATTTGAGCAACATAAGGTGTTTTTTTTCTTGTCCCTCTAAATCCAGAAGTACCTGCAGAAGTCCAATAAATAACCCGACCCATAACATCTGACACAGTTACAATAGTATTATTAAACCTGATTGAATATAAATAACTCCTTTTAATATTCTCGGTTTATTATTACGTGAACTAATATTTTTATTGATATAGTTTTTTTCATAATTATATTATTATTCTATTATATATCCTAGTTTTAGTCTTGTTTTAGTAGAAATAAACAGAGACAGAAATAGTCTATTAGACTATTTCTGTCTCTGTTTATGTCGAAGTTTGTAACAAATAATAAAAAAGTGACCCCGCCTTCGAACCAATCGACATTTTTCACAAATTTTACGAACAGAAGATTTTATCTTCATTATTAGATTTATAATACTCCTTTAACTTATTTACTCTTTTTATTTTCAATAAATAATCACCAAATATAACATAAAATTTCTCCCCCAATTCTTTTTCGTCTAGCTTCTTTATCTGTCATTAAACCTATAGAAGTAGAAAGAATTACTATTCCTAGTCCTCCTAAAACCCTAGGAATTTTTTGATAATTTGAATATATTTGTAAACCCGGACGACTTATATTTTTAAAATTTATCGTATATTTATTATTCTTCGTTTTATTTCTTAATGTTAAAACTAATAATTTTTTTTTATTACTAATATGATTCTTTCGAACATCTTTAATAAATCCTTCTTGTAAAAGTATTTTTATAAGGTTATTTGTGATATTAGTAGATGCTATTTTAACTCTTCTTTTATTCGTATCATCAATATTCCTTATAGAAGTTATTATTTTATAAATAATATCTTTACCCATCATGATAAATCCTAATTATTTTATTGATGCTTCCATTATTTATTTATCTAAATGTATCTAATAAATAAAAAAACATAATTTAAATATATAAAAATTAAATATTTGATTTATTTGATTCAAATTTATAAAACGTCGGGTGCTAATGAAATTATTTTAGTAAAATTATATTTTCTCAATTCTCGAGGAATTACACCAAAGATTCTAGTACCTTTTGGATTGCCATCTTTATCAATTAAAACTGCCGCATTCTCATTATATCGTATTATCATGCCATTATCTCGTTTAAGTTCTGTGCATGTGCGAACAATAACAGCTCGAATTACTTCTGATCTTTCTAAAGGCATACGAGGCATTGTTTTTTTTATTACAGCAACAATAATAATTACCAATAAAAGTATACTTAGTTACTAAAATACGAATACACATAACTTCTTGAGCTCCGCTATTATCAGCTACTTTCAAAAGGGTTTTAGGTTGAATCATATTCTTTTGATTTAAATTTCAATAAATATAAAAATCTAAGGAAATAACTAGTTATTGTCTGGCCATAAAAAATTATTAATGTTATTTCTATTTCATTATCATTACTATCTTGAAATAGAAATAATGAATTTAGTTTTTATAGGAAGTTGATATGTAGCTATTTTCAGAGCAGTCTTAGCTACAGTTTCTGATACTCCACTCATTTCATAGAGTATTCGTCTGGTTTAATAACAGAAACCCAATATTCAGGGGCTCCTTTGCTTGTACCTATACGTGTTTCTTTCGGTCTAGAGTAACAGGTTTATCGGGAATATCCGTACCCATAGTTTTCCCCCACGACGCGTATATCTCGAATTGATCTTCGTCCTGCTTCTATTTGCCTAGCTGTGATCCAAGCAGGTTCAAGGGCTTTTACGCATATCTACAAAACAAATACGATTACCTCGGCAAGATATCCCTTTCATTCTACCTCTATGTTGTTTACGAAATCTTGTTTTTTGTGGGTTAGTTGATGGTTATATCATAATACCAGCTCTACTACAGAACCGTACATGAGACTTTAATCTCATACGGCTCCTCACGAAAAATAAAAATTAAAATATTAGAACAGATATAATTTAACCATTAAAATTATATATATAATTTTCTCACGAATGAACAAAAATAGAATACAAAATATATATCGATAGTTATATAAGTTCGCAGGCGAATATCGTCCTTCCCTTATTTTTAGTTTGCCATCCTACCCAAGAATCAGTATTAGTTTAATCTTAGTAACAGAAAACTACTTATGGAGTTCACAGGTTATGTGTCGTTCCTATAGCTTCTTTTTTTTAGCACTTTTTGTTTAGACTTAAGCTATTCACAATGGAGCTATCCTCACTAATAAGAATTTTTTTTATTCATTTATGGTATATTTATAATTCTACTCAATTATTATTAAATTAAGCTCTATTTATATAATAGTATTATATTTAGTTTTTTTTTAGATTATTTATGTTGATAATTATTTATAACATTGTGCTTAATTCATTAATATGAAAAAAATCTTAAGTCATACATTTTAAGATTTTATCATATTAAAACATAATAATATTAGATTACTTATTATTATAATTCTAGATATTTATCTGAATTCTTTATTCTTCTATCAGTTTTAATTTTTAAATAGATCCTTTGTCACTTTATAATCTAAATAATCTACTATAAGGTTCTTATTTTGAAATAGATTTAGTTGCTACAACTATACAATGATTAAATCATATGATTACACTTTTATTAGGATCTTACTTTAAGGAGAAAGTTAAAGTTAATATATACTACTAACGAGTCACACACTGAGCATAACAATTAAAAATAAAAGGTTTGACCCAACTTTTATGGAATCTTAGCTGATGATGATTATAGTATAATCAATATGTGTATAACCAATAAAAATATTTGTTAAATTTTAAATAATCTCTATAAACTTTGATAAATAAAGAAATTACAAAAAATATGCAAGAGTTCTATTTGCCTCTGTGATTAATAATTCTTTTTTCTCACGTATGGCATATCCAATACCTTTAGTGGCCTCTATTAATTCAGAACTTAATTTAAGAACCATATTTGGCCCCGATCGTTTTCGGGATGCTCTTAATAACCATTTATAGCAATAATTTTTCCTGTGTTCTAATCTAAGCCTAGTAATAACTAGGTTACCTTCGTTTCGTTTGTTATTTTTACACCTGGATAGTATGCATATTGCTTGACGTAAAAAAAGCTAGGGGATTTTTTTTTTGTATTTTTTTGAATATATTTCAAAGATAGATAGATAATTTTATAAGCCAAATATTTCTTTCCGTTTTTCATAATACGAGTCACTAACATGCTAACTAATTTATTATGATAAATTGGATCATATTTTATTATTTTTTTTTCTGAAACATTTCGGCGTGACATGCGACTTTCGGCTTTATATAAAAATAATTTTTTTTATAAAGGTTAAAGAATTACTTATTTTAACCTTTTGACCCCATATTGTAGGATGGATTTTAAAATATAGTATATTAAAAATCTTCCGCCAAACCGTACATACAACTTTCATTGAATACGGCTTTTAAAAAAGTAATATCTATAATAAATAGAAATATTTATTATTTACTTCTATATATTCATTTATTTTTTGATTTATTTTAATTGAATATCCGTTTCCTTTTTTAACTTTGAAGATTGGAAATCTTTTATTTTATATATCCATATTCCATAGTTATTAAGTTTAGAATATAATGTGACATATGTTAAAAGATTGCTAGTATGCTTAGACTTGTTCTAAAAAAGATATAAGCGTGTTATTTGTTAACAATAGCCAAAGGAAAGGGTATCTTATTAAAATATTACTTATTACTTTCGATACTTAACTTTAAACTTATAATAATTTTATAACTAGATAATTTATTTATAAATAATCAATTTTTTTAGTTATAGCCTGCTACAGTCTCCTTAAAACAAAACTTTTTATTAGGTTAGCCATAAAATTTACGTGTTTTATAGCAATTCACACGGTATTATTAAAATATACAAATATTGGATAAAAATAAAAAACGCACTAGAACGCCCTTTTTTACGATCTTTTACTCCGACAGCATCTAGAATTCCTCGAATAATGTGATATCTCACGCCAGGTAAATCTTTAACCCTCCCTCCTCTTACTAATACTATAGAATGTTCTTTTAAATTATGGCCAATACCAGGGATATAAGCAGTGATAGAAAATCCAGAAGTTAATCGTACTCTGGCTATTTTACGCAAAGCAGAGTTTGGCTTCTTCGGGGTAAGAGTGTAAAGTTGACATATACATATATATATAGTCACTTTACAGAACCGTACATGAGACTTTAATCTCATACGGCTCCTCAATATATTAGTTTATTTTCAATCAACATAAATTTTTTTATTTATATTTATACTAAAATATACTAAAAAATCGAATATTGGATAAAAGTATAAAGGATTAATGTGAGCTTATCCAGACAATTATGCACTATTTATAAGTTATAGTTATATAATAATTTTAGTAAAGATATTTATCTTTTATTTGTGCTTTTTTTTATTTTTAAAAATATGTTGTTTATGACCCATGTCATTTTTTTAGTTATTATCTTATATTCTATTATTCTATATTTATTTAGAATTATATAGATTTTACTTTTACATATTTATCTTTAATATTTTATTATTTTTAGTTCATTTCTTTAACTCTTATTCTTACTAATTAATTTTTTATTTGTCGATAATTATAGACTTTCTTAACTTTGAATACATATTTATTTTTAACATACTGAATCGACTGCTATTATTAGTATTAAACCAATAACGATTAATACAAGCTATATCTTCTAATCTATAATTGGGCCAAAGAAACATCTTTAAGTGAATAAAATAGATCCTCAATTTATTGCAAACTAATAAATATTTTGATAAATTGAGTCTTATTATTTTATCATTACAAAACTTTTGCTTTTTATTCGAAATATTAAAGGGATTTAAACAACTTCTAAATCTAAATTCTCTCCGACGTTTAAGGCTTAAAATATTCTCTGGAAAAAGTACTTCATAATTATTTTTTTTTTCTACATTGAAAAAATAATTGTTAGTACTTTTATTATTAATATATTCTTTATTTTTATAGTTATCACTTATTCTACACTTCCTATTATTCTTATTATTTAATGATATATCCAAAACTTGATAGAGAATATGTTCTCCGCCCTTTTGGATAGATATAAAAATTGGTTCAAAAAACAAAATTCCATTATTTATAAATTCTGCAGTAACTAGATCTTTTTGAATTAACATGTCATCTATCTTTATTTCACTTCTTTGGATTGAGGAAATATAAATATCTTTTGGATTTCTAATCCTAAGTAATAGACAATAGACTTTGATATTCTTAATTATTCTTTTATTTAAATAATCAACCCATCTTAATTGAAACAATAAAGAATTTTTTAAAAAAAAATCTAGTTCTACCCCCTTATTATTTACATCTTGTCCTGATTCCATACTACTTTTACTTTCTAATCGTATTAAATCTTTATAAATAATTATGTTTTTATTTGTACTCTTACTTTTTTTATAATATTAAAAAGAAGTGATTTAATTGGAATGATCCAAGGCTTTTTTTTATATACATCAAAGTTTATAACAAATTCTGTAAAGAACCAAGGTTTAAAATTGGATATAGAAATAATATTTTTATTTATAGAATTTATCCAATTAAAATGAATACTTTTATAATCGAAATATTTTTTATATAAAAGATTAGTTCTATTTATAGTATTATCACTTCTTATTTTTTTAGTATTATATGGAATATATCTATTTAAATAAGTATAAAACAAGTTATATTTTGATTTATTAAAATTCTCTTTAATTTCTTGACCCTTTTTTTTTCTTTTAATTTTTATTATCAACGTTGATATATAATTACCTATATATTTATTTAATAAGATATCATATCGATAATTCTTTGTATATTTAGATATATTTTTTTTTACTAAATAATCCAATTTATAGTAATCTTTAATAAAATAATCTTTATCCGTTTTAATTAATTCTTTACTTTTATTTAAATTATAACTATAATTTAAATTGTACCTTTCATAATTTCCTAATCTCACCTTTTCTTCTATTTTTCGATTTAAAAAATCCCTTAAACCAATATTTCCAATAATTTGTTACATCTGTATTAATTTTATTATACTTAGTATTTTTTAATTTATATATAAATATATTTTCTAATATACAAGATTCTTTATAATTATTTTTAAAAGGTTTTATAAATATAAAAGAGTGGGGTTGATCTTGTGATAATTTGTAAAATACATATGCTTGAGAAAAATAAGAAAAAATAGAATTAAAATTAGGATAATTATTCTTAATTTTATCTATATATCTATTATTTAAAAATATTTCTTTTATAATTAATATGAAATTTCTTGTATTTTTAGTTATTTCATACAAGACGTCTTTTTCTTTTTTTTCTTTATATATAGATATCTTAAAATTAATAAAAGACTTTTTTGATTCAAAAAAGTCTTTTATTAATTTTAAGATATCTATATATAATTTTTCAATAAATAATTTAATAAAATAATATGATTTACGTATTAATCTTCTCTTTTTATTTATTAATATCATCCAAAAATTTTATATGATTTTAATACTTCATCTTTATAATCTTCATCTTTATAATATTGAATCTTACTATTCTTTTCTTTTACAATTTGTTCAGTTTGTTTCCTAATTTTTCGTACTTTATCCGAAACATCTGTAATATTTAGTTGAAATAAATAACTATTAAACCCATTTTTTGTTTGACTTAAAACAGATGATTCATAAAATATATTTTCCTTTTTTTTTTTTAAAAATAAAATATTTTATTTTTTAAAAATATTTTATTTCTAAAAATATATTCTTAACTATTTTATATTTTTTTTTTAGTTTTTTATAAATAGGATTAAGAATAAAAGATTGTTTTCGGGTAGAACCAAATAGATGCTCGGTTTCACCTCCCCAAACTGTTAAAAAGAAAGATTGTGGTCTTTTATTCTTTTTTTTTTTTCGTTCTCTTTCGATATTGTATGATATTTTTTTATCCCTTCTACAAGGTTTTAGGCAAAATGGATATATAATCTTTATCTGAATACCCTCTATTAACCAATCCTCGGGGAATTCGGTTTCTGATAATTGAACGCCATTATAGGTACATTTAATATGCATTTCTTTCGCCCATTCTTTAAAATCTTTGTCCCATTCGGGAATTTGGAACAATAATATGCGTAATAGATTTTTAACGATTATTAAAAAAGGCAATAAAATGTATTTTCGAAAATACGATTGGATTACTAACATTAAACTTCTTATTACTTGAGTAAATAAAGGATTATCCCAAGTTTCGTTTATTTCTTTATGCTCATATTTATCTTTATATTCTTTTTCTTTTACATTTAATTTTTTAAAATCGTAAAATTTTAAATGTAATTTTTTTTCCATTTTCATATCTATAAATTTATTAAATAAAATATTTAAAATATTCTCAATTTCATTAATATAAAAAGTTGTAGTTAAACGATCTAAAAATAGGGGAGAATGCGCATTTACTTGAAATAAATCTAAAATAACTATTTTACGCCTTTGCGCACGCATAGACCCCTTTATTAGATTACGACGAAAATCTGATTTATTTGAGTAATGTATAAGAGTTACCTCGTCTATTCGATCCTCATTTTTATCCTTGTTCTTCAGATTATCCGCAATTAATATATCATTAGTATCTTGATTATTATCTTTATAAATTATTATATGTTTGAACTTTCTTGAATTAATATCAACAATGCCTTCTTCTTCAAATTCGTCTTCATTCTCTTCTTCTTCCTCTTCTAGTCTTTCTTTTAACTTATATGACCATCGAGAAATATATTTATTTATTTTATTTAGTCGAATTAGAAAATATTTATTTTTAATTAGTTCTTCATATTCCCTAATCAAATCAAATAAAAACTTAAAATATTTTATTGTATTTTCGGGATAGCTAAAAATACTTTTTTCCATATTATAACTAATTTCCCTATTAGAACTAAAAACTAAATTATGGGACAGTTTGAAATAATAATTACTCAGTATATTATAAATATTATTTATTAAAAATCTTCCTGATACACTTTTATTATCTATATCTTGATAAGATATAGATAATAATTTATTTCGATTTATTCGATTAGGTCCGTTAAAAAAAGGATCATATAAGTTTGGTAAATATTTTATTTGGTTTTTATCATCACATAATAGAGTCCTTTTTTCAAGTATATTAAATCTATTTTCTTTTTCCTTAGTATTACTATTATTATTTATTTCGATTTTTTTTATTCGTTTTAAAATTTCATTATCCAAATTTGACTTTTTTTTTTCATTAGTATAAATCCAAGAATTAAAAATATATTCGTCAGAAAACTTTTCACTTATATACAAATAATTTTTTTTATACATATTTTCTAAAAATAGAGATAAACTATATGGGTATGTAAAAGAGATTCTTTTTTTACCATCATTTGTACAAGTAAAAAAAAAAAATTGTGACATTTCTTTTCGAAAAAAATTATCAAATTTATAATTTTTTATATATCGTAAAGGACGATTCCATCGTTTATAATCGAATAGAAAAGTAATAAAAATATTTTCAAACCACAAATTTATTTTAATTTTATCTTCTTCTACTTCTAGTATTTTTTATATTTTTAGTAATCTCCAAATTTGAATCTTTATAAATTTGGGTATCATTCAAATATCTTATTTTAATATCATCAGTTTCTTTTTCTTTTATATCAGAATTTATTTCAAACAAATATTCGTCTTTTATTATCTTTACTTCTTCGGTATCTAATAGTTTTCTAGTGAAAAAGGGCAATGGCATTCGCCCTAAATAAAATACTAAAATTAAAAAAAAAAAAATACTAAAAATCCTATTTATATCATTTCTAAATTCTGTAAGAATATACTTATTGCTAAGAATATACTTATTGCGTTGATATCTAAAATAATAATTATGTTTTATCCAAACTAATATTGAACCAATGTTTTTCAGAAATAAAAAATGACCAATTAACCAACCACAAAAACTACTTGTTAAAAATAAAATCTTGTTGTTGTATTGAAAAAGATAAATGTTTACTAATCTATTTAATGCGGAACTCGGTAAAATAAAATGATTTAATAATTGAGAACTTAGATTAGTAAAGAAAGCAAACTGAATGCTAAGATTATGTATTGAATTTGACTTAAGATAATCAGAATCTTTTTTATTATTAGCATAAAATAAAATAAAAAAAATATAAGGTATCACTAAAATTGTTATTAGATGAGGTCTGTCTAATGTTTTATAAAGAGGTGTATAATAAATAGCTATAAAATTTAATAACTGTCCTGCAATAAAACCAGTTGTTGCTGATACTTCTTTTTCAGTTCCTTCCTCCATAACTCGAGATCGGATAAGAAAAATAAAGGAAGGTCCTATAGAAAAAACGGTTAAAAACCCATAATAAAGGCCTATTACAATTACAATAACTGATGTCTTCATAAAT
This sequence comes from Gastrodia elata, assembly GCA_016760335.1. Taxonomy (NCBI): domain Eukaryota; kingdom Viridiplantae; phylum Streptophyta; class Magnoliopsida; order Asparagales; family Orchidaceae; genus Gastrodia; species Gastrodia elata. Next base: position 43,350,080 of record CM028676.1, read on the forward strand.
AATAATATTTGATTACCTATTAGAAACATAAAAAAATACTCCTTAGTTTAATTTTTAATTTTTTTATAAATTATTTATTATATTATATGATTATTTTTAATATAAATTCACTTCTTTTATTTTTATATATTTATATCATATACATGATTTTTTATTTTTTCGGAATATAAAATTTTACTTATACTATAAGTAAAATTACTCTATTTCTGGCATCGAGCTTTTTTTCCGTAGGACCCCTCCTACAGTATTGTCACCGCAATAAGTTTTAACCACCAAGTTCAAAAAGGGTTGGTGTACTTAACCTATGCCTAAGATACCAGGGATTTAAATAAAATAAAAATAAATAAATTCGAATAAGATTCTATTGTTTTTATTGTTTTTCTTATCAAATATAAAATTAAATGTACGAATATTTTTGCGTCAGAACATAACAAGGTTTAATTCTATTGGTCTTTTTTTTTACTTTATTTTTTAGGATGCTTCAGCTACATACATCATTGCACTTACACCTAACACCTATTAATATTAATATAACTACTACTAATAAAAGCGGCTAATCTCGCCGCGACCTTATATTGGGCTTAATTTATCAATAATTATCAATTAAGTTAATAAAGTAAAGTAAGCAACAGACAAAATAAGAGAGCAATCATCCTGTGGTGGGCTTCCTACTTAGATGCTTTCAGCAGTTATCCACTCCGCACTTGACTACCCAGCGTTTACTGATGGCACAATAACTGGTACACCAGAGGTGCGTTCTTCCCGGCCCTCTCGTACTAGGGAAAAGTCCTCTCAATGCTCTAACGCCTATACCGGATATGGACCGAACTGTCTCACGACGTTCTGAACCCAGCTCACGTACCGCTTTAATGGGCGAACAACCCAACCCTTGGAACCTACTACAGCCCCAGGTGGCGACGAGCCGACATCGAGGTGCCAAACCTTCCCGTCGATGTGAACTCTTGGGGAAGATCAGCCTGTTATCCCTAGAGTAACTTTTATCCGTTGAGCGACAGCCCTACCACTCGGCACCGTCGGATCACTAAGGCCGACTTTCGTCCCTGCTTGACAAGTGGGTCTTGCAGTCAAGCTTCTTTATGCCCTTACACGTATAAAGCCAATTACCGTCTGGCTCAAAGAAACCTTTGCGCGCCTCCGTTACTTTTTAGGAGGCCTACGCCCCATATAAACTGTCTACCTGAGAATGTCCCTCGGCCATAATTTATGACACAAGGTTAGGAATCTAGCTCTTCGAGAGTGGTATCTCAATAATGGCTCGATCCTTCCCATAAGAAGTATTTTTGTCGCCTTCCACCTAATCTGCGCAAGAAAAGCTTAAAACCAATCCTAGGGAACAGTAAAGCTTCATAGGGTCTTTCTGTCCAGGTACAGGTAGTCCGCATCTTCACAGACAGGTCTATTTCACCGAGTCCCTCTCCGAGACAGCGCCCAGATCGTTACGCCATTCGTGCGGGTCGGAACTTACCCGACAAGGAATTTCGCTACCTTAGGACCGTTATAGTTACGGCCGCCGTTCACCGGGGCTTAGGTTGTCAGCTACCCTGTTGTAAATCACGACCACTAACTTCTTTAACCTTCCGGCACTGGGCAGGCGTCAGCCCCCATACATGGTCTTGACGACTTTGCGGAGACCTGTGTTTTTGGTAAACAGTCGCCCGGGCCTGGCCGCTGCGACCTCTTTCTTATATTTAAGAGGCACCCCTTATCCCGAAGTTACGGGGCTATTTTGCCGAGTTCCTTAGAGAGAGTTGTCTCGCGCCCCTAGGTATTCTCAACCTACCTACCTGTGTTGGTTTTGGGTACAGGTTCATTTCTTGTTTAATATATTTAGAGCTTTTCCTGGGAGTATGACATTAGTTACTTAAGCCTTAAGAACAAAAGATCACTTATTATTCAGGTATTAGTTCGAGATATTTACTCTACCCCTTATGACCCATATTTAATGAATTTATCCTTACCCTTTAAACCAATAACCATAATTTTTGGATAACCTAGCCTCCTCCGTCCCTCAATAACAAAAAAGATAATACAGGAATATTTACCTGTTAGCCATCGATTGCGCCTTTTGACATGATCTTAGGCCCTGACTAACCCTCCCTAGACGACCTTTATGGGAGGAACCCTTAGGTTTTCGGGGCATTGGATTCTCACCAATGTTTTCGTTACTCAAGCCGACATTCTCACTTCCGCTTCGTCTACCACCTGCTTAAGCAAGGTATTTCTCTCTAAGGCGGAACGCTCCCCTACCGATAATTTTTATATTACGTTTAATATATAATAAGATATAAAACTAAAAAAAAATCTCACAGCTTCGGCAGATCGCTTAGCCCCCCTTCATCTTTGGCGCGAGAGCGCTTGATCGGTGAGCTATTACGCACTCTTTAAAAGGTTGCTGCTTCTAGGCAAACTTACTGGTTGTCTATGCACTCCCACTTCCTTTATCACTGAGCGGTCATTTAGGGGCCTTATCTGGTGATCTGGGCTGTTTCCCTTTTGACAATGAAGCTTATCCCTCACTGTCTCACTAGTTGACCTTTAATCTTTTGTATAAATATCTAGTATTCAGAGTTTGTCTCGATGTGGCACCACTATTATGTGGCCCCAATTTAAACAGTGCTTTACCCCTAGATATACAGTCAACTGCTGCGCCTCAACGCATTTCGGGGAGAACCAGCTAGCTCTGGGTTCGAGTGGCATTTCACCCCTAACCACAACTCATCCACTGATTTTTCAACATCAGTTGGTTCGGACCTCAACTTAGTTTTAACCAAGATTCATCCTGGTCATAGATAGATCACCCAGGTTCGGGTCCATAAACAATGACAATTGTTGCCCTTTTAAGACTCGCTTTTGCTACGGATACGGTTATTTTACCTTAACCAAGCCACTGCATATGAGTCGTCGGCTCATTCTTCAAAAGGCACGCGGTCAGATATAATAGATTCCTCCCACTGCTTGAAAGCTTACAGTTTCATGCTCTATTTCACTCCCCTAAAAGAGGGGCTCTTTTCACCTTTCCCTCACGGTACTTACTTTGCTATCGGTCACCCAAAGAGTATTTAGCCTTGCAAGGTGGTCCTTGCGGATTCGCACGGTATTTGAACTTATCCGCACTTTGGGTTAGAGCTTAAGTTAATTAGATATTATTCTACTGGACTCTCACCATCTATGGTACAGTACTCTCGCTGCTTCGCTTAAATATTTAAATTTTTTGGTTGCTCTCCCCCACAACCCCTTTGACGGTTTAGGCTACTTCCATTTCGCTCACCACTACTTCGGAAATCGCTTATTGCTTTATTTTCCTTCAGCTACTAATGTTTCAGTTCGCTAAGTTATCTCTTTTATACCCATTAATTCAGCATATAGTTAAAAAGGTTTCCCTATTCGGGAATCTACGGATCAATGCTTAGTTTAAACTCCCCGAAGCATTTCGTCCTTTACCGATACGCCCTTCGTCGTCTCTGGGTGCCTAGGTATCCACTAAAAGCTTTTACTTTATTTAAAACCTCGTCTCCGTCCGTCATTCACATCAAGTAAAAAAAAAATATTCTTATTCTCTATATTAATATTAATCTATTAATATAAGATATATAGAATATAGAATATCTTATCAATCAACGTCCATAATAGGATGTATATCAATCATTAGTAAAATAAAATGTCCAAACATGTGAATTATTGAACTTTAAGTTATATATAATCGTATATAATGTTCTATAATGTTTTAATAACATTTTATTTGTATTGAATATAATACAAATACTAAAAAAAAATTATGACCTAGAAAATAAGTTTGGTATTAACTCAGTATAAAACAAAAAATTATATAAAATAAATTAGTTTTTCCTTTAAAAGGAGGTTATCCAGCCGCACCTTCCGGTACGGCTACCTTGTTACGACTTCACTCCAGTCACTAACCCTACCTTAATTCTTCCTTTTGACAAGAA